>CM024243.1:61415978-61468207 GCA_013421045.1 Propylea japonica | reverse complement strand
ATGTAGATCTAAAAGAATCGTGTTGGAATTGTGAAAGAAAATTGTACTCACTAAGTTTGGGTCCAGATTACGAAAATGATAACGAGAAGTCTGCAATCCTTTAGTTTTTTCAAAAAAAAAATCCAAAGTTTCAGGCAGGTAAGTGAGGTTATGCATAGTTCTAGCCAATTTTCCCCCTTTTTCTCAATCAATACTCGTTGGAAATGTTTTATTTATCAATTTCTGAAAGTATTCTGCAAAATAAAGCCTTAATTTGGTCGAAATCGACGACGAAATTATACATTGTTTGCGTTGTCACGGCAGCCATGATGATTTGCCTTTAGGGCGTATTTTGGCTGTCAATCGGTGCGATTTGTGCAACGTTGCAATGTTTCAGACTTGTAGTTAAATTTACGTGATTAGTTAGAATATTGTTTCGAGATTATGACGTCTGAGGGTGTTATCATTTCGCGCCCCTTTTTTGGTGAACACTTGGCAAGAGTGAATTTGTTATACAAACCCTTGCGTACTTTTCCGTAATTCTTTCCAGTTCCAGTCTTAGTAACGGGTAAGTCATTCTAGTCTAAATTTAAAATGGTGTGCTCGGGGTGTCTTCTCTCTCATACAGACTTTATTAATTTGTTGGGAGATGAAGACCGGTTGAAAGATTTTTTGAGAGAGCATGGTGTGATTGATTGTGTGAATGAGATGAATTGTCCAAAATGCAACACACCTTGCACATATTATCCTGCATTTTCCAAATTTATGTGCAATAATACAATCGCCGTTCCGAACCGACGGAAAAGGCAGAAATGTGGATTCGTGAAATATATAAAAAATCATTCTTTTTTTTCTGGCACCCAAAGTCAATCAAGGAAATATGTAGGTTTGTTGCATATTGGCTTGTTGACAAAAGCCGGAAGATTTAGAAGCAGAAATGGACTGGTCTTCTAAAACAGTAGTAGACTGGACATGTTTTGTCGCGAAGTTTGCTTAGTATATTTTTCTCAACATAACGAGCGTTTAGGGGGCCGGGCAAAATTGTTGAAATAGACGAAGCCAAATTTGGCAAACGAAAATACAATAGAGGCCGGATAATGACGGGCAATAGATTTTCGGAGGGATCGAGAGGGAAGTATTCATGGTTCCGGTTGCAAATCGGAGTCGGGAAACTTTATTGGAGTTGATCAGGGAATGGATCTTACCTGGTGGTATGACCATTCACTCTGACTGTTGTAGAGCCTAGGACTGTCTCAGTCATGAAGGCTACCAGCACCTCACAGTAAATCACCCCATAAACTTCGTTGACCCTGACACCGGGGCTCACACCCAGAATGTGGAGCGTTTCTGGAGAGAATCCGGGATCACATCCCGAGATACGGTAGTAGAAGGTCAGAAATTTTCCTTTTTATTTGGCAGAATTCAAGTTCAAAAAGAACTTCAAACGAAAATTTAGATTTCACGAATTTTTCTCTTATATAGCGTTCGCATATCCAATGAACGCTTCAACTTCTGGTGATGGTTGAGCCGTCAGTTTTCGCGACCTCTATTTTATTCGCGATAAAGTACTTCATTTGTGATATTCGATTCATTTAATTCATTATTGAAGTGTGTTGTTTCTGATTCTTCCTCTTTGTCTTGTGAATATTTTCAAAAGGAATTCTGTTGAGTTTTTATAGGTTTATTCTTTATATTTATATGTATACGAATTCTGTTAAGTTTGGTTATCACCACATTTATCATTATCCCAATTGCCTATCTATCCTTTCAATCCCAAAAATCCCTTCCTGGCAAAGTCAGCCCATACCTCCCCGTGGTCTTTGCGGATTACTCTTCCAGTATGTAATTATAATAAATGTAATTATTCGAATTTCAAAAACGAACAGGTCTTTATATTATATGCAGTTTCACCGTTTTCGGAATATTAGGATTAACCTATACCTAATTACTTTGTTATTTCTATTACTCTATAATTCATTTCATACTAATATTGGAAAAGTAAACCAAAATGGGCTCTCCCAATCGCAACCTAATAATTGAAATAACTGGCCATTCGATTTGAAACGCTGGCAACGTTGCACAAATCGCGCTGGTTGACAGCCAAAATGGGCCCTAAAGGCAAATCATCATGGCTGTCGTGACAAACGTAAACAATGTATAAATTCGTCGATTTCGACCAAATTAAGGCTTTATTTTGCAGGATACTTTCAGAACTTGATAAATAAAACATTTCCAACGAGTATTGATTGAGAAAATAGAGGAAAATTGGCTAGAACTATGCTTAACCTCACTAACCTGACTGGATTTTTTTTTTTTGAAAAAACTAAAAGGATTGCAGACTTCTCGTTATCATTTTCGTAATCTGGGACCCAAACTTAGTGAGTACAATTTTTTTCACAATTCCAACACGATTCTTTTAGATCTACATATTTACCAAAAATAAATATTCAGTCAAAGACACAACAGTCCCGAAGAACTTCGTGGATCAACAGAGGCAGTTTACCAGGATTTACAACACCGCCCTTTATAATATCAAATGCACTCAGGCGTATTGAAAAAGTTTGGCCATTATCTTTTAGGGAAAATAGACAGCAATTTGAACAGTTTAATATGTAACATATTATACAATGTTTATGAATTTTTGTATTATTTTTTGTTGCTATTAGGCAGGTACCTACGTTTTGTTTTTTATGTTAGTGATGAGTGTATTATTGTTGTCTTACTCTACTAAAAATAAAAATCCCAAATGAAAATTATCAAAATGATTCTTTTTTATATGGGAATCCATTGCCCATCAAAAAAAATCATCATTATTGATGTTTTAGTGGTTTTTTAACATTTCTGAAAATACTACCTACATAGTGTCATACATTATTTTGAAGGGAAAAAACTAATTCAAGGAAGTAATAATATACAGGTTGTTCCGTTAAAAAAATACGTTTGTGTGAATCTTCAAAACTATACCAAAAAAAAACATTGGGAACGCCACTGCGTTTTACGCAAAATATTGATTCAGAAGTAGTTTTTAGCTCAGCATTATTCCAATAACTTGGAAGATAAAGGAGGGGTTAGTAAAGTATCAAATTCCAAAATCGACCTGTATCTCTAAACGGAAACAGTTATGCAAAAACCGATTAGACCAATTTGAGTTTCACGAAAAAGCAGGACAAGAACGTGAAAACCGCAAGGCTCTATCTTAACCCATTGGGTACAAGCTTTCCATATTCCATTATTTAATAGTCATAAGAAATAAATAACATTTATATCAACACATTTCACATGGGTTGCCTAATTAAATTTGGTGCGGATGATGTTAAATTCTTAAAAAATTAACTGAAATTTTTCAGTATATTTCGTTCATCTGTTATTTGAAAAAAAGATGTGAAAAAGTAATGGTTGCCTGCTTTTTCCGGGTGCCACAGTAAGGTTGCTAGGTTTGAAGAGGCGAGTCAAAGAGGTAAAATACCCTCATCTCTTATTATTTGATCGTATCTCGTGTCAAATAAAAGCTTATTTTATTCTCAATCCGACGGTATAGGGTTGGCTCATTTAAAAGTGGATTCAGTACAGGGTTGCTCCAATTTAGATGGAGATTTAGACAGGAGCCGCGGTGACAGCTATGAGTTGCGCACTCAAATCTATGTTCAGACAATGATGAATAGAAGTCCTATTAATGAAGATTCCTCCCGTTATACAGGATTTCACACCGGGAATGCTCATTAGAAATTTATGGAGAAAAAAATAATTAAATACTTCCAAATTTTTTGTGAAGATATAAGTAAATAAGACCTTCATTTCTGATATATTTTCAAATTTGAGTGACTTCAGGTCGCACCGGAAATGGTATCAAATTTCTTATTTAATGGAACATCTGTATATTATGAATGTTTCGGATATCTTCAAATTCCATATTCATTTATGTATCATTTCCTATAGCCATCTTCAGCCGTTTTCGAGTTATTCACTGTTTTATTATGCTCGTAGCTAACAGTCATTCCTGAATAGCTTGAAAATGGTTCATTGTAAATATTTTGTTGATATCAGACAATTTGGTAAATATTTTGATCTCTTGGTGTTTATTATACAATTTCTAATAAGAATAGAGACATTGTTGAAGGATCCTTAAACAATGATAGAGATAATATATCGATATTTTGAAAAATTCATTAATTCAGTCCCTAATGGGTTAAATAATAAGCGAGATATCTGGCTGTCTCACGCAAAATGGGATGCACTGTACAAATTAGAATATGAACAATTTCTGTAGTGACTGAAAGTTGACCGTCTTGAAAGCAGAAACATGCATGAAACTAGTATGTTGGATTAGTACAAGACAAGGTGAGTGATTATGCCTTTTTTACGAAAAGTCAAACGTTTCTAAACGTCAAAGACTTTTGAAAAGTATCACTGTATTTGTCAAAATAAAACAAATGAATTCACAGTGTTAATCATATTTCATTCGGACTTCATTATGCCTACTTTATGCGTGTTTGAATCAGCTAATTACGAATATCCTATTTAATTTTTGCAGGCTGATTATTGTGAAGATTCTTCACCACAAGAAGTGAACAGTTCGGTGGAGGCTGTAACCTTCACCTGGGATACCTTGAAATCCTTTTTATTGTTCGAAGCCGAGGAAATTAGAATTGGCTGAGAAATATTATAATAAACAAAGCGATCGAAACTGCCGAAGGTAGTCTGTCGATTGACTTGGATTTTTGTTCAATGATATTTTCTTCATTTCTAAAATAATGTTTTCTTTTTCACATGATTCTAGAGGATCTTCATTATGATTTCATGTTCACATAATTCAGAGACTACTACCATTGAAATTCTTACCTTATGCGAGGTTGGTCACTGAGTGTCCCGAATAGCCGAATCCTCTATTCCTTATAGATTTTTTTTTACTTTCTTGACATTCCTTCAGCTATTTCGAATTTGTCATGCCTACACAAACTCCCATATCGTCCCGAACAAAGAAAGGTTGCCTCTCCACCAGCTCAATCTTCGTATCGGGTGCTTTCACTATCTCTCCTTTCTAAGATCCTTGTTGCCCTTTTTGGTTCTTCTTCCTCACTATCACCAGGCTGTAAAAAGTTTAATTGAATAAATTATATTATTAATCAAAACCAGGATGATGAAAGTGCTAAACGACAAAATTCCCAAGTTCCAATTTGGTTTCAACATTAAAACATCAACTATCCATCCACTAGTCATACTCACCAGAATGTACAATTTGAAAGAAAAGAGGGAAATCATACTGCAGCCATATTATGGACATACAGAAAGCATTTGACAGTGTCTGGCACGCTGGACTGATTTACAAGCTGCATGGACTGGGCTGCCCCATATATCTCACAAGATTGATTAGTGAATTTCTCACTGACAGGACAATTCAGGTAAAAGTTAAGAACTCACTCTCTGGCAATTTCACCCCCAAACAAGGACTTCCTCAGGGCTCACCTCTATCGCCATTTCTCTACAATTTATATTGCTCAGATATCTTAACAGATACAAACAAGATGAGTTATATTTTACAGTTTGCCGATGACACCACACTCATCGCCCATGGTAAAAATACACAAGATACAATGAACAGACTAGAGCAATTGAAGAACAGAATAGTTGTATGGTTGAGAAAGTGGAGAATAAAACTCAACCCAAAAAAATCGAAATTTTTGCTATTCCATCATAAAAGCAACCAGAACTCACCGACTATATCCTTGGACAACACCACCTTAAAACCAAGCACGAATTGCAGATATCTTGTGATGACAATTGACCACAAAACTGAACTTCAAAATAAAGCATTCTAAAGACTAAACAAGCAACTATCCACAGAGCTATCCAATTCAGGAATCTTACGTACAAAAATGAAGGTATTAGCATAAAAACAGCCAGCAAAATATATAAGATGATCTGCAGACCTCTCCTGGAATATGGACATCAAATCCTTGGACATTGCAACAAAAGTGTGATTTAAAACGATGGAGGTGGCGGAACGAACGAACAAGTCTGAGAAAGATCACTAAGATAAGACATCCGAACAATCCACTACATAATCCAGCCAACGAATATCTTTACGAGAAAACAAAAATAGAACCAATAAGTAGCAGAATACTGAAACTAAACAAGAAATTCATCAGCCAACAGCATAACATTGATACAATAGAACCACTAACACATAGGACATCTAACCTTGAAAGACCCAAAAGGAAACTACCGGAAAAACTATTTTTCAATATTTACTTAACCTACTTTAACATTGTAACCATCTTATAGAGCACAGACTCGCATCATACATCTCACATACCATTAATATTGTAAATACAAATTGTACATGGGCAGGAAGACCTCGGTCGTTAGCCTTTGAATAGTTTCAATAAAGTCATTTTCTCTCTCTATATTATTATTATTATTAATATTAATAAATTAAATTAATGTATTATCGAAAGAATATTATAGTCAGTTCAAATATATGATATGGCTATACAGGCTGATTCGAAAGTATTTTGACTTATAAATATGTCGGAAAACTCAACGTTTTCAAGATACAAGCTATTGATTTCCAATTTTTCTGTTTTTTTTTCAATAACTACGTCTATTTATGACATCCTTGTATCTTCGAAACTGAACATTTTTGGAGATATATCTATTTGGATAAGTCATATAATAAATAACAATAAAATTTATTATTATTTTTATATCAGAATATTTTAAACAACCCTGTACAAAACAAATTCGCGATTGAAATTTATGAGTTTGATTATACTTTTATCATATAAATTGAAGTCTGACATCTCATTTAATAAGAATTTTTTGTGTTTGTTCTTCAATATTTCATTATGTACAAACAATGTTAATTTGTGATAATCATTTCCTTTATGTAGAATTTCAAAATTGTCAAATTAGTTTTGTGTTTTGATTATGTTGAGTGGTTACTGGACTGGAGCTGATCTAGGTTGGTTTCTCTGGTGTTCGTTGAACCGTGTGTTTTCATGTGCGTGTGGTCATGCCAACGTAGAAAGCGGGACAATCAGAACAATTGATTTTATATATACTTCTTTATTTTCTTGTTTTTTTTAGCTTTGTTATTGATTGTAATAGTTATAATGATGTATGTCGCCTATTTATTAGGGGTGTGTGTATTCACTTAAATTTGTATATTATAAAAATTTACATGAAAACATTTATCGGATTGTAAGTAAATACAACTACACCTATAGGAACTTGGTTTGGTTTTAAATATATTCAAGAAAAACAACTGACGCTCGTTCTAAGTTTTATATTTTTTTTTTTAATGACATCCCGGTTATTGGGGTAACTCTATTCTCCTAGCACACTACTCCTACACTAATCGAGATCTGCTACGTCTACGTCCGTTGTTCCTATTTCCATAATTACTATTGCCACGATCACGTGAATTCCTGGAAGTGGCGAGATCCTCAACTGTTAGTTAATGCTGCTATTGTTTTGTCAAAGTGACATTGATATCTTTAGAATCATTGTATAATTTTATATCACATCTTGTTTATCCTTTCCAGAGCGTATATTTCATTATGAAGGTTTCATTTTTGCTATTTTATCCGCTAACTTATGTAATTTTGAAATGTCTTTCATCATCTACAATGACCAGAGCACTTTTGATGGATTGATTCCGGTAATTTCTCCATCCAAAGAGTTTTAAGAACCTCTGGGAAATATCTGATCCAGCTAAACTACTCATTTTCCGAATAGTTGACTGGGCGAGAATCACCTAATTCTATTCAGTTAATAATCTTCGTATTTGCTGTCATACTTTCTAATATATTGCCAATCAATAAACGGTTCTTTGCTACTGTATAGTTATCAGTAGTAGTATCATCCTTGATTATATCCATGTATTGTCAACATATTTACGATCCAGATCACTTATCAATTTATCGAATTTTATACTCTCACTTTTAATTTTTTCATTCCTGAATTGGGCTTCTATTTGAATAGAACCATAATCAGGTTTGTCATCCCAAAAGGTAGCAACGGTGGCCTCGGTCTTTGGGAAATGTTGTATTACCTTCGAAGTTTTGAATCAGAGCTTTTTTTCCAGGTTTTCTTATATTTTTTTGCTTGCCGTTCGGATTATCCTCGCTGCATCCTGACTCGATTCTAAAACTTCCGTCTGAGAACTGGCGTCGTTCTTGTCTGACATGTTTATTTGATTTCCTTTATTTCACGTAAAACGTATTCGGGGTCACCAATTATATAGTGGAACTTGGTTTGGTTTTTTAAATATTATTCAAGAAAAACAACTTGACGCTCGTTCTAAGTTTTTATTTTTTTTTTAATGACATCCCGTTACTGGGGTAACTCTATTCTCCTAGCACATACTCATACACACCCTATAGCTATAAAACGTATTTTAGTAGAAATGTGAGGGTATATTTTCTTCAATAATGTTTTCCTTTATTAAAAGGATGAAATTTGATCGATATATTCTTTAGTATATTGATTGTTATAGCCTGTTTGATAAATAATATTATAAGTTTTTTTATAATTTTCTGGGGTTAGAGGAATATTCAGTCGATTAAATAAAAGTTGAGTGAAGGCAGCTCGTTTCATTGAGGGGGCATGATAGCCTTATCACTTCTTCTTTTTAATTCATATTGTTGTGATATCCTCATAACTTTATCTGAAAAATTCATATATGCCGATGATATTGCTTTGGCTTTCGATCATTTAGATTTTAAAACCATTTAGAAATTTTAAAGAATTATTTCTTCGATGGTGTCCAAATGCTAACAAAACCGAAGTCTCATGTTTCATTTGGATAATCATCAGAACTATAGAAATTGAATGTTCTTTTTGGTATTCTTCTCTCAAACATAATTTCAAGCTCTAGTCCTCTCTAGTCTTAGTGTACTCTACTGCCGAATATTGTTGCCCTGTTGGCTCAACAGTGCACATGTACAAACGATCGATGCACAATCAAATTTTCCATGGTACTAGTGAATGAAACAATAAAATCAACACCAACTCCATGGTTACCAGTTCTTTCAAACATTGTTGCTCCTCCACATAACCGCAGACAGGCCATTACTTCGAAAATTTGGAACAAATTTAATTCTTCTGTAAATTCATATCAAATACTCCCTATATTCGAGACAATAAGATTCCTCGATTAAAATCACGTAAACTTTTTGGTCAAAATATTTTCAGAACTCAAATGAAAGTGATAAAGCAATTTGCAATCCGAGTGGAAACACTGTAATATTCAGAACAAAGATTTAATAACTGATCCCTCGAAGGAAGTTCCTGGATTTGATCTTCCAAGGTAAATATGTACTGTTCTTAATCGTATAAGAAAGGTCATGACGTTGCAATAGTATGCTTTTCAAATAGAATTCAGTTGATAGTCCTAGTTGTGAATGCGGAGAAGCAGAGGAGACAATTGAACATCTGATAAATAATTGTTCCATATATGAATTTCAGGATGGCTTGAGAGCTATACATGAAATTACCGAGTCGTTTTTGAATTGGGTTATTTCAAATCGATTTAATAGAGTTCTATCATTTTATTTTTCCGTTTTTTCCTGTTTCGATTTTCCGTTTCAGATTCAGAATTCCGAAGGAATCGTGGAGAGGATTTTCGGTTGGACCACAGCCGTCTATAGAGAAAGCCTGGAACACAGTTTGCACCGCCGCATTGAAACGTCGACGGAGGCCTACTCTATCGATGCGACAGCGCGGGATGCGAATTAAAACTGCATTGAGGGCACGGCATTAGCAATTTTCGAAGGAATATAAACAATTTGACCCTACTTAGTCAATAAATTGAATATCTGTGCTTGAGAATCTCAATCATAATGAATCTGAATAGTAGATATTTGTTATTCAATTTATTGTTCAGAAAGAACAGTCGCGCTCCCAATAATATTTTTCGACCTATAATCCAAACGGGAATTTATATGAATTTGATCAATTAAACAGAACTACGACACGATCTAATATCGGCAAATTGCGAGATACATTCGAAAGATAATTTTGATTGTCATTATCAGAATTAGGTGATATTTGTAACGAAGATGAAATTGACCTTAAATACCTTGTGTAGGTAAAATGAAAAATTTTCTCATCAATTCATAGCATGAAGCAAACTGGGAATGCAATATATAAATGACATTATTATTGTACTTGAGAAGTACTTAATTTTATTAGAAAGAATTTGCCTCAATTGGTCAGTAATGATTCGGTAATGATTTCAATTTGTCTCAGTTTGTCGAAATTTTCATTATGCCTATCTAACGAAATGCCTCTAAGGAAGATAAAGAACATTGCAGCAAATCTAATGAATTTTTTTAAGATCTGAATAATAATTTTGTTAGAAGGTTTCTAGGTTAACGGTTTCTATGTATTTGTAAAGAAACATCGACAGTTAATGATTTTTCTAAATTGAGTATATAAAAATAAATTGCATTGTTAACCTTCTTAATCTCCTAACCTGAAATATCTATTTTACTTGAATAATTATAATAAGGTCATCAAATTCTAATAGGTATAATATCAGAGTTCATGAAGCTTACTTTTTCATTTTCCTGTCTTATAATAATATCATTTCTTCTCAACTGCGGATCGGTCCTTTTTTTGGAGTCAGGATTCAGCGCAATGAATAAAAGAACACATTTTTAAATTGCGCAGAATCCTAACGGTCCATGAACGGTTATTTCGTTAATTGGAACAAAACCTATTGTTTCGTGCCAAATTACTACGGAGAATTGGTTTCGTGCACGTTTGACAAAACTGACAGCACATCGGAAGTATAAAACCCCACTTTTCCTATGTAAATGATAGCAAAACAACGAGAGATTTTGGTTTTTCTCAAGTGTTTCAGTTGATTTATTGCTTCTTTGGACTGAAAAATCGTGTGAAAATAGACCTATTACATTGTTTAATAAGTTTATATCATATTCATCGAGGACGATATGTAGAAAAATATCAGTTGTGGGCATTCACCCTTATCTACTGCAGAAGATTTATCTATCTAATGTGTGTTATTCCGATGATAAAATGTATCCTGATATTATTATCCATTAAATCAAGAAGACAAAGAGATTAGCCAGTTTCAGGATTCATATTTGGACAAGGAGGAACACTGTTGGATTTATTTCCAATTCACCCGTTAGAGAAAGGAGATGAAGAGTACTTGTTAATGGACAAAATTGTTGTGATAACTTGAGTTTTTATAAATATATTTCCTGAAATCATATCACTGGATTAAAACTCATCTGGATGTTCTTTAATTTGCAGTATATCTTTTGTTTTTCATATATTATGAGACAAGTAAAAGGTAACTGCTATCTCCGCTTTTGACTATTTTCTAGAATATAGCATAAACATACTTACTTCTAAATCTGTATTTGAAAATTTTTACAATTACTTATTAGATAGTTAAGTTTTTATTTATACAAGAGACTATAATTTGTTGGTTTGTATTGAATGATGAATTCTTCACTTTCGCCATAATATTTATTTATTTTTTTTGTTTGTATTTAATAGAAATCGTTTTCTACGTTGTGAATAATTGAAATTTAGTTGTTAATATTGATAAAGTCCTACATTTTTTCAATAAAATCATCATGGAATTCATGGGCTTTCATTTCAATAAACAAATATGATAATTTTTCTTCTTCCCATTTATTGAAGAATAATAATAGTTATTTAATAAACTAGGTTATTAAAGACAGCGACTAATGGTTAAGATATTTTAATGCGTGAGCGGAGCGAACGCGTTAATAGTTCGAGACCATTAGTCGCTCGATTAATAACCGAGTTTATTACAAGATTTTTCCGACGATCTCAACATGAATAGTGTATAAGTTCTTGATTAATATACATTCTCAATTCGCATAAGACTACATTTAGTTCTATGTTTCTATGTTCCAGTAGAATTTTGACATTTCTCGTAGTGCTTCTGAATACTTTGTGTACGGTTGCCATGAGGATTGCACATTAAAATGACTTAAAAAATTGAGCATTAAAATGGGTCATTAATGCTCAATTTGGTACACATTAAAAGCACCTTTTATTTCGAGGTCGGCGGAAAATATTATAAATATCATATGATTCACTGCAGCAGCATTCTATGTTTCCACTGATTAACTGATAATATCAGGACACATTTTATTTCTGAAAAGAGCCAAGTTAGATGGATAAATATCTTCCTTCTACAGTTGACAAGGGTGAATACCCAAAACTGATATTTTTCTACATATCGTCCTGGATGAATATGATCTGAACTCAATAAACAATTTGATTTTTCATTCCAAAGAAGAAATAAATCAACTGAAACACTTGAGAAAAACCAAAATCTCTCGTTGTTTTGCTATGATTTACATAGGAAAAGTGGGGTTGTTATACCTCCGATGTGCTGTCAGTTGTCAAACGTGCACGAAACCAATGGCGGGAATTTATGGTTACATGGGTGCTCAAAAACTCGTATCTGAATGAATTAATGAATATAGCAAAAATAAAATACCTACATCAAATTTTCAGGTAAATGGTCGAGAGGGATTAATTAACTCAATAAAGGCAGTATATCGGTGGTAGGAATATAATGGAAAAATTACTTGAATATCAAACATTTTCGAAGCTTGGGGGGCCCATACCTTTCAAACTAAGACAGGCAGACCGAATAGTCACCGAAAAAATTCAAATTACAATTTATTCGTATTGAAATAACCATGCCACCTACCTTTTCTCCTTATGAAATCTTTCCTGGTTCAAGGTGTCAATACAATATACCCTGGCTCACTTCGCGTAATCACACCGGTATCTAATTCAATAATATTCACACAGACATACACAATGTTCGAATATCTAGGAGAGTACTTTTCGTTACACGACTGCTTTTCTACAGAATGCAGTGAATGCACCATTGCACCACGATGCAAACGTTACACATGCTCCAGCTCAGCTAACTAACTAGTAACTTGTGGTTAGGCTTGCGTCGCGAGCTGGCGCTTTCCGTAGTTCGCGCCTCGCGGCGTTCACGCAGATCAGGTGACGATGCCATAGAATATAAATAGTGTTCTTCTTTTTTCAGAGGACCACTCGAACACCCATCGTCGATGTAAGCGCGATTTTTCGGTTCAATGAGCTTATAATATTGAAATAGTTCGTTATTTCAATATAATACAGGGTGATTTTTTAAGTGTTTCATTAGACGTTTTCAAAGAAGGAATTGTAATACAGATTCAAGATTTTGGATTTTTGTTTTAGAGTACATGAACTTCAATTGTAAAATATTTTCAAGAGGAATCTACTTCCGGTTTGACCTGAAACGAATGTAACTTCGTTATTTCAAATGCAACACCCTGTATATTTATACATATTCGAATTCTTCGTTTAATTCTACACTGATTTGATGTATGATATGTGCAACCAGTCAAGCGGTTCTTGAATTATAGCCTGATTATCAAATTTTCTGAAAAAAAGGTTGTCAGAAATTAGTGTCCATATCTTCGAAATCCCTCATTACAAGAATTTATTTTTGCGAAAGTAGAACAAAAGAAAGTACGTTGATACTGATTCTTGTATAACTTATGAGGAAATATTATACAGGATGTCTGAAAAAGGGCCCCAAAGTGAGCCTCAATAAAACTATAAAATCTCACTTTTTTCAAATGGCAACCCTATAATTTTGTAATTCCAATCGATGGCTCGTCAAAAACCAGTTAGGGTGTCCCGAACATTTTATGGCTCTAAAATCAGTAGTTTTGCCGTTATTGAATAAAATTCGAATTTCAGGATTGAATCAAGGTCTCTTAGTCTAACCATAGATTTATTTGGATAGAAGTTTTCAAGAAGGCTATGTCTGTTGATTTATAATTCATTTTAGAGAACTGTCATTTATACTTTTCTAATTAATCGGGCACTATGCAAAATATGAATTACAGTAACAGTGATGTATTGAATATGTTCTTTATTTATGGAGAATATTTCAAATGGTGTTTTCCTTTCGATTGTATTTGCCAAGGTTCGATTTTTAATATATGCAGCCGATTTGATTACTTCAGGCCAATACCTCCTTTCCACTTTAGCCTCTGACAGAAGACATCTTCCCATATCCATTAGTGATCTGTTGTATCTCTCGGCTGTTCCATTCAATTGATGTACCTACATACGTTGGGGAAGGTTTGATCATAATTCCCTTTTCTCTTGCAAATTGAAGAACTCGAGCATTGATATATTCTTTTCCGTTGTCACATCTTTGTTCTTTCACCATTTTGCCAGTTAAATTTTGGATTTCATTGATGTATTGCATGAAACATCCATATACCTCATCTTTAGTCTTAATGCAATAAACTTTCACCAATTGGCTGTAGTCGTCTATGGAGGTCAAGAAATATTTCTCTCCATTGTTGCCTGCTGTTCGATGTGGTCCGTTCAAATCAGAATGCACAATCTCCAAGATTTCAGTAGCTCTTCCTCGATTATTCTTAGAAGGTAGGTTATGCATTTTATTTTCAATGCACGTTGCACATCGTAGATATTCAGATTTTAAATTCTTGGGTAATCCATTCAAAGATTCGCTTTGGCACATTTTCTCCAAACAATTGAAATTGATATGTCCTAAGGTCCTGTGGAGTTTTTCTTTAAGTGACATATTAACTTTACTAAGCATCATCTGAATATTTTCTGTATCAACATAACTTATCATCTTGTACAGTCTTTCATCTTTAATTGCAACAGCTATCAGGATATTATTAGGATTATAAATTTTAGAAAATATTCCTTCGGAAACAACATAATTTCTCTCTGTTATTTTGGAATGACTCAACAGGTTTGCTTTCATGCTTTTGACATAGAACACATTTGTCAAAGTTACCTCGGATTTTTGCCCATTAACCAAAAAATAAGTTGTAATATCACCAACCTTCGTTGCTTCCAGAATTCTGGCATCACCAACCTTCACTCGGATATGTCTCTACAATATTTTATAAGAGTCAAAATATTCATCCGTATTGATTATATGGTCAGTACTTCCACTGTCAAGTAACCAATTGATTTGGCCTTTCTTTGGTACATCATCTTCACTGAAAGTACATTTATTAATTGACACAGAAGTTTGGAAAACGTTACCTCTACTGGGTCTTTCACGAGGAACCTCACCCATATTTATACGGGAAACTACTGAACGTATTTTCATGAAATTCAGCACTTATGAATATTTCACGATGCTGATGAAATCTAAAATATTTTCAAGGCATGAGCACCTCCGGTTTTTCCGGAAATGACGTCAACTTCCGTTTTTCAAATTAGAACGCCATTTTTTTATTGCAGAAATAGATTCCTTAGTTATTTTGATGTATAATTTTTCAGTTTTGATTGGAAAATTCTCTCTGAGCGGGAAAACTGAGCTCCGCTGAAACAAGAATAACTTCGAGATTTTTGGATGGAAAATTTTCATTTTTGGGATTTTTCATGATGTGAGATTGATGTATCCACTTTAAAAATCGAAATCGCGATTCATGATACAGGGGGTAAAAAAATTGCTTTCAAAGTTAGGGATGACAAAATCGTGAAAAATCAATTTTTTCAAATTAGAACCCCATTTTTTATGGCAGATATTGAATCTACGTTAAAAAATAATGTGAGTGTATGCATCACACCCTTGCCCTAAAGTGGATATTTTCTGAGTTATTCACAAAAAACTGTTTTTCGTCTTCAATTTTTAGCTATTTCTTTTCCCTTCACGCCAAAAAGATGAAATTTTCAGGAACTGCTGTAGATTTTTCACCCCTTCTTGAAACCGCCTTCAAGTTACTATTAGGAGAACCATGGCAAACTCTCGCAGTTATAACTAGAGAAGATGCTCAAAGTTTTGACCGTTAATTTCTAGACATTTATTTATACGTCTCAGGAGTGCTTCGTGCGTTGCTCTTCTTATTTCATCGGGAGGAAGAGATCTGCAAAAGTGTTTAAAAACCAAATTGAGTTTCAAAACTATGAATCTAAAAATCTAAACAAACCTGAACGCATTTCTGACTCGTTCTATGTATGCAGTCCTCTTTATCAGTCAGGGGAGTTGAGTAGACATTATTTTTTATCCTACCCCAAACATAATAGTCTAAAGGAGTTAAATCGGGAGAACGTGGTGGCCAAAGATGTGGACCATTGTTCGCCAACCATCGATCTTCAAATAGCCTGTAGAGGATATTTGACACATTGAGTGAATTGTGTGGTATCTTGTTGATACCATAAGTCATTATGGTTCTGTACTAGCGGCTCAATTATTTGAGTCAATATGTCAGAATATCTATCTCCTAAGGGAGAACATTCTTTAAATAATGCAAACATGTGCAGTGTTCTATCTTACCAGTTAAAGTCCCATCATAAATGTGAACATCGAGAATTGCATTATTTTTGATGGCGCAAAAAACATTGAAACTCCAGGTCTCTTGAAAGTTCCATTGTCTGAAGTGGTGGTTGTTCTCTTCATCCCAATAATGACTGTTATGCCTATTGAAAAAACCATTCTTTGTGAATTTAGATTCATCTGTTCAAATTATACAGTCCAAAAAGTTTTCATTCTCTTGAAATCGAATCATCATAGCTTCGCAAAACTCTGTTCTCCTGACGAAATCAGTTTCCTTCAAATGCTGTACCCTATTGAATTTATATGGGTGCATTTTATGTTTTTTTAATATTCTCCAAACACTCGATTGAGATATCCCAGATCAATCTCGGCATCTTTGAGAGAATTTTGAGGATTCACGCGAAAATATGCAAGAACTGTAATTTCGTTGTTCTCATCTTCTACTATACTTTTTTCTCTGTGTATAGTTTTCTTAACGAAAGATCCGACATTTCTCAAGTTTGTCATGGTTCTGTTAATGGTATCTCTCGTTGGTCTGGGTCGGTGAGGAAACCTTTCAATGAACAGTCGAATCGTTCTATCTACAACTTTATTACATTCTCCATGAAGTAGAATGAGATAATCTTCATTGGTAAAATTAGGCATACACTGAGAGAATTTTTCCACTTCTACAACAGAAAATCAAACTACCTCAGCAGAAAACTCTATTTAAATAGGCGCCAGGAAAGAACTTTGGTATGGTGGCATAACCCATTTTACAATTATTCACCTTATCATCCTAGTTATGTTCTCTTAATTGAATTTCACAAAAAAAACTCTGTTATCGTAGCCTCCCATGTTTTACCACCCCAGCTAAAGTTACTTTTTGTCCCAACTACAGTGATCTATGATGACTGTTAAGTATTTCTTGTTATAACTTAGTGAACCTTCTTATTAGAGCATAAAAATATCATTATGATTATCAAAATCTTTATTGCAACGGCACATAAACACTGGTAAGCCAAATAGATTAATCACCTGCATTTACAAATATTTTTGCGACAGTAGCATTGACTTATGCTGCCTCACATATACTGATCTTCAATTGCTGTGAAATATCTAGCTCTCTTGAACCTCACTTCTGCTAGGTCTGTAAGTAAGACCCTTCCTTGACTTTTTTAATGTAATACTATTGAAAAGGTATGGAAGAGTCAACAGGGCATTTACAGAAGAATCTGAAAAACAATATTTAGGTCAAGGATAGTATAATGTGATTACAAAATTCATAACCTATGGTAATAGGTTTAAGTTGGATAGTAAAAAATGGTGAATTCCTAAGATGTACTACCTGACTGTTCAATAAATGTTAATTTAATATTTCTTTCTTTGGCTTCGTTCAATATTGCTTCTGAAACTTCTTCATCTAACATCTCAAAGCTATAATCCGTTATTCCTTCATCTATAACAAATTGAGAGAAAAGTGAAAAACCGATACAAGTTACATGCACATACAACCACTTTAGTACCCGCCATTTTCTACGGTTTATGGTAATCTTCGGTAGCGATTTTGTGAACTGGCGATGTTTGCATTTGTACAGTATTTCAACATAGGATAAAATGCAAATACTTACTCTGAAATATTTCTTCATAATCCTGTAACCCGGATATATATATATATATATATATATATTGAATCGTCAAGTTCGGGGACATTTTGTTGTTGTTGCTTAAAATGGTAAGTTTGAGGACGCGTCTCCAAATTCATTCGAAAAAATGTATAAAATGTTGATTTGGAGTTTTGTGGAATAGTGATTATCATCAATGGTGTTCTATTAGTTTTCCTACACCGCAAGCCCCCGCGTGCGGGGGGGGAGGCGCGCAGCAGTCTGGGGGCGCCCGGAGGGCGCGAAGCGCCTCCGCTTGTTGTACTGGTTGTCAATCGTCGGCAATCGACCGGCCGATCAGCTGGCGGGGGGGCGCTCCATGGTTAGTTACGCATAACTGCTGTGTCAACAGCATAATGCGGAAATGTGCTCTTTATCAAGACCATTTGTGACTGACTATTGAAAGTTTTTGACAAATTTTCAGTTACATTGAGTACGCTTCTACTGAATTTGTATCTCACTAATAACATACCCACTTGAGATCATAACTGAAGCGACACATTTTAATTTTCATGTGACGGCGTTGAAGGTGTTCATGAACAAAACTGTAATGGTCGACTTCATTCGGTGACAAATTTCATCAGGTATCATCGTTCTAAACTTAATGAGCAATGACAAAGTGCACATACTGAAAACCCCTACAAACTAACTAATTTGAAAAAAAAAAATTTGTCTTAAAAATGTCTGGACGCCTATAAAGGAGATACAAAGACCTTGCCAAAAAAGTACCACATGACTCACGTTCCCTATTCAGAAAATTTCGGGATTTCGTTTCCGAATATTTTTCTTCGGAGAAATGAATTTGTTCCATAATGTGACGCGCACGTATTGGAAAGTGACTCCATATCGTCCCGATTTTAAGCATTGTTTATTTTAAAGGTAGTGCCAGCCCCTTTCAGAAATAATCCAGAGAAAAAAAAATTGAAAAATTCATCTTATTAGATGCCCTTTTCCATGATTATGTCGAAAAGTATTCCGTGACTCCTCATTCATACAATAAATGAAAGATTTGCTCTGGAATATGGAAGTTATGACTATTTAAGTCCGGATCTGCAGTACGGCCCAGATTTTCTTTTTTTTTTTCATATCTTCTGATGATACGATGATAACGAAATCAGAGCAAATTTGTGCTGCTCTGTTTTAGTTCTAAATGTCAAGTTTGATATTAATCTGATTTGTATTTCGCTTATATCGAAAAATTCATCTTATATCGAATAAGATGAATTTTTCATTGATTTTTCGATATAAGCGATTCGAAATCATAGAAAAAGGCATCGGCTTTTTCTATGATTATGCCGAAAAGTATCCCGTGACCTCTTAATCATACAATAAATTAATGATTTTGCTCTGAATATGACTATTTAGGTCCAGATCTGCTGTACGGCCAAGATTTTTTTGAATCTTCTAATGATAGGATATTACGAATTCAGAGCATATTTGCGCTTCGCTGTTTTAGTTCTAAATTTCAAGTTGGATATTGATCTGATTCGTAATTTCGCTCATATCGAAAAATCAATGAGATTCATTTGAGAGAGAGAGAGAGAGAGAGAGAAGGAGAGAGAGAGAGAGTAAATCCGGAAACAATCTATAGTTTTGCCTTCTCATGAATGCATACAGGGTGTCTGGTGAGGAATGGGACAACGTTTAGGTGGTGATGAGGGATGTCTCAAGAAGTGAAAAATGCCATTTGAAATCATCTGAGGTCATGGTACCTGATATACAGGGAGATTTAGAAAAATTACGAAATTTCAAATGAATATAATTCAGGAAATATATATTCTTTTGAATTGAGAGCTAACAAATACAATACATGAAACAAAAAAGTCCCTAGCTGAGGTTGGTGCCAAAACGGGTTACCATACTATTCTGTGTATGATACAGAGCACAGGGAAAAACCTAGTAGAAAAACCCTGCCTCGCCGTTTTTACAAAATGGAAACTTAAAACTATTCGAATATAACCTTCAATATTCAGATACAATACGTAATTCTGCTCTTGGGCCCGGAGGGTGTTTTAAACCAGGTCTGCGTCCAGTGATGATTTTCGAATCTTGTTCTTCTAAGACCGCTACAGGACCCTACTGAAGGGTAATCATCTCCCATAGATTTAAATAGTGGTATTCATCCTAAATATCGAATTTAATTTCGGAATAATGATAAAAAACGTGTGATTTTTCGTATGAACAATGATAGAGTGAGTACGACTGGTTTAAATGGAAATTCGAAAAAAAGAGATCCGACTCAAAAATGTTAGTTTTTTTGAAATTAGGAAAAAACACACCCTGTATGCAGTTTAAATTTTTTAGGCTTCAGATTCTGAGAGAGCAGGAAAATATTCTCAAACTCAACTGTTCCTGAATGGCACAAATTTTCCCTGTTTCTCTAACCCTTCGAAGTCATTTCAGAAACATGTGATATCAGATAGTTACTCATAAGAAAAAAAATGGAAGCAAGCCCAGAGCAGGAGCTTCTGAGCGCTCGTTCTTTGGTGGAGCAATAGGACCATCATCTCAAAATTCTGTATATGACTTGAAATGATACTTAATATATAAAAAAAAACTGACAATAAAAAAATTCAATTCTATGGTCACATTGAAAATTAAAATAATTAAATTTATGGTTCTGATGATGCGATCCTCTGAGATTGAAATTTGGCATGAACATTCAGTATATCAATGTACATACCAGAAATAAAATTCATTCAATTCAGATATCTTGTTATGAAATATAAATATTTTTTTCAATATTCAAATTGAATATTTTCTATGGTTCGGATAATGCGATGCTCTTCAAATTTCGCACAAACATTAAATATATAAATCTCAATTACAAAAATAAATTTCACTTGATTCGGATATCTTGTTATGGAAATATAAAGAGTCTTTTCTTCAATATTCCAATTGAAATTTCTATGGTTCTGATAATGCTATTCTCTTGAAATTTTGCATGAACAATCAGTGTGTCAGTCTCCACTTACAGAATGAATTTCATTTAAATCGGAAAGTTCGTTATAGAATAAAAAAATTCTTCTTTCCAATATTCCAATTGAATTTCTATGGTTCTGTTAACACTATGGCCACAAAACACATATAAATTTTCAGTTCAGAGTATTCAGAATGCAGACAAAAATTACTCCCATTCGAGAGATATCGATTTATTCGATCAAATCAGACACATCCACTGATTATACTATCATCGCAGTATCTGAAAATTTTGATGTCCCCAAACTTATCATAACATAAAAAAGGTCCCCAAACTTATCGCTTCGTAAACGTATAAAGAAAATCAAGACCAGAGATTTTAGGAATGACATCACTTCCATAGACAAACTAAAATTTAGTTAGTCTATGATCACTTCTCGCTCTGCACACATATAAATTTGTAGTCTATGATGATTATGACTATATGACAGATATCGGTTTGTTCAATGAATTTAATCTCATGCACTGATCATATGATCGCAATACTCAAATGAATTTTATACTTAACTAAGCTTCGAGCTCCAAAGAATGAAACTTCAAAAAGGCTTTGAAAATTAAATATGATATCTGTTTCAGTTTGAATGGCATATTATATTAGAAAAAATAGGAAAAGCCCTGAGCAGGTGCTTTTGAGCCATTGTTCATGTTAGGAGCAATAAGACTATTACGTCAAAATATTGTATAGGACTTGAGATTGGTACTTAATATATCAGTGCAAAGTTTCAGCACGATCGGAATTTTATTCTGAAAACAATTAAATTCTATGTTTCTAATTTCACATTCCTTCCAAAAACTTGCGTAGTCGTTCAAATGGCCAATTTACATCCTCAAACTCGATTTCATTCCAATCGAATGGTATATCATGGCAATATCAGAAGTTTTCTTATATATGAAGAATTACTTTTCATATACTTTCTCCTATCCCAGAGAATGAAGAAATAAATAATTAACTTCTCGCTCTGCACACATGAATTTGTAATATTCCAGGGTTGCATATGAACAAAAACTAGTTCCGAAACTTATCATTACATAAAAAAGGTCCCCAAACTTATCGCTTCGTAAACGTATAAAAGAATATGAAGACCAGAGATTGTAGAAATGACATCACTTCTCGCTCTGAACACATACACAGTAGTGTATGATGTTTATGACTACATGACATATATCGGTTCATTCAATGAAATTAATTCATGCACCGATCATATGATCGCGATACTCGGATGTTACCGAATTCATCATAAAATAATGAAGAATCATGAAGAATTTACCCGAAAATAACGCTTTGCAAACGTTTAATAATATGAAGTCTCATATCCCAGAGAATGAAGAATTGAATAAACTTCTCGCTTTGCACACATATAAATTTGTAGTTATTGATTTGGGTTGCAGTATACAGACAAAAACTATTCCCGTTCAACAGATATTCATTTATTCGATCAAATCAAATTATTCCACTGATTATACAATGATCGCAATACTCTGAAAATATTGCTGTTCACAAACTTAACATTACATAAAAAAAGGTTCCCAAACTTATCGCTTCGTAAACGTATAAAAGAATAGGAAGACCATTATCCCAGAGACTACAGAAATGAATTCTTTTCTTGTTCTGAATTTTTAGTCTATGACTATGATTCTAGGGTATGCGCAAAAAAATAATCCCATTTGATATCGGTTTATTCAATGAAATTAATTCCATTCATCATGATCATAAAATCTCGTACTCTGATCTAACTGCATTTACCATAACATAACGAAGAATCTGCCCGAATGTAACGCCTTATTATTCGCATCAGTAAGAGGATTTCCAATACCAATAATGGTGATGCTCCAGCTCACGGTTTCAGCTGTATAGAATTTTGATATAACTTTGAAAGTATTATAGGGGATCAAAAATTAACCCCTGGGTCTCGTTGCTATGATGTGATTTTTTCAGTGATTGTTCTCATCGATGAGAGAATTTCGAATACCAAAAGTGGTGGTGCTATGGCTAAAGTTTCACTAATATAAGACACTAAATTCTTCTTTTCAATATTCCAATTGAATTTTCTATAGTTCTGATAACACTATGGCCACAAAATTTTGCGAGACGCTTACTATGAGCATCTGGCAAGTTGCTGCAAAATTTCATTCCGTTTGCCCTCGTTTTGTGTGAAATATTGAGGAACAAACATTTTGAATGGCCACTTTTTATGGAACACTCTGTACGTAAATTTCAAGTCTCTAGGATAATCCGGACGGCCGGCCGGCCCTACAGAATTTGATTTGACCTCATATTTTTCATCAGGTAGTCGAACCCTATCGTTTGAGACCATTTTCGGCTCAAAATTCGAAAATTACAGACATTTGGGCAAAACGATATAGCACTCGGTAGAACGAGCGCTCAAAAATGAAAATATCAAAAGGCGAATATAATGTGGTTTCATTTATTGGCAGTTAATTTCTTCATATCACTTTTATAACAAGTACAATGAGTTGGGTTGCAAGTATAAAAATATATAATCAATTGAATTTCGGCAATTTGAAAATTATTATGATTCAATAATTTCGATAAGCTATCGTTAAAACTCAGTTTTAACCAATTTTCGATATCAAAAATGTGACATTCAATTCAAACTTTTTTGTACTAAAATTATTCCCGCTGAAATATCAAACACACATTACATAAATATGTGCTTTTTATAATCTTTTCAAATATGCCAACGGATTTTCAAAACTCCCATGTACAGGTTGGCCGAAACTCGTTGTCTACTGAGGGATCTCAAGAACCATACCAGCTGTGAAAAAAACCGATTAAACATTCCTCAGCTCTTTTTTTCTGACTAACCTGAATATGAAATCATATTCCGCCTTTCTTTCATAGAGAGATAGAATAAAAAAATAGAAAATTGTCATTTTCAATAATGCTGAATAACTTAAAAAAGTCTCGAAATACTCGGTTGAACTCACTGATGAAGAATCCGGGATAAAAAACTTATTCAGTCCGGCCGTGAACACGATAACTCCCGAACGGACGGAGTGACATTTCTGAAATTTTGAAAGAAGGTTCAGGTTATGAATTTCTCGGTTGAGTTGGTTAACGGGCCAAATCAGTTAAGTAGTTTCGGAGTTATGGACATTTGAAATTTTTCATTATTATCTAATATTTTCGAAACCACATACCCAATCATATAAAAATTATAAGTATAGAAAGAGAATGATAACGCGCAAACTGCTGCAAAATTTGATGACGATCATTCCATTACGAAATTTTCAGAAAAATATTTTATTTGTGCGATGTAAACTGACAAATTCTGGTCTCCGTTCTCTTGAACGGAACGAGTTACAGACATGAAATTTTCACGATAGATTTTTCTACTATTCTAGTGGGTGACCTGATTTCTCATTTGAGTTCGTTATCGAGCCAAATTGGTTGGGTGGTTTCGAAGTTATTTTCACTGAATTATCGAATTACTGAAAGAACCAGAAACTTCTTCACGGAACTATTGTTGTCCCCAAACTGATCTTAACGAAGAACGTCCTCAAACTCACCGATGCACATATATACAAGTTGGTAGTTCAAGACTATGTTTCGAATAACCCTTGCTATAATCGTACAAATAATGCTATATGATTGTACATTATCGGGATGATCTCTCAGTAGAAAATTGTTTCCATGTGATGAGAAAAATTCTCGACAAGTTCAATGATGTATGGAAAATTATCGATAAAATGAATATAATAAGTGAGCACCATAATCGGAAAAAATCTATCGAATTATTCAGTATTAAAAAAAATTCAATGGTTTTGATTTGAATTAATGGATTGACATCCAATATTTTACAACTCGAAAATATACAGCAATAAAATTATCCTACAAATTTCAGTGCTGAACCGGCTTCATGACAATTCTCAGAACTGAATACCATTTGATTTTCAGGAATGAATTCTATGAATTACATTGAATATCGTTAATTGTGAATACTGAAATGAATCATTTCAACATCAATCACAAGATCCATTATGATTTAACTCATTCAGATATACTAACTGGTATAAAGCGAAAACGTCGGTCTTCAAATTAATAGTATCTCCATTCAAAACGTCCTCAAACATTACGCTGGACACCTATATATTGGCAGCAAAAGTTCTAAGTGACTTTAGAGGAAGATCTTTCTTTTAATCATCTGCTGGCTAGCTTCCGCACTTGTTGATATACATAATATACCAATCAAAGATTCATGATAATTATTTAAATTATTAAACTTTAATACCAATGTCACTTTCAGACACTCAAGAAGTGCCAATTGAAACGATTACAAGCAAATTCAAATTTCCTACATTTTCTTTATTTATAATTAATAAAAATGCGTGTTGCGAATTAGATTATTTTTCTGATATAACGTTATACTTTATGGTCGAAAGGAAATGCGAATTCAGGATCGCGAAACGAATTTTTTTTTTCTGTCGCATATCGTACAAGATACGCAGATCTCCTTGCCAAAATCACGGTCTCACCAAGGGATCGGTTTCGATGTCGTACGTCGGATTTCGCTTCGAATTCAAACTTAAGACACACAGTTACCTAGCCAAATCGTACAGGGTGTTCAATAAAATAGAGCCATTCAAAATTTTTGTTCCTCAATATCTTGGACAAAACGAAAGCAAACGTAAAAACTAATAATGAGCTCACTAACTGGATATTTCATGACAATTTGGATTAATTTGAGGATTAGGAGAAAATCGTCCAAAATTTTTTTCTCGAAATAGGTAGCCGATACTACAAAACTAAAGGAGACCATAAAGATTAGTTTATCAACAACGATTCTTGTTACATTTTTTCGAATTAACAGTGGCTCACACAAAATATGTTCTGAAGGAAAACAAGGGAAAGTGTTCCAGAAAAAATATCACCCTTTGGATTTGCTGTCGAAATTGGCATGTCACACGATATGAATAATATCAATGCCAAATTTCAGTTTAACGTACTGTATCTCGAAAATAAATGGGAATCGTATGAGAACATATGAGTTATTTTGAATTCTTTTCACACACAATACGCTCCTGTAGTTTTGCCCGTCTCTCCCGACTAACCCTGTATTATATTATATTTAAATGGCAAGAAATTTGATATAATTCAAACTCTTTGCGCTCTAATTCAGATCAATTATAATTTTTAAGGATAAGGCATGAGCAGCTTTTGTTATTGTGGCGAATGTTTTCAGTTAATTTTTTTCATCAGCAATTGCAATGAAATTCTCTTCATTCTCCTTATTGCATATAATCAATTCATTTGAGCTTTTGAAATTGATGATGTACCTTCAATCTGTATATGCTACGTAAATTGAAAATTTGGAAGAAATTAATTTTTAACTTACCCATGTAGCACAAGATGAACAAAAGCAAATAGAATTTTCATTTCGATGCATTGAATTCGAACAATAGTGAACATTTATAGTTTTTTTTGAACTGAACACGAAATATTATTTTTGTATACGCCCATATCACACGAAAAATTACTTATGTATACGTAAATATCAGAAAAAAAATTATATTGAATAATGTCCCCAAACTTGAAAAAGTTTTTTTTTTTTTTTTCGCGGTTCAATGGCTCATATATACGAATGTATACTAATGTATACAAAAAAAATGGCACATTGAAAATGTCCCCAAACTTGACGATTCATATATATATATATATATACGCAGGGGGCTTCGGCCTTCGGGGATTGACGGCCCCGCGTACCTGAGTCACCCGGTGCCCAAAGGTTAGCAGCCTTGGGTACTGAGAAGAATCCGCTCCTATCACGAGAAGCAAAGCGAAACAGGGCGGTGAGGGGCAGCGGGCTGGCCCCTCTCGGAGCCGTCCGGAGGATGAGCCTGTAGGGAGGGACTGTGGAGCAAGCGGCGCAGCCTCTCGAGATGGTACCGCAAGACCCATGCTCGATGTTTTTACGAACCTTAGTTTGGACGAGGTAGAAACTCGTCCCGCTCAGGATACGAAACGAGACGGGAGAGCACGTTGGTCTGAGGACGATAACGTCATACTTATGCGTGCTCACTTTGTGGCTAAAGATACCGTAGAGAAATTCAACAAGAACTATCGTCAAACTTTGACCGAGACCTGGAATGACTTCAAGCCGAACAGACCGCTTTATACTAACCTACTGGCGAATCGGGTTAGGTGGATTATTGAAAATCAGAAATTCTCCACAGTAGAACTTTCATCCATCCAAAATAGTATATGGCCTCAGGTAACACCACAGGACGACGAAGAAGAGTCGCCTGAAGAAAGTGAACCGTGCCGAGAACAACCACAGTCAATAAACTCTAGCAGTCCAGAAGTGCAGCCAATTCAACAGGCGTTCAAAAAGAACATCCTCCTATACTCAGGAATGAATCCAGGAGATAGACCGAAGATCCCTAGATTGAGGGGCTCGCGTGAGATGCTGAGGAAGGTTGAAAGGGTAGATGCAATAATTGGAGATAACATATCAGATACCTCCACTCTTGGTGACATCGTCGATCTGGTGTACGCGGGCGCAATCACAGTGTGCGAACAAATGGGTAAACCTATCACACAGAAGCACAAAACGCCGCAAAGAGAGATACCCCCGTGGAAGGCTCGCCTGGAAAGAAAAATAAATAGAATGAGAAAGGAAATTGCATCATTGCATACTTACCTGAATGAAGGGACCGCGTCAAGGAAGGTTCAAAAGGCAGTCCGTAAAATAGCCTCTGAACATCGTATACCAGCTCGAACGCCTGAGCTGAGGGATAAACTGCAGGTGCTCTGCGACAACCTGAAACAGAAAATAAAAGCTTTTGGTAACCGCATAAGAAGGTACAACGAAAGGACAAAGAGATACCACAACAACCAGTTGTTCTTTAAGAACCAGAAACAATTTTTCCGTAGCCTGGAAAATGACACGACGGTTGAATGTGAGGATAAAGAGGCCCCAAAGACGGAGGAAATGTACAGGTACTGGCACGCAATATGGGGAAATGAAAAGCAGCATGACGATAAGGCAACCTGGATAAAGGAAGCCGAAGCTGAAAGCTGGAAATATCAAATGGAAGACATAAGTATAACCAAGCACGATATTGAATGCGTGGTTAAAAGAACCAACAACTGGGCTGCTCCAGGGCCAGATAAGATCCACAATTATTGGTGGAAACATTTCACCAACACCCACCAGGCTCTGGCGACCCTTTTTCAGAAATCCTTGCGTGACCCGAATGTAATCCCGAGATCCTTCACACTGGGCACAACCCTAATGATACCAAAGGGGAAAATAACAGCAGACCCTAAGAACTTTCGCCCTATAACATGTCTTCCTACTGTATACAAAATACTGACTGGCACCATCACGAAGCACATTTGGAAACATGTACGAGAACACCATATTTTGGCCCGCGAACAGAGCGGCTGTGGCAAGGATGCGAAGGGATGCAAGGAACTGCTTCTTATAGACCAAGTCATCACCGGGCAGGCAAAAAAGAAGCTCCGCAATATATCAATCGCCTGGATCGATTATAAAAAGGCTTTCTATTCTGTGCCACACTCCTGGTTGCTTAAAGTGTTGAGACTATACGGAATATCCGAAAAAATCATAAATTTACTCGAACACCTGATGAAAGAGTGGAGGACAACACTTCTGACCGAGACCAAGAACGGAACATGCAAAACAGGAGAATTATCAATCAAATGTGGGATATTTCAAGGAGACACCCTAAGTCCACTCTGGTTTTGCCTGGCGCTGAACATCCTCAGCAGGCTACTGAATGAGTCAAAGTATGGATACGTATTAAATAATGTGAGGAAATTATTAGTAAACCACCAATTATATATGGACGACCTGAAGCTGTTCGCAGCTACTGAGTACCAACTGAGGCGGCTGCTAGAAATTGTTTCGTCTTTCAGCCAGACAATAGGGATGGAAATGGGGCTGGATAAATGCGCGGTTCTGAACGTAAAAAGAGGTAGGATTGTGGAAGGGGATGGAATAAAATTGTGGGATGACTCAAGAATAGCATGCTTAAAACCTCAGGAGGCATACAAAACCTAGGTATAGCTCAAGCACTTGACATCAGAACAGCAGATGCGAAAGAATGTCTAAGAACAAAATACTTGACAAGATTGAGAAGCTTATTGAAGGCCAGATTGAACTCCAAGTCACTTTTTACATCTATTAATATATGGGCCTTACCCTGCATCAGTTATTCTTTCGGAGTCATACGCTGGACGTCTGCGGAAGTTCAATCCTTGGATGTCCAAACGAGAAAGCTTCTTACCAGGTATGGTATCCATCATCCACATTCCTCCGTGAGCAGACTGTACCTGAGTAGACATGATGGAGGCAGAGGGCTTCAAAATATTCAGCTTACCTATAACAAAATGGTATTGGATATGAGGAACTACTTTAGGTCAAAAAGCTCACCTTTCTATAAGACCATATGCCAAGCAGATGAATCATCGCCACTGCAGCTAGCAAAACCTACCATCGGATTAAGGGAACAGTCAGTGGAGCAGCTCTCGGAGGAGTGGCACAGCAAGGCACTCCACGGCAGATATCCGGGAAATTTAAAATCAAGTAATGTCTTAAGATCGGAGTCATTAACTTACCTCAAAGCAGGATACCTGTTTCCGGAAACAGAGGGCAGAATTGTGGCAATCCAGGATCAGGTGGTCCCAACGCGGGCATACCAAAAAAGGATAGCTGGCCTCAATTTGCCCACTGATGTCTGCCGAAAATGCTCGAAATCCCTGGAAACAATTCAACATATTACATCTTCCTGTCCAATACTGGCTCCAAAGGACTACATGGAGCGCCATAACGCGATGGCTAAGATATTCCACAGAGAACTTGCGATGAAAACAGCATTGATACGCGATGGAGGGTCCTTTTATACTTACCAGCCGAGTAGTGTTCTGGAAAATGACAATTTCAGACTTTATTGGGATACAACTATGATCACGGACAGGCCAATTCCGCATAACCGGCCTGACATAGTATTGTTCAATAAACAAGAAAGAACAGTAGAGTTAATAGATGTAACGGTGCCCGCCGACGATAATATCACGCGAGCGTACACGGAGAAGCTCACAAAGTATCACGACCTGGCGTTTGAGCTGAAGGAAATGTATGAGCTGAGAAAAACATCCATTCTCCCACTTATTATATCTGTGAATGGCCTGGTAGAGGCGCATATGATAGAAAACGTGAAACGTTTGAATTTGGATACTTACCTGATTAGCCAGGCGCAAAAGGAGGTGATTCTGGGAACAGCACGTCTGGTCAGAAGATTTCTTGTTAGCTCCTGAGAGTGACCTTGGCCTGATGTGAAGGCCCGGTGCTCTCTGCAACCAACCCGCTTGTCGGTGAAACCTAAAATATATATATATATATATATATATATATATATATATATATACGCAGGGAAGCGTAAGCTTTCGGGGAGTGACGACCCCGCGTACCTGAGTCACCCTGGTCTTCAGGTTAGCAACCTGAAGATCTGAAGAAATTCTCGCTCCTATCACCAGAAGTATGAATCAGGGCGGCAGAGGGCAGCGGGCTGGCCCTCTTCGGAGCCGTCCAGAGGTAGAGCCTGATGGGGTCAGCTGTGGGGCAAGCGGCGCAGCCCCCCGAGATGGCACCGTAAGCCAAAGCTCGAACGTAAGAAGAGTACGAAGAAGCATCAGCTTGGACGGAATTAGAACCCGTTCCGCGGATGTTCCTATCACACGAGATGGACGGACACGATGGACGATAGAGGAAAATACCCTCATAATGCGTGTCCACTACATAGCAATCGAACTGCAAGCAACATCCGGAAGAACCTACAGAGATCTCCTAACGAGCACCTGGAACGAGATAAACCCAGAGAGACACTCTTATCCAAACTTACTGGCGAATAGAGTCAGATGGATTATGGAACATGAGAAATTTTCAAGTGTCGAGCTCGAAGCCATAAAACGAAGCATAAGACCTTTTGCTCCACCTCCATCCGACGAGGCCAACTATACGGAAGTAGAACAGCCTGAGATCGAAAACCAGGAAACAACACAACTGGGAAAGCTCTTCAAGAAGAATATGCAACTCTACACAAAAATTTCCCCACAAAATAGACCAAAACTTCCAAGACTGAAGGGGTCACGCAACATCCATGAGAGTGTAAAGGAGGTGAATAAAATAATAAAATCAACCCTAAAAAGAAACTCCACCCTCGAAGAAGTGGTAGACTGTGTATTTGCTGGAGCTGTTACAGTTTGTCAAGAAAATAAAATACATATCACCGTTAGACAGCCAAAACCAAAAGAAGACAAGGAACCACCATGGAAACAACGCCTGGAAAAAAAGATAAATACTGTTAGAAAACAAATTGGAAAGCTTCATACTTACCTGAACACGAACTCACCAAGCAGGAAAACATCCAAAAAGGTCGCACGCATAGCATCCGAATTCCGCATCAAAAGCATCGGGGAACGGTTCAAACAAGATCTCACCAAATTATGTGACACCCTGAAACAAAAAGTTAAAGCATTAGGTAATAGAATCAGGAGGTATAATGAAAGATCCACGCGGTACAAGAACAACCAGCTGTTTTATAAGAACCAAAAACAATTTTACAGACAACTTGAAGGAACAACAACAACCGAGGAAGAATTTCCGACACCGCAAGACATGCATGCGACATGGAAGGAAATATGGGGTCACGCAGTAGAACACGATGATGAAGCTTCTTGGATCAGGGAGGCAGAGACGGAAGCGGAGAAATATGCCATGGAAGAAATCACCATAACGGAAGACGACATAAAAGCCGTATTGAAAAAGTCAAACAACTGGACTGCACCGGGACCAGATGGTATCCATAATTATTGGTGGAAAAACTTTGACTCCACACATGAACTACTATCGAAATTATTCCAGAAGGCGCTAACGGACCCGTCACAAATACCTGAATCCTGCACACTTGGAATAACCCACATGATCCCTAAGGGAACAAAAAACGGAGACCCTACGAACTATAGGCCGATAACATGTCTACCGGCCATCTACAAAATACTTACCGGAACACTAACACACCATATCTGGAAACATGTGGCAAAAAATAAAATACTAGCCCGCGAACAGAACGGATGCCGAAGAGACGCAAGAGGGTGCAAGGAACTGCTTATTGTTGATGCACTCGTCACGAAGCAGGCTAAAAAGAAATTGAGAAATCTCTCCATGGGGTGGATTGACTACAAAAAGGCCTTCGACTCGATACCACACACATGGCTGCTAAAAACCTTAAGGCTATATGGAGTTTCGGAGTGCTTAATCAATCTACTAAATCATCTCATGGCAACATGGAGAACAAATCTACGGGTCAACACCAACAATGGAACTTACACAACAGCCGAAATTAAGATCAAGAGGGGACTGTTTCAGGGTGATAAGTTAAGCACATTATGGTTCTGTTTAGCAATAAATTTCCTTAGTAAATTACTCAACAAAACGAGATACGGGTACTTAATAGAAAAAAGAAACAACATCAAAATAAACCACCAATTGTATATTGACGATCTCAAACTCTACGCAGCGAACGAAGATCAACTATTAAGGCAACTAAGGATAGTAAAATCTTTCACAGAAACAATCAAGATGCAAATGGGACTTGATAAATGCGCAGTGCTGCATATTAAAAGGGGAAAACTCATAACTGGAGAAGCGATGCTTGTAGAAGACGAACTAAGAATTCAGAGACTAGGGCCAGATGAATCCTATAAATACCTAGGCATCCAACAAGGGCTAGAAATAAGGAATACTGAAGCCAAAACAACTTTCAGAACCAAGTTCATGGAAAGACTGAAAATGATACTGAAAAGCAAATTAAATGCTAAATCAACATTTACAGCTATCAGCACATGGGCTATTCCTTGCTTATCTTACTCGTTCGGAATAATAAAATGGTCCGTCACAGACCTCAAGGCCATTGACACACAAATAAGAGTATCACTGACAAAATATGGCATGCACCACCCCCACGCTTCTGTGAACAGATTATACGTGCCCAGACAAGATGGAGGAAGGGGACTGCAAAACATTGAATCCACACACCACCGAGTAGTACGCGAGATGAGAGAATACTTCAGATCTAAAAACTCACCTTTTTTCAAAGCCATATCTGATGAAGACAACAACATCACAGCATTAAATCTGGCATCAAGCAACCATCCCATTGAACCTAAAAGCATCGAAGAACTATCCGAAATATGGCACGGCAAAGCTCTCCATGGAAGATACCCCACCGCCCTGAAATGGAACAAATAGACAAAGTAAGATCTGTCAATTACCTCAAGGCAGGATACCTGTTTCCAGAAACGGAGGGCAGACTGGCGGCAATTCAGGATCAGGTGATACCTACAAAAGCATATCAAAAACAGATAATGAATAAGAACTTACCTAATGACAAATGCCGCAAATGCTCCCAGGCGGCTGAAACAATCCAACACGTCACGTCGTCCTGCCCCACCCTCGCTCCAAGGGAATACACGGACCGCCACAATGCCATGGCAAAGGCATACCACCAAGCCATCGCCCTAAAAAATGGGTTAATAAAACATCAAAAGAAAATCTTTGAATACTTACCTAAAGAAATACTGGAAAATGAGGAGATGAAACTGTATTGGGACCATCCACTCGTCACTGACAGACCAATTGCGCACAACCTGCCGGATATTGTGATACTGAAAAAGAAAAAGAAAGAATTAATTATAATAGACATCACCATTCCAGCAGACGACAATGCTGAGCGAGCCTATAATGAAAAAAAGATAAAATACCACGATCTGGCTTTCGAACTAAAAGAAATATACAAACTTACCTCTACATCAATCCTACCCCTCGTCATAACCACAAACGGATTAGTGGAGGCACATCTTTTCGAAAACACCATTAAGCTGGAACTAGATGAAAAGCTAATCGGAGAGGCACAAAAGGAGGTCATCTGTGGACCACCAGAATAGTAAGAAGGTTCTTAACAAGTTGCTAAGAGAAGTGTCTTGATCAAAGTTGATCCGGCACCATCAAACAGCCAACCCTGAAAGGTGAAAAAAAAAAAAAAATTATATATATATATATATATATATATATACCGATTTGGAAATTCACATCGAACACATTACGATATACAATGCATCAGACAGAGAATTTTCCCTCCAGTTGCACAGATGAATAGGCGAGATAATCAAGTGCGATAACTGAATGAATTCAACTGTCTCACTGCAAAAATCAAGTCTTGTCTCTTCTTATCGCAGTATGGTAGGGACCCGCACTGCACGTATAGAATTTTTAATTTGTCAGGCTGCCCGTAAACTCGATTCAGTATTTACTGTGCCTACCATACTAAAGCATTACGCTCCTCTGAACGATAAGAGAGAGACGAGACTAGAATAATGAAGCAAGACAACTGAATTCAGTGTGTTACAGCAAGTGATTGTCTAGATTATTCATCTGTGCAACTGGAGGGAAAAAATTCTCTGTCTGATGCATTGTATATCGTATTATTTCATATATTTATAAATATATATATATGTATATGAATCGTCAAGTTTGGGGACATTTTCAATGTGCCATTTTTTTTGTATACATTAGTATACATTCGTATATATGAGCCATTGAACCGCGAAAAAACAAAAAAAAACCTATTTTCAAGTTTGGGGACATTATTCAATATGATTTTTTTTCTGATATTTACGTATACATAAGTAATTTTTCGTGTGATATGGGCGTATACAAAAATAATATTTCGTGTTCAGTTCAAAAAAAACTATAAATGTTCACTATTGTTCGAATTCAATGCATCGAAATGAAAATTCTATTTGCTTTTGTTCATCTTGTGCTACATGGGTAAGTTAAAAATTAATTTCTTCCAAATTTTCAATTTACGTAGCATATACAGATTGAAGGTACATCATCAATTTCAAAAGCTCAAATGAATTGATTATATGCAATAAGGAGAATGAAGAGAATTTCATTGCAATTGCTGATGAAAAAAAATTAACTGAAAACATTCGCCACAATAACAAAAGCTGCTCATGCCTTATCCTTAAAAATTATAATTGATCTGAATTAGAGCGCAAAGAGTTTGAATTATATCAAATTTCTTGCCATTTAAATATAATATAATACAGGGTTAGTCGGGAGAGACGGGCAAAACTACAGGAGCGTATTGTGTGTGAAAAGAATTCAAAATAACTCATATGTTCTCATACGATTCCCATTTATTTTCGAGATACAGTACGTTAAACTGAAATTTGGCATTGATATTATTCATATCGTGTGACATGCCAATTTCGATAGCAAATCCAAAGGGTGATATTTTTTCTGGAACACTTTCCCTTGTTTTCCTTCAGAACATATTTGTGTGAGCCACTGTTAATTCGAAAAAATGTAACAAGAATCGTTGTTGATAAACTAATCTTTATGGTCTCCTTTAGTTTTGTAGTATCGGCTACCTATTTCGAAAAAAAATTTTGGACGATTTTCTCCTAATCCTCAAATTAATCCAAATTGTCATGAAATATCCAGTTAGTGAGCTCATTATTAGTTTTTACGTTTGCTTTCGTTTTGTCCAAGATATTGAGGAACAAAAATTTTGAATGGCTCTATTTTATTGAACACCCTGTACGATTTGGCTAGGTAACTGTGTGTCTTAAGTTTGAATTCGAAGCGAAATCCGACGTACGACATCGAAACCGATCCCTTGGTGAGACCGTGATTTTGGCAAGGAGATCTGCGTATCTTGTACGATATGCGACAGAAAAAAAAAATTCGTTTCGCGATCCTGAATTCGCATTTCCTTTCGACCATAAAGTATAACGTTATATCAGAAAAATAATCTAATTCGCAACACGCATTTTTATTAATTATAAATAAAGAAAATGTAGGAAATTTGAATTTGCTTGTAATCGTTTCAATTGGCACTTCTTGAGTGTCTGAAAGTGACATTGGTATTAAAGTTTAATAATTTAAATAATTATCATGAATCTTTGATTGGTATATTATGTATATCAACAAGTGCGGAAGCTAGCCAGCAGATGATTAAAAGAAAGATCTTCCTCTAAAGTCACTTAGAACTTTTGCTGCCAATATATAGGTGTCCAGCGTAATGTTTGAGGACGTTTTGAATGGAGATACTATTAATTTGAAGACCGACGTTTTCGCTTTATACCAGTTAGTATATCTGAATGAGTTAAATCATAATGGATCTTGTGATTGATGTTGAAATGATTCATTTCAGTATTCACAATTAACGATATTCAATGTAATTCATAGAATTCATTCCTGAAAATCAAATGGTATTCAGTTCTGAGAATTGTCATGAAGCCGGTTCAGCACTGAAATTTGTAGGATAATTTTATTGCTGTATATTTTCGAGTTGTAAAATATTGGATGTCAATCCATTAATTCAAATCAAAACCATTGAATTTTTTTTAATACTGAATAATTCGATAGATTTTTTCCGATTATGGTGCTCACTTATTATATTCATTTTATCGATAATTTTCCATACATCATTGAACTTGTCGAGAATTTTTCTCATCACATGGAAACAATTTTCTACTGAGAGATCATCCCGATAATGTACAATCATATAGCATTATTTGTACGATTATAGCAAGGGTTATTCGAAACATAGTCTTGAACTACCAACTTGTATATATGTGCATCGGTGAGTTTGAGGACGTTCTTCGTTAAGATCAGTTTGGGGACAACAATAGTTCCGTGAAGAAGTTTCTGGTTCTTTCAGATAATTCGATAATTCAGTGAAAATAACTTCGAAACCACCCAACCAATTTGGCTCGATAACGAACTCAAATGAGAAAATCAGGTCACCCACTAGAATAGTAGAAAAATCTATCGTGAAAATTTCATGTCTGTAACTCGTTCCGTTCAAGAGAACGGAGACCAGAATTTGTCAGTTTACATCGCACAAATAAAATATTTTTCTGAAAATTTCGTAATGGAATGATCGTCATCAAATTTTGCAGCAGTTTGCGCGTTATCATTCTCTTTCTATACTTATAATTTTTATATGATTGGGTATGTGGTTTCGAAAATATTAGATAATAATGAAAAATTTCAAATGTCCATAACTCCGAAACTACTTAACTGATTTGGCCCGTTAACCAACTCAACCGAGAAATTCATAACCTGAACCTTCTTTCAAAATTTCAGAAATGTCACTCCGTCCGTTCGGGAGTTATCGTGTTCACGGCCGGACTGAATAAGTTTTTTATCCCGGATTCTTCATCAGTGAGTTCAACCGAGTATTTCGAGACTTTTTTAAGTTATTCAGCATTATTGAAAATGACAATTTTCTATTTTTTTATTCTATCTCTCTATGAAAGAAAGGCGGAATATGATTTCATATTCAGGTTAGTCAGAAAAAAAGAGCTGAGGAATGTTTAATCGGTTTTTTTCACAGCTGGTATGGTTCTTGAGATCCCTCAGTAGACAACGAGTTTCGGCCAACCTGTACATGGGAGTTTTGAAAATCCGTTGGCATATTTGAAAAGATTATAAAAAGCACATATTTATGTAATGTGTGTTTGATATTTCAGCGGGAATAATTTTAGTACAAAAATGTTTGAATTGAATGTCACATTTTTGATATCGAAAACTGGTTAAAACTGAGTTTTAACGATAGCTTATCGAAATTATTGAATCATAATAATTTTCAAATTGCCGAAATTCAATTGATTATATATTTTTATACTTGCAACCCAACTCATTGTACTTGTTATAAAAGTGATATGAAGAAATTAACTGCCAATAAATGAAACCACATTATATTCGCCTTTTGATATTTTCATTTTTGAGCGCTCGTTCTACTTAAACGAGTGCTATATCGTTTTGCCCAAATGTCTGTAATTTTCGAATTTTGAGCCGAAAATGGTCTCAAACGATAGGGTTCGACTACCTGATGAAAAATATGAGGTCAAATCAAATTCTGTAGGGCCGGCCGGCCGTCCGGATTATCCTAGAGACTTGAAATTTACGTACAGAGTGTTCCATAAAAAGTGGCCATTCAAAATGTTTGTTCCTCAATATTTCACACAAAACGAGGGCAAACGGAATGAAATTTTGCAGCAACTTGCCAGATGCTCATAGTAAGCGTCTCGCAAAATTTTGTGGCCATAGTGTTATCAGAACTATAGAAAATTCAATTGGAATATTGAAAAGAAGAATTTAGTGTCTTATATTAGTGAAACCGTTAGCCATAGCAGCACCACTTTTGGTATTCGAAATTCTCTCATCGATGAGAACAATCACTGAAAAAATCACATCATAGCAACGAGACCCAGGGGTTAATTTTTGATCCCCTATAATACTTTCAAAGTTATATCAAAATTCTATACAGCTGAAACCGTGAGCTGGAGCATCACCATTATTGGTATTGGAAATCCTCTTACTGATGCGAATAATAAGGCGTTACATTCGGGCAGATTCTTCGTTATGTTATGGTAAATGCAGTTAGATCAGAGTACGAGATTTTATGATCATGATGAATGGAATTAATTTCATTGAATAAACCGATATCAAATGGGATTATTTTTTTGCGCATACCCTAGAATCATAGTCATAGACTAAAAATTCAGAACAAGAAAAGAATTCATTTCTGTAGTCTCTGGGATAATGGTCTTCCTATTCTTTTATACGTTTACGAAGCGATAAGTTTGGGAACCTTTTTTTATGTAATGTTAAGTTTGTGAACAGCAATATTTTCAGAGTATTGCGATCATTGTATAATCAGTGGAATAATTTGATTTGATCGAATAAATGAATATCTGTTGAACGGGAATAGTTTTTGTCTGTATACTGCAACCCAAATCAATAACTACAAATTTATATGTGTGCAAAGCGAGAAGTTTATTCAATTCTTCATTCTCTGGGATATGAGACTTCATATTATTAAACGTTTGCAAAGCGTTATTTTCGGGTAAATTCTTCATGATTCTTCATTATTTTATGATGAATTCGGTAACATCCGAGTATCGCGATCATATGATCGGTGCATGAATTAATTTCATTGAATGAACCGATATATGTCATGTAGTCATAAACATCATACACTACTGTGTATGTGTTCAGAGCGAGAAGTGATGTCATTTCTACAATCTCTGGTCTTCATATTCTTTTATACGTTTACGAAGCGATAAGTTTGGGGACCTTTTTTATGTAATGATAAGTTTCGGAACTAGTTTTTGTTCATATGCAACCCTGGAATATTACAAATTCATGTGTGCAGAGCGAGAAGTTAATTATTTATTTCTTCATTCTCTGGGATAGGAGAAAGTATATGAAAAGTAATTCTTCATATATAAGAAAACTTCTGATATTGCCATGATATACCATTCGATTGGAATGAAATCGAGTTTGAGGATGTAAATTGGCCATTTGAACGACTACGCAAGTTTTTGGAAGGAATGTGAAATTAGAAACATAGAATTTAATTGTTTTCAGAATAAAATTCCGATCGTGCTGAAACTTTGCACTGATATATTAAGTACCAATCTCAAGTCCTATACAATATTTTGACGTAATAGTCTTATTGCTCCTAACATGAACAATGGCTCAAAAGCACCTGCTCAGGGCTTTTCCTATTTTTTGTAATATAATATGCCATTCAAACTGAAAACAGATATCATATTTAATTTTCAAAGCCTTTTTGAAGTTTCATTCTTTGGAGCTCGAAGCTTAGTTAAGTATAAAATTCATTTGAGTATTGCGATCATATGATCAGTGCATGAGATTAAATTCATTGAACAAACCGATATCTGTCATATAGTCATAATCATCATAGACTACAAATTTATATGTGTGCAGAGCGAGAAGTGATCATAGACTAACTAAATTTTAGTTTGTCTATGGAAGTGATGTCATTCCTAAAATCTCTGGTCTTGATTTTCTTTTATACGTTTACGAAGCGATAAGTTTGGGGACCTTTTTTATGTTATGATAAGTTTGGGGACATCAAAATTTTCAGATACTGCGATGATAGTATAATCAGTGGATGTGTCTGATTTGATCGAATAAATCGATATCTCTCGAATGGGAGAGTAATTTTGTCTGCATTCTGAATACTCTGAACTGAAAATTTATATGTGTTTTGTGGCCATAGTGTTAACAGAACCATAGAAAATTCAATTGGAATATTGGAAAGAAGAATTTTTTTATTTCTATAACGAACTTTCCGATTTAAATGAAATTCATTCTGTAAGTGGAGACTGACACACTGATTGTTCATGCAAAATTTCAAGAGAATAGCATTATCAGAACCATAGAAATTTCAATTGGAATATTGAAGAAAAGACTCTTTATATTTCCATAACAAGATATCCGAATCAAGTGAAATTTATTTTTGTAATTGAGATTTATATATTTAATGTTTGTGCGAAATTTGAAGAGCATCGCATTATCCGAACCATAGAAAATATTCAATTTGAATATTGAAAAAAAATATTTATATTTTCATAACAAGATATCTGAATTGAATGAAATTTATTTCTGGTATGTACATTGATATACTGAATGTTCATGCCAAATTTCAAGAGGATCGCATCATCAGAACCATAAAATTTAATTATTTTAATTTTCAAGTGTGACCATAGAATTGAATTTTTTTAATTGTCAGTTTTTTTTATATATTAAGTATCAATTTCAAGTCATATACAGAATTTTGAGATGATGGTCCTATTGCTCCACCAAAGAACGAGCGCTCAGAAGCTCCTGCTCTGGGCTTGCTTCCATTTTTTTTCTTATGAGTAACTATCTGATATCACATGTTTCTGAAATGACATTCGAAGGGTTAGAGAAAGCAGGGAAAATTTGTGCCATTCAGGATAACAGTTGAGTTTGAGAATATTTTCCTGCTCTCTCAGAATCTGAAGCCTAAAAAATTTTAAACTGCATACAGGGTGTTGTTTTTTCCTAATTTCAAAAAAACTAACATTTTTGAGTCCGGATCTCATTTTATTTCGAAATTTCCATTTAAACCAGGTCGTACTCACTCTATCATTGTTCATACGAAAAATCATCTGATTAGCTCTCTAATATTTCCTGAATTATATTCATTTGAAATTTCGTAATTTTTTCTAAATCTCCCTGTATATCAGGTACCATGAACCTCAGATGATTTCAAATGGCATTTTCTCACTTCTTGAGACATCCCTCATCACCACCTAAACGTTGTCCCATTCCTCACCAGACACCCTGTATGCATTCATGAGAAGGCAAAACTATAGATTGTTTCCGGAGTTACTCTCTCTCTCTCTCTCTCTCAAATTAATCTCATTGATTTTTCGATATGAGCGAAATTACGAATCAGATCAATATCCAACTTGAAATTTAGAACTAAAACAGCGAAGCGCAAATATGCTCTGAATTTCGTAATAATCCTATCATTAGAAGATTCAAAAAAATCTTGGCCGTACAGCAGATCTGGACCTAAATAGTCATATTCAGAGCAAAATCATTAATTTATTGTATGATTAAGAGGTCACGGGATACTTTTCGGCATAATCATAGAAAAAGGCCGATGCCTTTTTCTATGATTTCGATCGCTTATATCGAAAAATCAATGAAAAATTCATCTTATTCGATAATAAGATGAATTTTTCGATATAAGCGAAATTACAAATCAGATCAATATCAAACTTGACATTTAGAACTAAAACAGAGCAGCACAAATTTGCTCTGAATTTCGTTATCATCGTATCATCAGAAGATATGAAAAAAAAATAGAAAATCTGGGCCGTACTGCAGATCCGGACTTAAATAGTCATAACTTCCATATTCAGAGCAAAATCTTTCATTTATTGTATGAATGATGGAGTCACGGAATACTTTTCGACATAATCATGGAAAAGGGCATCTAATAAGATGAATTTTTCATTTTTTTTCCTCTGGATTATTTCTGAAAGGGGGCTGGCACTACCTTTAAAATAAACAATGCTTAAAATCGGGACGATATGGAGTCACTTTCCAATACAGTGCGCGTCAACATTATGGAACAAATTCATTTCTCCGAAGAAAAATATTCGGAAACGAAATCCCGAAATTTTCTGAATAGGGAACGTGAGTCATGTGGTACTTTTTTGGCAAGGTCTTTGTATCTCCTTTATAGGCGTCCAGACATTTTTAAGACAAATTTTTTTTTTCAAATTAGTTAGTTTGTAGGGGTTTTCAGTATGTGCACTTTGTCATTGCTCATTAAGTTTAGAACGATGATACCTGATGAAATTTGTCACCGAATGAAAGTCGACCATTACAGTTTTGTTCATGAACAACCTTCAACGCCGTCACATGAAAAATTAAAATGTGTCGCTTCAGTTATGATCTCAAGTGGGTATGTTATTAGTGAGATACAAATTCAGTAGAAGCGTACTCAATGTACTGAAAATTTGTCAAAAACTTTCAATAGTCAGTCACAAATGGTCTTGATAAAGAGCACATTTCCGCATTATGCTGTTGACACAGTGAATTATGTTAGAAAATATATCGAATTAAATTATAAAAGAACGGAACTCAATTTGAGACCTTCATATGAAAAATTTTGAAGTTCATTACAAAATTTTGCGGGATATTTATTCAATTTGCTTGTAATGGGTATTATCTGATTTCACGTTCCATATTTATTTTTTTCATACAGGTTCTCATTGTTATTTTCTTCGGTCTATGAAAATTTTAAAATATTAATTCACTTTGCTTCAAAATTGAAATCCATTGCTTTTTCATTTGTAAAGGCATGAAAATATCAAATTTGCATTGTATTTTCAATATGACAGCTCCCATTCTCGGAACCAATAATGACTAAAATGTTCTAACAAAATCCAATATATTCGATAATTGATTCTTTTTCATCCATGAAATTATCGAGATGATGCTGATAAATAATAACAATTTCGGTGGATAAAACCTCGAAATAAATATGAATCCTACGAATTCAATTTCAATTTCAGCCTGTAGGAAAACTAATAGAACACCATTTGAGTGATAATCACTATTCCACAAAACTCCAAATCAACATTTTATACATTTTTCGAATGAATTTGGAGACGCGTCCTCAAACTTACCATTAAACCAATTTCTTAAAAAGTTTGGGGACTAGTCCCCAAACTAACCAATTCCTGTAAGAAAAGTTTGGGGGCCGTCCTCAAAGTTGACAAATGTCCTCAAACTGACCATTTAGCAACACAAAATGTCCCCGAACTTGACGATTCATATACATATATATATATATATATATATATATATCTATGTGCAGCGGGACTTACGGGGACCATTCGGAGACGTAGGGGTATATATGGGGACCTTTGGTACTTTCGGGACCGGTCCCATATTTTTATAGATGTTGCGGTAATTGTGGGGACCGGTCCCCATATGTTTTCTTTGGTGAATGGGTACATATGAGGACCGTTTCATAATAGATAAAACGGTACTTATTGGGACCAGTGTATATAATATAAGGGATTCCACCTTCAAATAAAAAATATTTCTCTGAATAAAATTGTAATTATATATGAAGTTATATTATAATTCATTAACGGTTTTTTGGCAATTCGAGTCATTTTACCAATTATTGCTCATATCGATATAAATCAAAACCATAACCTAACTTTATAATTTTTTCTCGTGGAACAAATTCTATACAGATTTCATTTTTTCTTATGAATATCATATATGAAAGGGAAAATAACGGTATTTTCCAAGAAAATTGAAATTCATCTATGAATTTTGGAATAGTTTATTTTTCAATTAAAAGTATACAAAAATATGAAATATCATGAATACTTGAAAATGCTCATGAACCTTTCAGAAGCAATGTCAAAAATAGTAAGTTCAACGAAAAACCCTATTGATTATTTTATTTTTCTCGAAAGCCTTGGGTCCAATTTGACCCGATGGTACCAGTTACGCAGATAAATATGACGATACCAGTTGAGGGTTAATACCCCTGCGAACATTTTACTATTTGTAATATATACTTATTTCATCTTGAGCTAGAGACCTAGGTACAGATTGAAATAATGAAATCTGGAATATTTGAAGCTTGATTATTTCTTGGTGTTCACGGAATCGCGAAGAGAAGGATAGATTTTCGATACTTTTCTATCATATTCCCCAACACAGGGGCTCGAAGAATGGAATAAGGAAGGAAGATATTATGTTCATAAAAATCGTACAGAAACATTCAAAAATGAATGTTTATCATTAAGAATACTGATATCAAGAATTTTATTCTGATGAGTGAGTTAAATAATAGTCTCGTTAATTTCAAATGGCCGTTGTTAGTTAGATATAGGTATGTGTGTATGTGTTTGAGGTCCTAAAAAATTAACTGGCAGTTAACTGGCAAATGAAAGGGGCTGCCTAAGTGAGCTGATCAGAATTAATGTAGATCAAGTCCAAATCAACAACTTTTTTCTTTCTTCCGAACAACTTAACCATACTGTGATGTAAGTTAGTTCATTTGAGCACAATTCTTAATTTTCAACAAAAATTACCTAATAAAATGTATAGTTACATATGATTATTATTCATGTTTCATATTTCGTTAGCTGTTGATTTAAAAGAATATAAATATATTATTCATGTTTTCGATTTTGATGTTTTTAACACATTACAAATCAATTCGGCTGCTTCCATTTCAATCAAGATACCTTAAAATTGGTTCTTTTATCGGTGCGAAAATAACCATTACAAAATTTCAATACCCAATTCGGTGTAGAAATCTTCAATAATTATTGGTGTTAAAACGACCTTTGTAAAAGAGTTATACTCTATCTGGTGTGAAAAAATACATTAAGTGGTAAAGTTATTGCACCATGAGGTGTTCTTCGCACATCGCAAAAAAAAATTTTTCACACCTTCCGGAAGTCACATTGCTACCATATGAAGACAAATATCAACCACTGCCGGTGTAAAATATATTCACCATCACAGTATCTATTCTTATTGAAAACTGCACCGATGGTGTTGAATAGACATCAACATGGTGTGTACGGATATCGAAACCACCAGGTGTTATTTTGGTGTCAAATGTCTTGTCAATTTTTTACTGCTGTAGACTTTGTGTAATCCTCATAAAGGTTCGGAAATTCACACCGAAACATAGAATCGGAAGCTTCGGTACGGTTGCCACTTTAAAATGACATCTTCAGTTTTCAATAGCTGCTCTGATCACAACTTGAAAATTTTTTTTTTCAATATTCTATAATGAATTACATGATAATATTGTGTCAGCCTGCCCGTAAGTACTCGATAGAAGTACTTTCGGTTTGCCTAACATACTGCTTGAATTAGGCCACTTCCAAGAGATGAAGGGGAATACAACACCTTATTATTGCAATCGATTATACTGTGGGTGAATCTCTTATAACTATATACAACTGTCCAAATGGAGAAAAATTTTTCTGTCTGATGCATTGTATATCGTATCTTTCCGATGTGAATTTCAAAACCTCTAATCTGTCTATTCGAAACTTCGCATTCGACGGAATTGAAAATTTGGCATTCAGGGGCAGTAAAATGCCATCGACAATCGTGCATTATATTTGATAATAATACTAACCCTTTGATATTATTTACATATATTCTAGGATAATTCTCGCCATAAATTCATATGTTACTTGCCGAAAGAGTGTACGGTTGTGCCAAACTTACTCGCGGCGAGCTTTCCCTCGAATTTGTGGTATGTTGTCTCTAGATTTTCGGTATTTTTGCAATAATTATTGAATATACATACTTCAAAGAAAATTCATCGAGTCTTTATGCCGAATGTTTAAAGAGGATATGAACTTGACAGATCGGTAATTCATCGTTTCCGAAGTGGAAAAATTGACTTGAAGGAGAAATACTTTTAGAAATTCCTAAACTTAGACAGATCGCCACTTGATTTTTCCACTAATGTTGTTCAGGGCACCAATATGAATACAACGACACCAAAATTTGATTGTTATCTGCTGAATCCCAAAATTCAAATTGTTTAAATTTTTTTTATAATGTTAAAAATGTGAAAACGTTCCTGGGTATACAGGAGCAAAGAAGACATTGGCGGTGGACACTATTGTAGAACATAGAAGAACAAATGAATATAGTTGAAATCTTCTCTGAAAACTTTTTTGTCGGCTACAATTCATAAAAACATATCACATCTACCCCTTCGATAGCAAAAAATCAAGAAAATAAATCATCATTCGAGAATATTGGATTTTACTATGAAGAAAAAATAAAATTAAGAAAAGTCACAAAAATCTGGAAAATGACTACAGATAAATGCCAAACAGTTGGCTGAATTATTTTCAATCGATGTATTATTGATCGCATTAATATGAATCGAAAAGAATGTCCCGTCTTGTACCCCTCTGGACACATACCGCTGAAGGAAGGGTAAACGATTTTGACCCCTATTCAGCAACACATGTTTGTAATTCGTATGCTGATTGTGAGCACGCCTATGATCTTTACGATGTTTTTCTGGGCAGTAGCGTAGATTATTGTTGAGAACGTCGGCGTCAAATGCTGAGGGAATCGGACTTTTATTTGGGGGAGTATTTCAGATGATACCTACTTTTTTATGCTATGATAATCGGATGCAATAATAATTTATCGAAGCTAATGATTATTAGAAACAGTTTTTTTCTAAAATTTACTGAATACCTACCTGCTTTTGTTCAACAACAGAAATCGTGTAGTTATTCGAAACGAAATTGTAATAAATTGCGGTTATAATCGCAGAACTATAATATATTTCCTTCTCACTTTTGTCGCGGTGAATGTTATTATGGTTGTCGATCTATGCATATTTTTCAAACAATTCGTAATGAAGTTTTAACAAATTATTTTACCAAACTATCAAACAACGATCTTAAAGTTTAGGCAAAGTACTGCCATAGGTTTGTATGAATATTTTTTTTTAATTGAAGTGAATTTGGAAGTTTGGAATAAATATTTCGAAATTTGTCAAAATCATTTAAAATTTTCATATTTAACTACCTAATTCATCAATAATATTTTATTTCTCGATTTTCAGCTTTTAATGAAGAACCACAAGAAAAATCAAAGAGCCTTTGCTCTAATTCAAATTCAAAATTTGTGAAATTTTAAAAATGTGAAAACGTTCCTGGGTAGAAAGAAACAAAGAAGATATTGGCGGTGGACACTTTGTAGAACATAGAAAAACAAATATATGTAGTTTAATTTTTCTCTGAACACTATTTTTCGGCTAAAATTCATAAAAAAATATTACGTCTATCCCTTCGATAGCGAAGAATCAAGAAATGAATTATCATCCGAGAATATTGGATTTCCCAAGAAAAATTAAAATCGAGTGTTCTTCACAAAAATCTGAAAAATTGCTACAGATAAATAGCCAAACAGTTGGCTGAATTATTTTCATTCAATGTATAATTGATCCCCTTAATATGAATAGAAAAGAATTGTCCCGTCCCGCACCCTTTCAAGATACATACCCTTGAAAGAAGGGTAAGCGATTTTGACCCCTATTCAGAAACACATGTTTGTAATTCGCATGGTGGTTGTAGGCAAGCCGATGATCTCTACGATGTTTTTCTGGGCAGTAGCGTAGATTATTGTTGGTAACGTCGGATGCTGAGGGAATCAGCTGATACCTACTTTTTTATGATATGACAATCGGATGCAATAATAATTTATTGAAGCTAATGATTATTAGAAAGAGTTTTTTCCTGAGTTTATTGAATACCTACCTAGTTATGTTCAACGATTGAGTTTAAAAATATATTTTAAACTCAATGGTTCAACTACAGAAATCGTGTAGTTACTCGAAGCGGAATTCTAATACTAGTAGTAAATTTATTTCATTGCAATAAGCAATTCTAATAAATTGCGGTTAAAATCGTAAAACTATAATATATTTTCTTTTCACTTTTGTGAATGGTTGTCGATCTATGCATATTATACATTACTCAAACAATTCGTAATGAAGTTGTAACAAATTTTGTTACCAAACTATTAACAACGATCAGAAAGTTTATGCAAAGTACTGCCATGAGTTTTCAATGAATAATTTGAAATTGAAGTGAATTTGAAGTTTGAATAAATAATCGAAATTGTCAAATCATGGAAAATTTTCATATCCAACTAATTCATTAATATTATTTCATTTCTCGATTTTCAGCTTTGAATTAAGTACCACAAGACCGATCATAAGGCTCGAATTCGAATAGATGCGACAAGAAGTCCAAGAGTCCACTTAGCAGTCGTAGTACATTTAAGTAGGATGAAAACTTGATTGATTTTGAATTGAAGCATTTTTGTAACGATTCGGTGTTAACAGTAATGAGTTAATCAATGTAGTAGAAATAATATTTTGAAACCGTTTTTTGAGGAGGTCCTAAATTGAGGCTTCATGAATTTCGGAAACCAGCATTATTTATAAATCTGAAATAAAATATTCCATATGAAGAATGCGTGTACCGAAATAGTTCTGCTTGTCCTTCCGTGAAAATTTCTAACACAAGGAGTAAAGATTTTAAATTTTCAAAGTACGTGTAAGTCTTACATATATCCGCTAAGTACTTCAATGGGTCAAATTACACGAGTAGTTTGGGAGGTATATAATATTTTTTACTATATTTTCGAAAATTTATACATTTGACCAAAATTATGTAGCAGAAAGCTGACGCGTAAAATTCTGCTAGATTTCATGAGGATCGTGTGATTAGAAAATAAAAAGCATGTTGTATCCGTACATTTCAATTCTGTTCATATTTTCCCCGAAGGTTTTAGCACAATACATTCGAACAAAGTGATATTTTGGCAGATTAGAGAAAAAAGAAGACATCGTCAAAAGTGCAATATTTGAGTAGAATCGTTTGATGAAGGGAATTGAATAAGTATATAGGTATTCCCGAAACATATTGCATAAAGCACTGTCGAGCATGCAATGATGATGAACAATCGCGCGAAATGTTGCGAATACAAGTCCGGTTTTTCTCGATCATTCCATTTCTACTGTAATTTCGAACTTGCAAAACGAATCGACATGATATTTGGTATTCAGGAATGAAGAATGGTAGGAACAAAATTCGTATTATAAAATTATCCAAATGATGTGATTAATTATAGAATATTGCAAAAAAAAAGATGTTGGAAACGAAGCCTTGAAAAGTTAAGGTGACATTATATAGTGACAAGTACTGAAGCTTCTGATAAACTTCAGGTGCCTTAACTTTCGCACCGGCCCTGTATACTAGTAAAGGTGACAGTCTGTTCATATTCGTTAGTTTGTTCCTCATTGCAGTCTTTATGGGAAACATCCAGACATTAGGGTATTAGTTTGACATTTTACATCCAATTATAGGTTTCACTTGTAGGTTCTGTGTGTTATCGAAAGAAATTTGTTCAATTGGGAGATAAAGTTATTCATTATACAAGGGAAAAAGTATTAGATTTCAGCTCGAGGTAATGTTGTCAAAAAACCGAGAGCTAAAATCTGATATTTTTCCCGTGTATAATCCACCATTTCTTCTGGGACAGACAGAAAAAAAACGACCATTCAATAGTGAAAAAAATATTACTTGTCACGAAATTACTTTTTCCCCCGGAAAAAAGTGAGTAATTTCGTAAAAAGTTATATTTTGTGACCTGTCAAGAGATATAAAAGTCAAATTTTTTTCCCGTCACAAAAAAAAGTTAAACTATATACTATGAACTAATGCTATGTTTCTAAATCTGATATCATTAGATGTGGATTTAGAAAATCAAAAAAAAAGTAACAAATTCTTTTCGATAATTCGATGAACTTGTACCATTTTCGAGTAGTCATGCAATTAGGGAAAGTTAGCCCAGTGCTTTCGTTTTTTTCTTTCCACAAATGGATAGAAAAATTTCGTGCTGAAATTGCAAAAATTCAATAAATTTTATCAACATTTCTGTTTTTCTCAATGATAACATAGACAAAAAATGTTGCTGGACGTGCACAATACTGCACAATCTGCACTGAAATCATGCAAATTTTCGAAAGCAGTAGAAATGGAAGAAAATTCAGTCAAGCAATTTATTTTCGATACCTGAATATTTTGAAACATACAGGCAGTCACAAAAAATGAGACTGTACGTGTACAGGGTGGGTAAAATTGGTGATACAAAAACCACAACTTTTTAACCGATTTTCGATATTTACGATAACAGTTTTTGACACACCCTATGATATATTTCTGAAATTCAAAAGAAGCATGACCTTTCCACATTTTCCTTATTGTGTTATGAGAACGGTTGACGCTGTTGGGGAATAAGAAAAATGAACATAATACTGACTACGAATATTGACTTCTTTCCGTTTTCTTTCAATATTTAGAAAACTATTTGAATGAATACAATGATTTCAACAGGAATGTATGCAGCATTAATAACTCAATCAAAACAGAAAAGGAAAAAATTGAAAAAAAAATTTTAACAAATTCTTTTCGCTCCTTGTATACCGGGAGTGTTCAGGCAAAAATTTTCTTAGCTCAGTAGAGATTTTCGAACAATATCATAGTCCCAATTTTCAGATTTAAATTATGTCCAGTTTACCAGAATCGTCTTATAGACACTCGTACTTGGGATCCGTGTATGTTTTTGAAACGAAAAATAGGACTATTCTTTTTAAGTCATTTCAAACTAATAAGAAAAAAACAAACTTCATGTTATAGCGCAACAAGAAAACCTATCAGAAATAAATCAGAGTACGCCACTCGATTGATATCAAAAGGTGTCTGTATAATGTTTTATTTCAACTTCCTAGCACAAACAGAAATGGAGATAATGACGAAAGCGATGAAATCGGCCAAATTTCAAAACTGGCCCATAACAATTTTCCAAAAATTCCTTGGCTGCTCCATTTAGAACCGTATGAAATGAAAAAGACCGAAATCAAACACAACCCAGAGACAATTTAGCAAAGAAAGAATTTCAATGACAGTTCAAGAAAATTCACAAAATGAATTTGTTTATATACATATTCTACATAGGTTATTCAAATGGTACTTCAAATGTGTTATTATTATTATGAAATATATTCAAGAAATATTTGGACTGTACTGCACTGGATTGAATACCCCTCTTAAAAATAAGGGCCCAAAAACTACTCTGCATGCAATAAATTAGGAAGCTTTGACATTTACGATCGTCATCAAAGAATAACCGCGGCCGGCGCTGTGGTTCGCACATTCAGACCTACTACTAGATTGATATGATGATATGCAGGGTGTCCCAACTCCCAAGTTCGAATTCTTATCAGACGTTTCTGGAGAACTAGACATATTGAAAGATGGAAAGTCGGATTATGAAATAGTTCGAAATTGTCTACCGAGCTTGAATATATTTGGAGCCTGAGCACGCCCTGTTATACAAGGAGTGAAAATAATTTATTTTTTCATTTTTTCGTTTCCTATATGATTGAGTATTCAATGCTGAATACATCTCTGTTGAAACCATTGTTTGATACATTCGAATAGTTTTCAAAATATCGAAAAAAAGGTTGAATTCAAATACTTACCTATCGTCATCAGTATTATGTTCATTTCCCTCTTTCTCAGAATCCTAAGCGTAACAGTTCAAAGTAGAAGAATGTGGAATTATGCTTCTTTTGAACTGTATATTTCTAAACGAGAAAAAGTCATTTCAAACTATTCCTTCCATAAGAAAAAAACACAAATTTATGTTATGGCTCAGCAAGAAAACTTCTTGAAAAAATTGGAGTTCGCCACTGGATTGTTTTCAAAAAAAGTATCTGTATAATGTATATATTTCAACGACACAAACTACTGAGATGGAGATAGTTGAAACCAGACAAATTTCAAAATTGACCTATAACTCTAAATGAAAAGAAGATAGTGAAATGCAGTTGATGGCGTAAACAGTTTTTCGAAAATAGACGACCGTAATGTGCCATTCATTTTCCTCTATCTCTTTGGCTTAAAAAGTTGTAGGTCACGTTTACCACCAATTTTGCCCACTCTGTACAGGGTGGGCATTATCCGAGGTTTTAGCACTACAACTTTTAAACCAGGGGAGATAGACAAAATCTGATACCCACTTTCGATCTCTTTTTGGAGGAACTAACAAGAGTAGTATTCATTTTTGACTACCTGCTCTTGTTTTCGAGTTAGTATAAAATTGAAAAAGTGTCGATATCGAAAAAAAATTCATATCTCCGCTAATACTGATTATAGAGCTCTGAAATTAAAAACATTAACAGGCACTTTTTTACGTAGAATC
>CM024243.1:61315972-61415878 GCA_013421045.1 Propylea japonica | reverse complement strand
GGAGTTACAGTCCACTGCGACCTTAAGGTCTATGTGCCCCTTACAGAGCTGTTCTGGCCAAAAACCTTCACAGCTCGCCTTCCAGTTCCAGAGATCTAATGAAATCTAGTAACTGTGAAGACTTCAACGAGGCTAGTTCCTCACTCTTACAAGTTTCTTGTCAAGGCATTTCCTCCTCAGGCTCGTAATGCCGAGGATTCCGTGACTAGGTGAAATGGGGTTTCTTCCTCCTCCCCACAGAACCTACACTCGTCAGTGTCCGACAATCCCATCCTCAACAGGTGCTTCCTAAGGCGACAATGTCCTGTAAGAAAGCCAGTGAGGATGTGCAATTGCTTCTTACCAAGATCCAGATATCTTTTGGATCCCGCTGTCTCGAAGTTCCGAAGGAACTTAGTGGAATGATCCATCCCTGGGAGATTCCGCCAGAGCTTTTCCTCTCGGCTTTCTCCTTCTCCAGAAACTCCTTCTTATAGGTACATTTAGATATACCACAGAAGGGCCAAAGAGGGACATTGTGCGCCCTCTTTGGCGAGTGTATTGGCCTCTTCGTTTCCTTCGATTCCCGAGTGGCCGGGAACCCAGATTAAAAAGACCTTATTTTCTTGCCTACCTCGTTGAGTTGTTCCGGCACTCCCAGATCATCTTAGAATCGATGACGTAGGAGCTCAGTGCTTTAATAGCAGCTTGACTATCTGAGTGTATGGCTATATCACACTTCGATAGTTTCTTTCTAGATTTATATCTAGACATCTTTCAATAGCTAGATTTCCGCTTGAAAGACGCTCATATAGGAGCCCAGCGACAGTGCACACTTGGTGCTTGGCCCGTATATCCCGGCGCCTGTTCCTGTAGAGGTTTTGGAACCATCTGTATACCATTTTAACGGTATTTTCTTTGAGATTATAGTCGGTGTATTCCCGTTTCCAATCATCTCTTTTACTTAGCAATGTCATGAAGTTTTTCTCAGTATTTACTTTTCTTATCATTGCATCACTAGGGAGATTCGCAGATGAGATGTAGTTATTCAGAGAGAACCAGACTCTTTGATTCTTTATTCTCTCATTACCTGCACCTTCCTTAGATATTCTGAGATAGCCTCATGGGCTACCCTATCAACCACTAGATGTAGAGGTGTGAGGTCCGTAATGACCTCTAGTGCCCTAGTTGGACACGTTCTCATAGCTCCAGTGATGCACACACAGGCAAGCCTCTGTACTTTATCGAGCCTTTTCCTCGTACTCACCAGACTTGCCTTGGCAAACCAGGCTACTGCCCCATATGTGATTATAGGTCTCACAATCATGACGTACATCCATCGCAGTATTTTTGGGTTACAACCCCAATTTTTGCCGCATAGACGTCTGCACGCCATTAGAGCCCTTTTAGCTCTGACAGTAGCAGTATCAACATGCTTATTCCACAGAAGTTTACTATCCAGTGTTATTCCTAGGTATTTAACTTCTAACTTCCACTCCAAGATATTTCCGTTTAATATAACGTTTTCATGTCGGGAAGTTTTCTTTTCCGAGTGAACGGGATTACTACAGTCTGCTTGGGTTGATGTTCAGCCCACCAGACAAGCACCACTGCTCAATAATTCTAAGGCCTTTCTGCAGTAAGTCGCAAAGAGTGCCTTCGAATTTGCCTCTAATCATTAGGACTATGTCATCAGCATAGCACACATTCGAAGCCAACCTCCGTTAGCCTATGTATAGTTCGTCCACCACTAGGCTCCATAGAAGGGGAGATAATACTCCACCCTGAGGTGTCCCACGAGTAGCCTTGACAGAGACAGATTTACCACCCATCGATGTTTCAGCATATTCTCGTCGATAAAACCCTCATACATCCATTTGATAATGGTTTTGTTTTCACCTCCTCGCCTTTCAAGTGCATCTTTGACGGACACGTGCGTTGTGTTGTCAAAAGCCCCAGATATGTCTAGAAAGCACACATGGCGATTTCTTTATTGTTCAGAGTTCTCTGGATGGCTTCGGTCAGCTGATACAGGGCGGTCTCCGTTGACGTCCCGCCCTGTAAGCGTGCTGACACTTATGAAGTGGTGTAACTCTCCAGATTCTCTGTTCTATGTAGTTATCTACTATTTTTCCATCGTCTTAAGTAAAACGATGTTAGACAAATTGGTCTAAAGGATCGAGGATCAGTCCCGTCTTTTTTTCCTACTTTTGGTATGAAGGTTACTTTTGAAAATATCAATTACAACTTAACAGAAAAAGAATTGATAAATTTAACAGATTAAGATTTGGAGTGAGTCTAATGGAAGTTACTTCCTAACTAACTAAATCTAATGTCCACTCTCAAAAGAAAGCTAAAAGTGCATACACATAGAAATTGCATGTCGACACTTTCGAGTACAATTCCTGAGATGGACCGAGGTGTTGACTGTTGACGTCTACAATTCCTAGAGAATTGATCTCATAACTCTTCCCCGCTTAGTTTAGATAACGTCCTCGTTATCGCTTTCTTTCCTGGTGTTGTCTTCAAGTCTATGCGGATGATCTTCCTGGGAATGAAGAGAACTTCGGAAATTCTCTGCTCTGTTTTCTTTATATTAGAATTATTCTGGTGATTAATGCAACAAAGCAAAATACCACTTGTCGTTATGTGGATTATTTGAGATGTCGGTTGTAAATATAGGGGCTGGTCTTGAAGTTCTTCAGCTTCTTGGAGAATTGAAGTTGGTTCTGATAAATGTTTTAATCTACCTTGTAGTTGTAGTTCAAAGGGAGATTTGAAATTTTTCCAGTGTTAATTTCAAAAATTGGGACTGTATTGTCAAATTTGAATTTTCGATGATAATTTTGCAATCGGAATTCAACAGGTTTGTTTCCTTGGATAGATTTATTTCGTAATAATTCCATGACAATCTTCAAGTGTTGTCTGTGGATTCTTGAACAGTGTAAGAAGCTGTTTATTCTTCCAGAATGTGAATTATCTTGTAGTTATTTCTATTAAAACATTTGGCACCGGTCTGGTGATGCTAGGTACAAGTTTCTTTGACTGGTTGTTGGTGACATAGAACCATGGAACTGCCTAATCTGGAGTCGCATACTTCATCGGTCCAGTACTCTTCATTCTTGATTTTGACTAAATACTTCTTTGGAGGTATAACAGCTATATCTTGGTTATTAGGTAAAGGGTACACTCTGGAGTAGTTTGCAATCAAGGTTTTGAGGATAGGAATTTTAAGGAGGAATGTAATGGTTTCATCAGTTCCTATGACAGAAATTTTCGAAAAATTCTATTATTTTATACAGGTGAACTTGATCAATTGGTGATAATTGCTGTGGTTAATAAATTCTTTCCAAATAAGTAACGATTAAGTGAAGTTCTTGAATTTTTATAATTTCTAAATTTGGTATTTCTTTCATTTGCGAAACTAAGTGTCTTTCAATCATTAGTAAAGTATTTAATATATAGTTTCTTCCGATTGTAGTATCTGATATTCGATAATGATTCTGAATTCCTCAGTTGATTTGATATTTTCAAAAAGTTTTTTTGGTATGAAAAATGTTATGTTCAACAGAGCTAAGTCTTCAGAATATCTCTGCGTTAAATGAATAGCGAATGAAGTTAATTTATTTATTCTTTCAATTCAGAATTTGTGTTTTGATGAAGGCCCTCTAAGTTTTCGTTATGGTCTTTAGGTCATGATCATCTAGATTTCCAGTTACGAATTCCAATTCCTTTCCCAATGAAATTTGCCAAGCCTCTGTTAATTTTTCTGTTGAAAATTTTATGTAATATTTGTTCGATTTGAACTAGATTTGATTTCAACTTGAACATAAATTCTGTGAGATAATTCATCGATGGTACGATTTTTCTGTTAGAGCAATAAAGTTGTAATTGAGTTGATCATAATTAATTTTGTAAATTGGTTATGTTTATAAAAAACAAGGAAATTGTGGTAGTGGGTCAAGAATTTTGGCATACAAAGAGATTCTTCAAAGTATCCATTACTGATTATTTTGTTGACCTGAAGGGCCTGGTTGGTTTGGGTCCGTATCTGGAGAATTAGCGATATCCTGAAAAGAACAAGTATAATTTTTAATCTTTTGACTTTCTTGATATGAGCTGTGGTTTCTCTAGATTTTTGAGTAAGACCACTGATTTTATTTTGTTGTTGTTGTTCGACTCTAACTTTTTCAAAAGGAGGGTCAGTTTTTCTGGGCCTATTTCTATCAACATAGATTTCTTTTTGTTCTAAATCGGAAGGGTCATTTCTATTCTCGTTTAATTTATTCCATGTTTTCTGTCTTCGTTCCTTATTCCGTTGGTAAATATGGTCAAAAAATGGTAATATTAGTCTAGGAGCCAGTGGGCGGCTACCTGCATGTATTTGACCAGACCTGAGTTTTTGTATATTGAGGCCCCTTTACCTACTGTACATGAGGTGGGGACTCACTAAGCCCAAAGCGGTGGACCCGGCTAGTGCGCAGGTGCGATAGGTGTCGATTTTTGGTGAATTTTAAATGCATTTGACCATGTCTGCCGTTTTGAAATCTTAAAATATATTATTATTATCATCGAAAAATAAAAATGGCAGACCATTATCGCGCGGTTAACATGATGGCAGACAGTCTTGAATGTGCTAAAAAAATGAAATTTTGAAAGTATTTGACCAGATCTGCCATTGAAATATATTATTCATTATAGTATTAAAAATTTATATCAAAAACGGCATACGTCTTTATTGAGTACACTCATCAGCAGATAAAAAAGTGTTAGCTACTACCCGGTCTGATGTCTATGTATTACGATCACTGTTTTACGCATCAATTTAACTCCCTTATATTTTACTGTATCTCTGTATTCATAGAAATTAATAATTTTTGTACATTAATACTAAACTTCATAACATTGATGATAAAGTATATATATAGGGTGTTTCATCATGAACTGGACAAACATATATTTTCGTGTAGAGGACATCAGGAGAGTCATTTTAGCTTCATACTAATTTATTCAGTTTTCGAAGCATAAGCGATATACAGGGTGTCGAACGTCATTTTTGAGCAAGATACTTACGGGTGTGGTCAGTTATGTATAACATTTAAAGTAACGGTTTTCGGTCAAATCTCAGTATTTTTCGGTCCTCTATTCAGAAAAGTTGACGAACTCAAAAAAAAAATTTAGAAAATGGCGGAAGACCTGCAATGTTCCAAATTTTTTTTCCGGTTGTCAAATTGACTTTTATTTTCTGAATGAACACAATTTCCTAAGAATTTCTGTGAAAAAATTTTTTCAAAAAATCGAAAACAAATGTTTTTTTACATGTCTACAGCGATGAAAAAATTTCACTTGAAATGGATGAAATTTTGTACAGTTGTACTTCTTGAATTATCAATCACGAATATGAAAACAGAATTGTCAAATATTGAACGGTTTCGTTACTACAGTCATTCAAATGTTTCGTTCAGACCTCTGCAATTTTGAAAAGAAATTTGTTTTGAGTTCTAGAGTCAAAATAAGTAAATTATTGTCCAAACATTCAAGACGAATTTTTCCACAAAAATTCTTAGAAAATTGTGTTCATTCAGAAAATTTAAGTCAATTTGACAACTGCAAAAAAAATTAGGGACATTGCAGGTCTACCGCCATTTTGTAATTTTATTTTTGGAGTTCGTCAACTTTTCTGAATAGAGGACCCAAAAATACTGAGATTTGACCAAAAACCGTTACTTTAAGTGTTATACATAACTGACCACACCCATAAGTATCTTGCTCAAAAATGACGTTTGACTGCACCCTGTATCTCGCTTATGCGTATGAAATATCCTGTATATATTTATTTATCATCAATGTTATGAAGTTTAGTATGTAGAGTACAAAAAATTATTAATTTCTATGAATACAGAGATACAGTAAAATATAAGTGAGTTGAATTTATGTAAAACAGTGATCGTAATACATAGACATCTGACCGGGTAGAAGCTAAGACTTTGTTATCTGTTGATGAGTGTACTCAATGAAGACGTCTGCCGGTATTAATATAAGTTTTTAAGACTTTAATGAATAATATATTTCAATGGCAGATCTGGTCAAATAATTTAAAGATTTTATTTTTTTTGCACTTTCAAAACTGTCTGCCACAATGTTAACCGCGCGATAATGGTCTGCCATTTTTATTTTTCGATAATAATAGTAATATATTTAAAGATTTCAAAACGGCAGACATGGTCAAATGCATTTAAAATTCACCAAAAATCGATACCTATCCTGCATGCGCACTAAACGGGTCCACCGTTTTGGGCTTAGTAAGTCCCCACCTCATGTACAGTAGGTATAGCGGTCTCAATATACAAAAACTCGGGTCTGGTCAAATACATGCAGGTAGCCGCCCACTGGCTCTTAGACTATTTTTCCTTGTTTCCTTTTTTCATTATACTGTTTCATAACGGTCATGTTCATATCAAATTCTTGTAGTTTTTCGTAGGGACCATAAAGTAAATAAAATGGAGAATAGCCGGTAGTTGAATGTATTGATCATTATAGATCAGTGTTGCAGTAATCATAAGATTTGAAGAATTTTCATTAGGGTTTTTCAATTTTAAAATTCGAAGTTTTTCCAAGATTGTAGAATGAAATCTCTCAATAGGAGAATTTGAACTTGGATTATTCACGGTTGTGAAGTGAAGATCAATTTTGTTCAATTTACAATATTCCGTGAAAGTTTTGTTGTGAAATTCTCTTCCTTCGTCGCAAACAATTTTTTGGGGGATATTATGGTACGAAAAATAATATGACGTAATTTATTGAGGATTGTAAGTGCTGTACCATCTTTGACTAGATATGATGAGCATATTTAGGGAAGAGATCTATTATAGTCAAAAACTTTGAATTTAGAAAAAGAAAAAGTGTCTAAGTGGATTATTTCAAATGGTCTCTTCGCAAGAAGTGGACCAGAGAATTTCAATTTATAGGGATGTCTCTCGTATTTCGACTGAAGACATAATTCACATTTGTTGATTATTTCTGTTATTTTGTTTTTTTCATTTTGGCCAATAGTACTTTTTTGATAAAATTTATGACTTTCTGAAATGCCATTGTGATTTTTGTCGTGATATTCTGAAATGATTTCTTTTTGATTTTCTTCACAGGTAACATCCAATGATGATTATTACTGATGACAAGTTTGCAAAGTAATTCAATGATTCTTTACAAAATCTGACGAGGGGTAAACGTAATTTATTGTCTCTGAAAGATTCGTTTGGACTCAGAATTTCTTTGAATAGGTTCGAAAAATCGTTTGTCATACAATTTTGTCTTATTGATACACTATACGTATTTTTTCCAAAAGGTTTAGTGTATTTCAAATTGAATTGTTCACCAATATTCATGATGATTCTATTGGGATAAATATTGACAGGTGTTTCCGTAATTGGGATAACTTTTCCGTTGTCTTCTTGAGTAGAGTGAAAAGTAGCGTCAGAGTTATTATCATTGTTTGGATTTTCATGTTCCTCGTTTACAGGAGGGTTTTCGTTATTTTGAGAGTTCAGAATGGTTTCTAATTCTTCGTCACCTATTTCGGGCAGTTCATTTACATTTGGTAAGATGGATGATATTTCTACATTCAGATCATCATCAGATAAAAGTGATTCGTTTTCTCGATTATGTATTTCTATTCGGGAAAGTGCATCGGCAACTTTATTTTCTCTACCTTTAGTATGAATTATTTTAAAATCAAATTCTTCTAATTTCAATTTCCAACGTATGAGGCGGGAATTTGGTTCTTTAATCTTGTAAAGCCATACAAGAGGATTAAGGTCAGTTTCGATTGTAAAACTTTGTCCAAAAAGATAGGGCCTAAAATGTTTTGTTGAATCGAGAATTGCTAATTATTCCTTCTCAATTGTTGAATAATTTCCTTCAACCGAGTTCAAAGTTCTCGAATAGTAGGCTATAGGGCGGTTTGACTGTGATAAATCACTTCCAATGGCTACATTTGAAGTTGAAGCATCTGTTGTTAATTTAAAAGTTTTTTTTTTAAATCTGGGTAGACCAGAATTGGGGCGTTTGTCAATAGTTCTTTACATTGTTGGAAAGCATGAACATAGTCCGGATCTTGATAATTTATTTTTGCTCCTTTCTTCAAGCATTTTGTAAATGGTGAAACGATATGTGCGAAATTTTTTATGAAACGTCGGTAATAACCTATTAAACCTAAAAACGACTTTATTTCTTTAACTGAACGCGGTAGGGGATATTTTTCGATAGTTTCTTATTTTGATGGATTTGGCGATATTATTCCTTCGGGTGTTATGACATGTCCTAGGAATGCTACGTTTTTACTCAGAAATTCACATTTGTCGAGTTCAATTTTAAGGTTATATTCTCGAATTTTCTGAAAAATTAGTTTCAGGTGATGAATATGTTCTTGAAATGATTTTGAAAATACGACTAGGTACGTCGTCCATGTAAACAAAACAAAAAATATGCAGGTATTCCTTGAGAACATTATCCATTACACGTTGAAAAGTACTCGGGCCGTTTTTAGGATTTCCACCTTCGGATTGAAGGTTAAATAATTCTTCGGAAATAAAATTTCTTATCGGTTTGTTTTGTGAAACATTTCTCGTCGAGATCGACTGAGCGGCAGGTTGCCTAAAAGTGTTTCTAGTCGAAATAGACATAGGAGTTGGCTTTTGTTGATTTTTGGACATACTAGAGCCTGGTTTTGATCCGAACACTTCGCGAGCTGTCGGGTATCCTCTGTTATTTGGAATTGGTGTGTTAATGCAATAAGGAAAGCCGTTTGGATATCCAGAATTTTCAGAAGGAGATTTATGTTTATAGTTCGTCACTAAATTTTGGTTATTCGTTGGTACTAGGTTAGAAAATTTTTGAGCGTTGCTTGGAAAGTTTGGATTGAAATTTTGATTCCGATTTTGAGCTTTCGGGAATTCGTGGTAATTACGAGTCGGATATGAATTTTGTGGTGAAGTACGATTATAATTGAGCTTTTTTGGTTATTCTTGTGATTTACGCAGAAATTCGCAATATTCCCATTTCTGCTTTCTATATTGTCGAAAATTTACATCTATTAACACAGTCTTCTAAACTAATGCAGTTGAAGTTACGTAGGTAAGATAAGTAAGAATAACTACATCTCATCTGCGATCTCCCTAGTGATGCAATGATAAGAAAGTAATCACTGAGAAAAACTTCATGACATTGCTAATTAAAGAGATGATTGGAAACGGGAATACACCGACTCATAATCTCAAAGAAATACCGTAAAATGGTATACAGATGGTTCCAAACCTCTACAGGAGCAGGCGCCGGGATATACGGGCCAAGCACCAAGTGTGCACTGTCGCTGGGCTCCTATATGAGGTCTTTCAGCGAGATCTTAGCTATTGAAAGATGTCTAGATATAAATCTAAAGAAACTATCAGAAGTGTGATAATCGCCATACACTAGATAGTCAAGCTGCTATTAAGCACGTTCCTACGTCATCGATTCAAGATGATCTGGGAGTTCCGGAACAAACTCAACGAGTAGGCAAAGAAAAATAAGGTCTTTTTAATCGGGTTCCCGGCACTCGGGAATCGAAGGAAACGAAGAGGCCAATACACTCGCAAAGAGGGCGCACAAATGTCCCCTTTGGCCCAGAACCCTTCTGTGGTATATCTAAATGTACCTATAAGAAGGAGTTTCGGAGAAGGAGAAAGCCGAGAGGGAAAAGCTCTGGCGGAATCTCCCAGGATGGATCATTCCACTAAGTTCCTTCGGAACTTCGAGACAGCGGGATCCAAAGATATCTGGATCTTGGTAAGAAGCAATTGCAACCTCCTCACTGGCTTTCTTACAGACATTGTCGCCTTATGAAGCACCTGTTGAGGATGGATTGTCGGACACTGACGAGTGTAGGTCTGTGGGGAGGAGAAGAACCCCCTTTCACCTAGTCACGAATGTCTCGGCATTACGAGCCTGAGAGGAAATGCTTGGGCAAGAAACTTGTCAGAGTGAGGAACTAGCCTCGTTGAAGTCTTCACGTTACTAGATTTCATTAGATCTCTGGAACTGGAAGGCGAGCTGTGAAGTTTTTTGGCCAGAACAGCTCTGTAAGGGGGCACATAACTTAAGGTCGCAGTGGACTGTAACCCCTCTGTAAACTATCACTATCACTACGTAGGTAAGATCTGTATGGTTCTAGAATACCTATTTGGAATGTTTTGAGTGCTAGTTCTGAATATCTTGTTGTTTGTATAAAAAATAGTTTTGGTCTCTTATGTTCAGAGTTAAATGTTGTAACAAATCGCTCAGATTTTTTGATATCCTACTATAATAGTCTAAATAAGTTTCATGCTTTTGTTGTACGCATTGTGATAAAGAGGACACTAATAAGTCTTCATTGCGTTGATCTCCATACCTTTGCAATAATACCCTTCTGATATTGGGCCAATCAGAGGCATTCTGAAAAGTTATGAAGCCCCTATCTTCATCCTTCAATTTTGATCTTATCGAAAAATTCAGCGCATAAGTTAAATCTTGATTCAATCTGCCTTGCAGATGCGTCAATAAATTATCTACTTCGTTTATGAAAATTGATAAATTTTGGCCGGGATAATATTCCGGAATTGAGTTGAATAACAATTGTAAGTCCTGTCTAGACATTACTCCGATTGGGTTTACTGAATTAGAAGAAGCTTGGTTAGAATTCATTTTTCTTCTAGGGTAAGGTTGAAATCTACTATCTCTAAGAATATGTGAACCTAATTCTGAAGTTTCTGAATCCTCAGCAATTATCTCTAATTCTTGAGAAGAATTTGTATCTGTCATTAGACTGATGAAGGAAAAGAAAAAATTGGATGGGTTTGAAGGACTTACACCAAGATTTGCATTCTATAGTGGGTTGTTCCTTCCTTCTTGGTCGAAGTGGGTAGGTTGATTCCTTCCGGGTTGAAGTTGGATTTCCATCCGGGTTGAAGGTGATGTTGATGGTGGTTTTGACGATATCGCACAAAGAGTTAAAACTCAACGGGAATTCCTCGGAGACGTCGAACGTTTTCGAAGCGGAAAATAATTTTAGTCACTTTTCACTAAAACCCCGTTGCGATATTCTGTTCGCAGCGCCAATTATGATTTCCGTCTCTTAAAGTCTGTTTTTAAAAAGATTTATTTCTTTCCAGAATATCAATTACAACTTAACAAATAAAGAATTGATGAATTTAACAGATTAAGATTTGGAGTGAGTCTAATGGAAGTTACTTCCTAACTAACTAAATCTAAAGTCCACTCTCAAAAGAAAGCTAAAAGTGCATACATATAGAAATTGCATGTCGACACTTTCGAGTACAATTCCTGGGATGGACCGAGGTGTTGACTGTTGACGTCTACAATTCCTAGAGAAGATGATCTCATAACTATATAATACAAAAAACAACAGGGTAGAAACATTACCCAGCACCTTAATTATCTAACTCATTTTTGATCGAATCGAATCGGTTTAAATAACAGCCTCGGTAATGAGTGGAAATATTATTTTTTACGCCGATTTACTCCAAGCAATTTTTATCGATCAATCATTATATATTTGGGCAGCATAAAGCATAACGCATTCCAAACATTGATTTCATCCAAAAGCAGGAACGACCAGAGCTTTTCGAACAACCAATAAATCCTTGATCCATCAACACAACGAAATGATCTGTAATCAATCGACTGCCCTATTCTCTCATTGAATTGAAGTCTATAATACTATAGGAAATTCAAACCAACAAACTGTGTTTATGTCCGACACCATATATTTCACCAAAATTTGTAGTGATATATTAGCCATTCACCGTCGAAACTTCATACAAACGTATTTTTTTGTGACTCATCATTCTTCCTAGGCAGTGTGGAGGCCACATACACAAAAGTGTATCGAAATCAACCTGAAAAAATTAATCCGGAGTAGTTGCGAGTTTTCATATATCGCCTTTATGGGCAAACATTTTCATTCTTCTACCACCAGTTGGACGGAGAACGAACCTTTCTATTTGAAGTGGAAATGATTAATGTAATAAGCTCTAATCTGTTCTCCATAACCATCACTGTTTCGAATCCATTCGCGCTTTCCCGAAAGTGAGTACTGCCTATTTTGCGACAAAGCGTTAATTCGTTAACATAACTGTCTCCACTTTCCCGCACTTCACCGAGTGCCACCCGCATATATGATTGCTGGAAATGCCAGTGTTGGTTTTGTGCGTATTTCGCTTATGTCTTCCGCCATTTCGAAGCTAGCTTTGAAATTTGTTTCTACAGAAAGAGTCAAAACTCTCTTGGAGTTCGGTGTGCGACTTCTCTGAAATTTGATTATAATCCACTGTAAAAAATATTGGTCGCAGTTCAGAAGGATAGTCATTGTGACAATCAAACATAATGTAATATACAGTTCATAAACCCAAAAGAATGATCAGACCTAAATCCAAATAATCTCTGACATTGGCTGCATAATGCCCGAAGCAATCATTTTCTTGATACTACAAATCCGACCTGCTTTGAATGACACCATTGTCCAGAAGAATTGATACCTATTCAGTTACGCATGTCCAGTAGTCCAGTCAAATATGGCGAAATTTGGCCAAAATCTCGGAATATCGAGATACCCAGCTGTAAGTCTGTAATAGCTATTATTACAACTAAAGAAATATGAACAGTATATTTCCCGAGGTTGTCCTAGTTACATCCCGAGGGCGAAGGCTTTCAGAAGTGGAACGGTAGTGGACGGTGTCAGCGAAAATATTTTGTTAGCATATTTTGAAGATTTGGTATGTTGCTCTGATTCTTGTCATTTTCAATGTATGATCAATTCATTCAATCTCCAGTCACAGAAATATTCACCAAACACGTTATGGCCAAAGTTATCTATGTTACGGTCCATGCTACATTTGAAGGAAAAAAAACGAATGTAAAATTATTCGATAAAGTGGAAGCAATTGTTAAGAACAAAAATAAAGGATACGTTCCCAAAAAATCAGCAGTGTTTTCCCGGTAGCAGATCAAGAAATTCTTGATAGAAGCTCCAAATGACTTTGTTCAATGCTGAAAATTTGCATAATTTACTATTTTTAGTAAAATATGACTTCACGTTTTATATTTCTTTTGGAACAATACGAGTGTGTTATGACATATGGTAACTGAGGAAATATTGCTCAATATTCATTCAATCAGAAAAAAATACTTTCATATTGACTCCCTGAAAGTTGTCTCAAAACGTACATATGGTACTATTAAATTTTGAGATCGAAGGTCACAAAAATCGGTTTTTTGCGCTTTCTTTGTAAATATCTCATTTCTTATGAGTTTTTTCCTATTTTTAGTTTTCATCTATATTGTAGAATACAAAATTATCCACAAATTTCGTTTGAAAAAAATTTCGATGAAGTGGACTGTTTTGAGATAGAGGGCGGAGAGTTCGCGGTCACAGCATCACTTCAGGTCAACCGGGGCCTCCGGTCCAAAACGCGCAATATACAGTTGATGAACTATGGATAAATCGATTATTATGAATATTTGAGCAGAAAAGATACTTTTTCTATTATTTTTGATGAATATACAAATTATTCACTAAGGCATTACAGTTCCAAAAAAATTGTTGTATTTGACGGATATTCAGACTACAGTAAGAACGTAAAAGCTATGGAGCAGCACAGAAGAACTGCTGCACTTTCAAAAACGTATGAAGTTTATTTCGATGAAAAAATGGTTGTACCAGTTACTCAAGAAAACTTCTTATCAAATCGAAATAACAAAGATGAACTAATTTATATATTAATTGAAAAATTACAAGCTGCAAATATTACTACTTAACCAGCTAGAGATGATGCGGATGTCCTTATCGTTGAAACTGCAATTGAAAAATCGAAGTCTAAAAAAACTGCAGTTATAATAGGACAAGATATTGATTTACTTGTCATTTTAATTGGTCGTGCACTGTCTTACGAACGAAAAATTTTCTTAAAAAAAGTTGGAAAAGTGAATGTAAAAACGGAGATATACTCGACTAAAAGTTTTGATAATTATCCTCATTCCAAAAAACATATTTTATTTCTGCAGGCATTAAGTGGTTGTGACACAACTTCTGCGCTTTTTAAAAAGGAAAAAATTATTTTTAAGAGTTTCCGAGAAATTGACAGATTTTGATGAACTAGCTGCAGCATTTGAGGAAGATAATTGTTCGGCCCAGAGATTAGTAGGGAATGAGGCCAATAAGGTTTGAGTTCCAAAACCTTATTGGAAGTCTATAGTGCTCCGAAATCTGTGAAAAGTCTCCATCATCTTCGCTATATGCATTACGTCAAGTCTACAGAACTTAATAAACCTGTGCAGCTTTCAAATATTCCACCAACAAGGGCAGCTGCTCATCAACATTTCAAACGTGTATATTATAAAGTTCAAATTTGGTTAGGACATGATTTGGAACCCCAAGTATGGGGTTCGGCAATGCGAAATGATTTTCTGGAGCCTATCATGACAATTTTACCATCTGCTCCAGAAAATTTGCTAAATACAATTTTCTGCAACGGCAAGAGTCGTTGTGGTTCGCGATGCGGATGCAGGAAAGCGGGCTTGCAATGCTCTTTAGCTTGTGAACAATGTAATGGGCATGGCAAGCTTGTCTCAATGCTTACCATATCAGAGCGACATAGACAAAGATGAAACCTTTGACCCCGAAATCATGGAAGAACTTGAGACAAATGTCGTTGAACACGATAATGAAGACCAGTTTGAAATTTACCAGCAGCCAGAAGACAACGATGAAGTGGAAGAAGATGATTGAAATTATAAATTGTAGTTTTTGTACCCTTTATTCCATTTTTTACTTTAGAAAAAAATAAATGAATCGAATGATATTTTTTAACAAAAAGATCAATTCATAATTTATTTGTTTTTTTTTCATCATGTAAGAAGTTATTACTGTTAATTCGGTTAAAATTCAAATGTAATTGCTATATTTTCATTAACAATTCTGCAATTACATGGGCAGGTAAGTGTTGTTAAATAGATTGATACTCAATAAAAAGTGGATAGGTTAGGAAAAAAATGATACAATATAATTTAATAGTTAATAAAAATTGACAAATATACATAATAATTGATTTATCGATAATTCATCAACTGTATATTGCTCGTTTTCGACCGAAGGCGCCGGTTGACCTGAAGTGATGCTGTGACCGCGCGCTCTCCGCTTTTTATCTCGAAAACAGTCCTCTTTATCGAAATTCTTTTCAAACAATATTTGTAGATAATTTTGTATTTTACCTCAAAATTCAATAGTTGCTCACACCCTACCATAGGTAGGTTTTGAGACAACTTTCAGGGAGTCAATACAAAAGTATTTACAGATTTACGGCTGCGTATCTCGAACTCCGGGGTTAATTCCTTATTTGACTTAACTGCAGTTCCTTCATCCTTTTAAGGTCCTATGGAACAAAAAAGTCTTACCACCGTTTCGTAAAAAATATTGCAGCACATTTGAACATTATTTTGATTATTGACTTCTCTTTGCTAATACCGGTTGCTGTATGACCAGTAGTGGCTGTTTGATGAATTTACTTCACCTTTGCTCGAAAAAGTTGATCCGTATGTCGACAATATCTGATGAGAAAAGTTGAGATCATCGTTTATATACCATTTACATGAGTGCAAAAGTCGAGTCTTCGATCACAATCCCTTCCTTTTAATTTTTGGTACAAGATAACTCGATAGGCATGCAGTTTTTTTCTATATCCTTCAAACCAGCAAATAATTTTATTGCTACTGAGCTCGTTGAGATGATTTGTATCTAAACAATGAAAGCAGAGAATAATATTAATTGATTAAAATCAACCAATATTGAACCCATACTTCGGAACTAATCCCGTCAGAGCACAAAGAACATGCACGGTGGTAATATCAAACGGCTCATCCATAGATAGCTATTTCGCCCTATTTGGGACTCTTCAGTATGGAGGAGCTCCGTCTGAAAGGCATTCTAAGTTCCCTTATTTGAAGAAATGTCGCCTAGCTATGAGAATAGCAGAACCAAGACGCCATCTCTTGGGATCCTTACGAACACTACCTCCGATGCATGAACTCTGAACGAAGTGCGAGATGTTTATCCTTTTTTCATACAGACTGGTGGTAGACCGGCTGTGAACTTAACCTTCAGTCGATGAAGTGGAAACGCTCGAGCTATTTCGCCCTATTTGGGGCTCTTCAGTATGGAGGAGCTATCTATGGATGCTCCGTTTGATATTACCACCATGCATGTTCTTTGTGCGTTGACGGGATAAGTTCCGAAGTATGGGTTTAATATTGGTTGATTTTAATCAATTAATATTATTCTCCGCTTTCATTGTTTATACAGGGTGTCCAGAAAGGGTATCGGGTATTTGTTTTCGCGCCATATTCAGAATGGGACGTCTAAAAGGAGCGAGAAGGGGTTAGTGGCGTCCACCAATTTGTGGAGTTTTAGTCACGATGGAACAGTACTCGGAACGCATCCCGCATTTTGCGTATGAGCGTATTATCGTAATGGTGGTTCAATAGTGACTGCTAAACGTCTCTATCGTGCGGAATATCTAGAAGCCAAGCGCCAAATGGCGATAGCATAAGGAAATGGATCAGGATGTTCGAGAATACAGGTGCGACAAAAAAAATTCAAAACGCTGGTCGTCCTCGTTTACTTCGCGATGAAGAAACAATTGAAGAAGTTGAGGCGTCGGTTCGTCAAAATCCGTCTTTATCCATACGAAAGCGAAGTCAAGCGTTGAACATCTATAAATCATCTTTACTTTCGATTGTAGAGAAAGACTTACATTTAAAAACCTATAAAATTCAATTGATTCAAGAATTGAAGGATGCGGACTATGCTAATCGACTGATTTTCCGAACGAAATGCTGCAGCGATTCAACAGTCATTTCGCGAAGGGGTAACATCAACTGGCCTCCCAGAAGCCCGACCTTAGCCCGTTTGACTATTTTGCATAGGGATACCTTAAAAGTAAGTTTTATCAAAATAATCCGACGAATCGAAACCAGATGAAGCAAACCATCAGGTCAGAAATGGCAGCGATATCAATAGCTGTGTGTCAACGTATTATCGCCAATCTTCGTTCTTGTTTAGAAGAGTGCCAGCACCGCAACGGTCATCATTTGGATAACATTATCTTTTCCAAATAATTCTCCAATTCATATGTTAATAATAAACGATAAACTTCTTCATTGTTCACAAATATTTTTTATTTTATTGAACTTACAAATACCCGATCCCCTTTCTGGACACCCTGTATTATTATACCTGCGTTCCTATTAACGCGTTAATTTTCATTACTTACTATTATCACCACGTCTGGTTTATGACGATAATCGAGCGTTTCCACTTCATCGATTGAAAGTTAAGTCCACAGCCGGTCTACCACCAGTCTGTATGAAAAAAGGATAAACATCTCGCACTTCGTTCAGAGTTCATGCATCGGAAGTACGTGTTCGTAAGGATCCCAAGAGATGGCGTCTTGGTTCTGTTATTCTCAGAGCTAGGCGACATTTCTTCAAATAGGGGAACCTAGAATGCCTTTCAGACGGAGCTCCTTCATACTGAAGAGCCCCAAATAGGGCGAAATAGCTATCTATGGATGCTCCGTTTGATATTACCACCATGCATGTTCTTTGTGCGTTGACGGGATTAGTTGCGAAGTATGGGTATAATATTGGTTGATTTTAATCAATTAATATTATTCTCTGCTTTCATTGTTTATATCATAAATGCGTTCCTATTAACGCGTTAATTTTCATTTCTAATTTGTATCTATGTGAAATTATGACATCAACTTTTAATGAGTTCATAAAAATCTCAATTTCTACTGAAACTTACTACAGGGAACATTAATGAAAATTTACAAAAATGTTGTTATCTTCAACATGACGAAACATATCATTTTGCGGTGTTCCAAAGTCAAGATTTAATGCTGCTTTGCTATTCTTAGTTGGTTAGAATTTGAGGATTGCATTTGATATTTTGGAAGAATCAATATTAGTGTCCTGTATTTTTCAACAGAAACACTGGATGTATGTATCATTCTCTTATGTACCTGAAATATATTTTTAATGGCCTTCAAATGAAAGCAGAATTAAAAAAAATTGTTTCACGTATAATATAGACGTCGCAGTTTTTTCTTCAAGGAAAATTTATCCATGACACTACTACCGCAAAATAGAATTGAAAGAAAAATTACTTGAAAAACATCTTTAAAATGTATTATCCATTGTTCACTACTCATCATTTTAGTCGAGTATTATTACTTTGAAAAAATACAGGGTGAATCGTTGACTTACATACATATTCTTAACCGTAGATTCCTGAGGTCAAAAGAAATACTTTTTTCCTCACCAATTTTTCCAATTCGGCCTAGATTAAAAGATATAAAACTTTTAAATTTTCATAGCATAGCTCACTGAAGTTTTTTTGAGCATAAGATATACAAATCTTACATTCAATTCTGATACGTATTATAAAATAAGTGTAAACAAACTATTTCCATTCAATTTGGTGAACAAATTAGTATTCATAAAGCAAATAATACCTTATTTCTTGGTAATAAAAGTTGAATGAATTCTCTTGATTTCGTTCTATTCTAGATTGTGGAACATCCAGCTGGCTACCACTCATCTTTGATACTCATCTTCAGTACCTATGTAATTATTATTACTCATATTTGTTCATTACATCTAATGTTTTCAGAGAGAAAGAGAGTTTCGAAAATAACCTTTCATTTTAATATAGAAAGCATTATTTTTTTCTCGTTTCGAATATACAGGGTGAATCCTGTTGAACTGTACATACTTCACACAGAGATAGAGGACACTTTGCTGGTTTCAAAAAGACCCCACATCAAAGGTCTCAAACGATTCGTTTAATTATATAGGGTGATTTCTGGTTTGGGTCATATTTTCAAAATGCTCTATTGAACGAACGAATAATCACAAATTTATCAAATTTGGTACATTGGAGGACTGTATCAATCTCCATACAGCTGAGTTAACAGATTATCAGTTTCCAGGACCGGACTTTATTTTTCTGATATTATCGGAATTTATGAAAAAAAACACCCTGTAGATGAAAAGTCAATAAACCTGTCATGACAGTTCAAACTACACTAAAAACTCTACAATAAAGAGTAATAAATCACTTGGCACACCTACAAATTTAGAGAAAAAAAATATTGAATATGCGTACTCGGAGATAAAATTTTTTGGACGGGCCTAATTCACATGGAAAACCATACCCAAATGTATAAAAATTGAAGACAGGAGAATATTATTAGTTAAAAACTCTCGATATTCAAATATTCCAATATTCAGGTAATTTTCTTCAGTTTCCAGGACCGGACTCTATTTTTCTGATATTATCGGAATTTATAAAGAAAATCACCCTGTAGATGAAAAAGTAAATAAACTGTCATGGCAGTTCAACTACACTAAATACTCTCCAATAAAGAGTAATAAAATCACGTGGCACACGTCCAGATTCAGAGAAAAAAAAAATTGAATATGGGTACTCGGAGATAATTTTTTTTGTACGGCCCAATTCACAAAAAACATACCTAAATGTATCAAAAGTTGAATAAAATGGTTAAGATCTTCTACGCATTCAAGTATTCCAATATTCAGGGACGGACTCCCATTTCAGATTGGGTTTTTCAATAGATGATAGGTCGAAAGATTCGCCTGAATTTGGAACACCCCTAAAAAACTGTTACGGGAGACCGAACAACATTAAATAACCTACAAGAAATTTTCATGAAATTTCGAGATACACAAATAGATTTAACAAAAAAAATTAATAATCGTACTCAGAGATAATTTTTTTGGGCGGCTGAAGTTTAGTAGAAGAACTATACCGAAATGCATGAAAAGTCGAATATTATCAGATTATATCCACTCCCCATGAAAGTATTCCATAATCCCTGGATTGTAGGTTTGTGTTGTTCGGTCTCCCGTAACAGTTTTTTGGGTGTTCCATATTCAGGGCGAATCTTTCGACCTATCATCTATTGAAAAACCCAATCTAAAATGGGAGTCCGTCCCTGAATATTGAAATACTTGAATGTGTAGAAGATCTTAACCATTTATATTCAACTTTTGATACATTTGGGTATGTTTTTTTTGTGAATTAGGCCGTACAAAAAAAATTATCCGAGTACTCATATTAAATTTTTTTTCTCTGAATCTGTAGGTGTGCCACGTGATTTTATTACTCTTTGTTGAAGAGTATTTAGTGTAGTTTGAACTGCCATGACAGGTTCATTGACTTTTTCATCTACAGAGTGATTTTCTATATAAATTCTGATAATATCAGAAAAATAGAGTCCGGTCCTGGAAACTGACGAAAATTACCTGAATATGGAATATTTGAACATCGAGAGGATTTAAACTGATAATATTCTCCTGTCTCCAACTTGGGACTGGTTTTGGGTATGGTTTTCCATGTGAATTAGGCGCGTCCAAAAAATTTATCTCCGAGTACGCATATTCAATATTTTTTTCTCTAAATTGTAGGCGTGCCACGTGATTTTATTACTCTTCATTGTAGAGTTTTTAGTGTAGTTTGAACTGTCATGACAGGTTTATTGACTTTTTCATCTACAGGGTGTTTTTTTTTCATAAATTCCGATAATATCAGGAAAATGGAGTCCGGTCCTGGAAACTGATAATCTGTTAACTCAGCTGTATGGAGATTGATACAGTCTTCCTATGTACCAAATTTGATAAATTTGTGATTATTCGTTCGTCCAATAGAGCATTTTGAAAATATGACCCAAAACAGGAAATCACCCTGTATAATTCAAACGAATCGTTTGAGACCTTTCATGGGGGTCTTTTTGAAACCAGCAAAGTGTCCTCTATCTCTGTGTGAAGTATGTACAGTTCAACAGGATTCACCCTGTATATTTAACATGTCATATATCGCCCTACAATACTTGGGAATCAACTTCAATGCAGAAGGAACAGATGACGCCGAAATTAAATCACGAATAAATAAGACAAAAAAAATAATAAGTTCGCTGAATGGTATTCTATGGAGCACAGAGATAGGAAAGAAAAGAAAGATACGAATATATGATACACTAATAAAAGTACTCTAGTATACGGATCTGAAACTGCGATGCGATTGAAAGAACAACTACTGAAGAGGAGGATAGAAGCTACAGAAATGGATGCAATACGACGAGCATCCAGAACTTCGAGAAGAGAGAGGATACCGAATTCGACAATAAGGGAAACTATGGAAATAAAAGAGACAGTCACAGAATATATAGATAGGAAACAGCTGGTATGGTATGGACATGTGCAAAGAATGGCAGAGAATAGATTACCAAAGAAAGTAATGAGATGGATACCTCCAGAAACAGAAAAAGAGGAAGACCAAGAACGACATGGAATTAGAAAATCAATGAGTGAAAGAGGACTAAATGATGAAGACTGCAACATAGAAGGCATTGGAAATTGGGTATCGGACAACGTCTTTTAGATGTTTTTAACCCGAATGTTTATATATATATATATATATAAGGTTAATTTTTATGGTCGATTATTATAAAGGGTGAAATAAGGGATATCGAACCAATTATATAAAGATTTTTATATTACTTTTATTCATTTACCGAGCTTTCGGAAATCTTTGTTTCCTTCCTCAGGGTTCCTACAAACAAGATAGTGTTATTTGTTATTTACAATATTAATTTCTAATGAACACATACTGAATTTGAGGTTTTTAAATCTCCTCAACGGCAAAGAATTTTGTGGCTAGCAAGTACAGTGACTATGATTTTGAATTTTTGTATATGATATTTTTTGGGAATTTCTGATTTTAGGTGACAGTTCGATTATTTTTGTAGGTTAGTTGGCAGGGCTGTCCAACACTTCTTCATCCGTCGATCGGGCCGTCGAAGAAGGGTCTTTTGTTCAAAGATAGTAAATATGCATAGACGTTGCTTAGATTTTGTGTGTCGATTTTTTATTATAGGGTGTTCTTGGTTATTTATGTAGATCATTTCTAATATTGTTCTCTTCTTGTAATTATTACTGCTGTCTAGAATTGTTACATCATCTAGGTCTATTCTATGGGTGTTTTGGTTTGCATGTATTGATAGTGCACATCTCTGATTGTTAAGATTTATATCACTTCTGTGTAGTGTGACTCTGTTTTTAAGCCATTGCGACGTTTGTCCTACGTATGTTTGATTACAGTCCTTGCAGGATATCTGGTATACTATATTGGATCTCTGGTTTACTGGAATAGGGTCTTTGAGTCTGGTATAAAGTGAGGCGATGGTTTTTTCATTTTTTGTAATTACTTTGATGTTTTCTTGTTTGTTGAAGCACTTTTGTATTTTTAAAGATAATGTTTTGATGTACGGTATTGTGCAGTATTTGATGTTTGAGTTGTTGTTTTCATTGTTGGTTGCAGGGTTTTGTTCTTCGTGTCTTGTACTGCTAGAAAACAATAACTTATTTAACATTCTTGGTGGATATGCATTTTCTAGAAGAATGGATTTTAATTTCTTTATGTTCTTGTCGACGAATTCTGGATGGCACATTTTCTTTATTCTATTGACTTTTTCTTTTATGAAATTTATTTTCATTTTTATAGGGTGGTCCGACAAGAAGTGAATATATTTGTCTGATGATGAGGTTTTTATGTACCAGTCTAACTTTACTAGTTTTTCATATCGGCATACTTTCATATCCAGAAAGGGCACAGAGTTGTTTTCATCTTCTGTCTCGATGGTGAACTGTATATGTGCATTGAAATTATTGAAAACTTTGAGGATCGTGTCAGTTTCGCCCTCAGGTATAGCTGTTATCAGGTCATCCACAAACTTTTTCATGAAGGGTATTTGAAATGGAAGTTTAGGTATGCATTTTTTCAACAAATAATCCATCACATAAAGTGCTAATATTGGACTCAGTTTTGAGCCCATTATGCAACCCAATAGCTGAATGTAGAATTTTCCCTCAAAGACAAAATATCCCGAGTCCAGCAAAAATTCTAATATTTCCATGAATTTTTCTTTTTCCATATTACAGTAGTTCCTAATGTTTTCCCACTTTTCTTCAATCGATTCTAAGATCAGCTCTTTTGTTATATTACCAAACAGATTAATAACATCCAATGAAACTATCATATAGTTAGGTGGAAGTTCAAAGTTGTTTATTGATTTGGAGAATTCAAAAGAATCTTTGACATAGTAGTCATTGTTTTTATCATAGGCATTCGTTAAAATTTCCGACATATATGAGGCTAGGTTTGTTGTTGGTCCTTGAATGTCTGATACGATCGGTCTTAATGGTGTGTCGTTCTTATGCACTTTTGGATTTCCATATATCCGGGGTGCTATCGAGTTATACCTTCTCAGTGTTTTTCCTTGAATGTTGTCTATAATTCCAGCTTTTTCTAAATCTGATATGAATCTGTTACTTTTATTCTGTAATGATGGTGTAGGATCTCGAGCTACTTCTTTGAAGCTCTCAGATGTCAACAGTGTATACATTTTTTGTTGGTAGTCACTTTTTGTCATAACCACTGTAACCGAGCCTTTGTCACTATTCAGCACTATAATGTCATCATGTGATCTTAAGAAGCTTCTGGTCTTTTTGTACATAGAATCTATGACTTGTGTTTGGGATCTATTGTTGTTTATATGGCTTGTAATCACACTGGTTACTTTGGCTCGTAATAAGTCTTGTCTTTCTTTTGGTATTTTATCAATGATGTTTTCAACATCAGCAACCAATCTGTTCGTAGACACTTCATTTGTGTTGGTAGAAATACTAAATTTTGATCCCAATGATAACACGGTCTCAACTTCATTAGGAATAGGTTCATTAGTCAGGTTTTTGAACCATTTTCGTTGTGTTGTATATTTGTTTTTCTTTTTTTCTTGAAGAGTATTTATCTTGTCCCTATTTTTTTGTTTTATTCTGTGAAATTCTTTGTTGAAAACAACCTTTTGCCTTTTCAAAAATTCAGCGAGTGTTGATTGGGGTAGTATATTATGTAATTCTTCAAGGATATCGTTCTTTGCTTTTTTTAATTTTTTTTTATTTATGTATTTTTGATTCTGTATGTTCAATTTCTAGTCTCATAATCTTGCATATAAGTTTGTTGTTAAACTGTTCAACTTTCTTGTTCAGTGCTTTATTTGAGTTGAACTCAAAAAGATTGTTGACATTTTTTATTCCGTTGCCGATGTGGGGTGGTGTTAGATCTTGCCTTTTGCATTCCAAAAGGAATACTCTTCTGTTGAAGAATGCTGCTAATTTGACATTAATGCTCATCCATTGTTTCAGTAGGAATGTTGTTTCTTCACCATATAGTAAAGATGTTTGTTGAAAAAATCCCATGATGATAATAAGGTTAATTTTTATGGTCGATTTATTATAAAGGGTGAAATAAGGGATATCGAACCAATTAATATAAAGATTTTTATATTACTCTTTATTCATTTACCGAGCTTTCGGAAATCTTTGTTTCCTTCCTCAGGGTTCCTACAAACAAGATAGTGTTATTTGTTATTTACAATATTAATTTCTAATGAACACATACTGAATTTGAGGTTTTTAAATCTCCTCAACGGCAAAAGAATTTTGTGGCTAGCAAGTACAGTGACTATGATTTTGAATTTTTGTATATGATATTTTTTGGGAATTTCTGATTTTAGATGACAGTTCGATTCATTTTTGTAGGTTAGTTGGCAGGGCTGTCCAACACTTCTTCATCCGTCGATCGGGCCGTCGAAGAAGGGTCTTTTGTTCAAAGATAGTAAATATGCATAGACGTTGCTTAGATTTTGTGTGTCCGATTTTTTATTTATAGGGTGTTCTTGGTTATTTATGTAGATCATTTCTAATATTGTTCTCTTCTTGTAATTATTACTGCTGTCTAGAATTGTTACATCATCTAGGTCTATTCTATGGGTGTTTTGGTTTGCATGTATTGATAGTGCACATCTCTGATTGTTAAGATTTATTCACTTCTGTGTAGTGTGACTCTGTTTTTAAGCCATTGCGACGTTTGTCCTACGTATGTTTGATTACAGTCCTTGCAGGATATCTGGTATACTATATTGGATCTCTGGTTTACTGGAATAGGGTCTTTGAGTCTGGTATAAAGTGAGGCGATGGTTTTTTCATTTTTTGTAATTACTTTGATGTTTCTTGTTTGTTGAAGCACTTTTGTATTTTAAAGATAATGTTTTGATGTTCGGTATCGTGCAGTATTTGATGTTTGAGTTGTTGTTTTCATTGTTGGTTGCAGGGTTTTGTTCTTCGTGTCTTGTACTGCTAGAAAACAATAACTTATTTAACATTCTTGGTGGATATGCATTTCTAGAAGAATGGATTTTAATTTCTTTATGTTCTTGTCGACGAATTCTGGATGGCACATTTTCTTTATTCTATGACTTTTCTTTTAGAAATTTATTTTCATTTTTATAGGGTGGTCCGACAAGACAACAAAACCTAGCCTCATATATGTCGGAAATTTTAAGAATGCCTATGATAAAAACAATGACTACTATGTCAAAGATTCTTTTGAATTCTCCAAATCAATAAACAACTTGAACTTCCACCTAACTATGGATAGTTTCATTGGATGTTATTAATCTGTTTGGTAATATAACAAAAGAGCTGATCTAGAATCGATTGAAGAAAAGGGGAAAACATTAGGAACTACTGTAATATGGACAAAGAAAAATTCATGGAAATATTAGAATTTTGCTGGATCGGGATTTTGTCTTTGAGGAAAATTCTACATTCAGCTATTGGGTTGCATAATGGGCTCAAAACTGAGTCCAATATTAGCACTTTATGTGATGGATTATTGTTGAAAAAAATGCATACCTAAACTTCCATTTCAAATACCCTTCATGAAAAAGTTTGTGGATGACCTGATAACAGCTGTACCTGAGGGCGAAACTGACACGATCCTCAAAGTTTTCAATAATTTCAATGCACATATACAGTTCACCATCGAGACAGAAGATGAAACAACTCTGTGCCCTTTCTGGATACGAAAGTATGCCGATATGAAAAACTAGTAAAGTTAGACTGGTACATAAAAACCTCATCATCTGACAAATATATTCACTTCTTGTCGGACCACCCTATAAAAATGAAAATAAATTTTATAAAAGAAAAAATCAATAGAATAAAGAAAATGTGCCACCCAGAATTCGTCGACAAGAACATAAAGAAATTAAAATCCATCCTTCTAGAAAATGCATATCCTCCAAGAATGTTAAATAAGTTATTGTTTTCTAGCAGTACAAGACACGAAGAACAAAACCCTGCAACCAACAATGAAAACAACAACTCAAACATCAAATACTGCACGATACCGAACATCAAAACATTATCTTAAAAATACAAAAGTGCTTCAACAAACAAGAAAACATCAAAGTAATTACAAAAAATGAAAAAACCATCGCCTCACTTTATACCAGACTCAAAGACCCTATTCCAGTAAACCAGAGATCCAATGTAGTATACCAGATATCTTGCAAGGACTGTAATCAAACATACGTAGGACAAACGTCGCAATGGCTTAAAAACAGAGTCACACTACACAGAAGTGATATAAATCTTAACAATCAGAGATGTGCACTATCAATACATGCAAACCAAAACACCCATAGAATAGACCTAGATGATGTAACAATTCTAGACAGCAGTAATAATTACAAGAAGAGAACAATATTAGAAATGATCTACATAAATAACCAAGAACACCCTATAAATAAAAAATCGGACACACAAAATCTAAGCAACGTCTATGCATATTTACTATCTTTGAACAAAAGACCCTTCTTTGACGGCCCGATCGACGGATGAAGAAGTGTTGGACAGCCCTGCCAACTAACCTACAAAAATGAATCGAACTGTCATCTAAAATCAGAAATTCCCAAAAAATATCAGATACAAAAATTCAAAATCATAGTCACTGTACTTGCTAGCCACAAAATTCTTTTGCCGTTGAGGAGATTTAAAAACCTCAAATTCAGTATGTGTTCATTAGAAATTAATATTGTAAATAACAAATAACACTATCTTGTTTGTAGGAACCCTGAGGAAGGAAACAAAGATTTCCGAAAGCTCGGTAAATGAATAAAGAGTAATATAAAAATCTTTATATAAATTGGTTCGATATCCCTTATTTCACCCTTTATAATAAATCGACCATAAAAATTAACCTTATTATCATCATGGGATTTTTTCAACAAACATCATTACTATATGGTGAAGAAACAACATTCCTACTGAAACAATGGATGAGCATTAATGTCAAATTAGCAGCATTCTTCAACAGAAGAGTATTCCTTTTGGAATGCAAAAGGCAAGATCTAACACCACCCCACATCGGCAACGGAATAAAAAATGTCAACAATCTTTTTGAGTTCAACTCAAATAAAGCACTGAACAAGAAAGTTGAACAGTTTAACAACAAACTTATATGCAAGATTATGAGACTAGAAATTGAACATACAGAATCAAAAATACATAAATTAAAAAAAGCAAAGAACGATATCCTTGAAGAATTACATAATATACTACCCCAATCAACACTCGCTGAATTTTTGAAAAGGCAAAAGGTTGTTTTCAACAAAGAATTTCACAGAATAAAACAAAAAAATAGGGACAAGATAAATACTCTTCAAGAAAAAAAGAAAAACAAATATACAACACAACGAAAATGGTTCAAAAACCTGACTAATGAACCTATTCCTAATGAAGTTGAGACCGTGTTATCATTGGGATCAAAATTTAGTATTTCTACCAACACAAATGAAGTGTCTACAAACAGATTGGTTGCTGATGTTGAAAACATCATTGATAAAATACCAAAAGAAAGACAAGACTTATTACGAGCCAAAGTAACCAGTGTTATTACAAGCCATATAAACAACAATAGATCCCAAACACAAGTCATAGATTCTATGTACAAAAAGACCAGAAGCTTCTTAAGATCACATGATGACCTTACAGTGCTGAATAGTGAGAAACGCTCGGTTACAGTGGTTATGACAAAAAGTGACTACCAACAAAAAATGTATACACTGTTGACACCTGAGAGCTTCAAAGAAGTAGCTCGAGATCCTACACCATCATTACAGAATAAAAGTAACAGATTCATATCAGATTTAGAAAAGCTGGAATTATAGACAACATTCAGGGAAAAACACTGAGAAGGTATAACTCGATAGCACCCCGGATATATGGAAATCCAAAAGTGCATAAAAACGACACACCATTAAGACCGATCGTATCAGACATTCAAGGACCAACAACAAACCTAGCCTCATATATGTCGGAAATTTTAACAAATGCCTATGATAAAACAATGACTACTATGTCAAAGATTCTTTTGAATTCTCCAAATCCAATAAACAACTTTGAACTTCCACCTAACTATGTGATAATTTCTTTGGATGTTATTAATCTGTTTGGTAATATAACAAAAGAGCTGATCCTAGAATCGATTGAAGAAAAGTGGGAAAACATTAGGAACTACTGTAATATGGACAAAGAAAAATTCATGGAAATATTAGAATTTTTGCTGGACTCGGGATATTTTGTCTTTGAAGGTAAATTCTACATTCAGTTATTGGGTTGCATAATGGGCTCAAAACTGAGTCCAATATTAGCACTTTATGTGATGGATTATTTGTTGAAAAAATGCATACCAAAACTTCCATTTCAAATACCCTTCATGAAAAAGTTGTGGATGACCTGATAACAGCTGTACCTGAGGGCGAAACTGACACGATCCTCAAAGTTTTCAATAATTTCAATGCACATATACAGTTCACCATCGAGACAGAAGATGTAAACAACTCTGTGCCCTTTCTGGATACGAAAGTATGCCGATATGAAAAACTAGTAAAGTTAGACTGGTACATAAAAACCTCATCATCTGACAAATATATTCACTTCTTGTCGGACCACCCTATAAAAATGAAAATAAATTTATAAAAGAAAAAATCAATAGAATAAAGAAAATGTGCCACCCAGAATTCGTCGACAAGAACATAAAGAAATTAAAATCCATCCTTCTAGAAAATGCATATCCTCCAAGAATGTTAAATAAGTTATTGTTTTCTAGCAGTACAAGACACGAAGAACAAAACCCTGCAACCAACAATGAAAACAACAACTCAAACATCAAATACTGCACGATACCGAACATCAAAACATTATCTTTAAAATACAAAAGTGCTTCAACAAACAAGAAAACATCAAAGTAATTACAAAAAATGAAAAAACCATCGCCTCACTTTATACCAGACTCAAAGACCCTATTCCAGTAAACCAGAGATCCAATGTAGTATACCAGATATCTTGCAAGGACTGTAATCAAACATACGTAGGACAAACGTCGCAATGGCTTAAAAACAGAGTCACACTACACAGAAGTGATATAAATCTTAACAATCAGAGATGTGCACTATCAATACATGCAAACCAAAACACCCATAGAATAGACCTAGATGATGTAACAATTCTAGACAGCAGTAATAATTACAAGAAGAGAACAATATTAGAAATGATCTACATAAATAACCAAGAACACCCTATAAATAAAAAATCAGACACACAAAATCTAAGCAACGTCTATGCATATTTACTATCTTTGAACAAAAGACCCTTCTTTGACGGCCCGATCGACGGATGAAGAAGTGTTGGACAGCCCTGCCAACTAACCTACAAAAATAAATCGAACTGTCATCTAAAATCAGAAATTCCCAAAAAATATCAGATACAAAAATTCAAAATCATAGTCACTGTACTTGCTAGCCACAAATTCCTTTGCCGTTGAGGAGATTTAAAAACCTCAAATTCAGTATGTGTTCATTAGAAATTAATATTGTAAATAACAAATAACACTATCTTGTTTGTAGGAACCCTGAGGAAGGAAACAAAGATTTCCGAAAGCTCGGTAAATGAATAAAGAGTAATATAAAAATCTTTATATAAATTGGTTCGATATCCCTTATTTCACCCTTTATATATATATATATATATATATATTTGAGACCTTCAAAAACTCATATGACCATCCTAAACATTATTTTTGTTAATCATTCGAGTTTTTTGTTTCGAAATCTCCCTTCTGAGAGTAAAGCTGATAAACCTGGTCATCATATGATCACACACAAAGTATTTCGTGACCTATTTGTACCAATTGTAGCTATAAAATTGACCAAAATGAGATCGTTCTATGTTCGAACCTTATGACTAAATGCACCCATAATATAAGAAGTATATACTGCAACAAAAAACCAACCATTAAGGGTCCTATTCGATGTCATAGACAAAAGTCCCTCACACTCCATACCCTTTTTTGTCTCCAAAACTACACGATTTGGAACTATTACCAAACTCATAATGACGCATATTAGGTCCAATTCGAATGCTCCCCCCACAATCAGAACCTAATAGCCGAAAGTGCGGCTTTGTTTAAGAAAACGAAAAAATCTCTGAGATCGCTTACGGAAAGGTTGTCCCCGCACATTTTAAAATGTCATTAGAACCGTTTTATTGGTCGTATTTAGACATGTTGCCTTGTTATTTCGGTAATTACCAAATGACTTGGACCCGAGAGGGAGTCGGTGATTATATAACTCGTTCGCGTTTAGATATCATCCAGTTTATGTCGGGATAATGACAGCAGTAGGTATAGGGGTATGCGTGGCAGTTGTTCTGCGTGAGTTTCACTTTAATTGAAATACGTTTGGTTTGGTATACTGAAAGTCTTCATTTCGGTCAATTCGACTGTTGAAACCGCAACTTCGTGTTGGGAGATAAAATGTTATAATTTTCGATGTGTTTCCGGTAATCTAAAGAATTCGGGATTTCTTTCTTCTTATTATCGCCTTTACTAATGGAATCATATACAGGTAAACTTAATGTCTGAGTGCTTGTTTGTAGGAACAAGTGAACTTAAATATGCCCTTACGTCCGTTATTTCGACCGAAAATCATACAAATATGGTTTTGATGATGTCATAAAGATATTGAGACGATCAAAGTCGCTAATCAAAAACAACGCTGTCGACTTTCAATTCTATACCCAAGTCTTTCTTGACCCTCGAGGTTTTACAATGACATATAACAATTTAAGAAAGCCTTGAGCAGGTGATATGGAGCGCCCGTTCATTGGTGGAGCAATAATGCTATCATCTCAAAATTTCAGCACGATCAGAATTATATTCTGGAAATTATACAAAAAATTAAATAGGAAAAAAATCAATAATTAAAAAAAATTGAATTTTATGGTTCATATGATGCGATCCTCTTCAACTCTTGCACGAACATTCAATATATCAATCTTCATTCACAAAGTGAATTTCATTTGAATCGGATGTTTTGTTATGGAAATATAAAGATTCTTATTTTCAATATTTCGATTGAATTTTCTGAGGTTTTGTTACAACTATGGCCACAAAATTTCGCATAGGGTTCATTATAAGCATCTTGCATGTGGCCGCAAAATTTCATTTTGATTGAATTCGTTCTGACTAAGATATCGAGGAACAAAAAATCTGAATGGCCATATTTTATAGAACACCCTGTACGATTTAGCTGGTAAACGAACTTAACCGCGGCTTTTGGGCACCGAAAATCTCAAGTCTCTAGGACAACAAAAGTTTTCGTACTTACTGGACTTGTAAATTTTTTTGAGAGAAATTGTAACTAAATTATTTAATTTCGTGGTAGTTTTAGAATGAGATTTTATGTTTATTACTGCGCACAGTTATTATATTACTATTAACTCTACAGTATATTAGGGTTTATTTCTGTAGTACCTGAATAAACTCTTTTATTATTATTATTATTATACATTCTTTCTTTCAAATCACTATCGATGGTGGTAGATTGTGTGCTTTCAATTCCCCAGAATCTATAGTTGCTGGGGTATATAACTTTCCTTTGTGGTCTAGACTCTAGAGTCTAGGAAGTATGAGTCCTATATGAAGTTCTTTTATATACGGTACTAGCAGACCCAACAGACGTTCTGTATACACAAAAATTCATTCAATTCGATCGAGCCGTTTAGTTGCAGAGTAGATGAATAACCTGAATAACGACTACAGCGCCATCTGTTGATCTGATTTGTGGTCATAAACATACGGGCATCGGCAATCCAAAATACATTCATACAATACATCCCTCACACTTCGGTACCTTCTTCTACCCGCCTAGTGTCTACCTCGGAGACGCATTTTGGTGCTATTTCATCTTCAACCTGCCATATCTTTTGATGTATTCATCATAATTGAATGATGTTAGAGGCAATCTCGTTCTAAATTAAATACTGGGTATGAACGACGTATTTAATTGGATAAGGATCAATAGGGTATTCATAAAAAATACTCCCAATAATGCATAATTTTGAGAAACATTCGGATACCTTTAAAAGGTAATACCGAGTAAACCTTGAAAGATAGATATATGCTATCGCGGACTTTTTCGTAGAACTATTGAAGAGGTACATTTCCGTCATACATTGTTTCCATGTACGTCTTACGGTTTTTGCAACGCACCTGAAAATAGCTGATCATGGCTGATTTGGTACACATATTTATTATCATGGAAGTTATAGTAGGTTTCCTTAATTTTCTCGGGTGAAAAGTATAGCCTATGTTTACTCAGGGATAGTGTAGCATTCTAAGGGTGAAATAATTATTGAATCGGTCTAGTAGCTTATGAGTTAACTCGTTTCAAACCCTCAAACCCACAAACCACAAACATACAAATCTTTCCTCTTTATAATATTAGTATAAGTATAATATCAGTATAGATATAGATTAATTCTCTACAAACGCCCTATTGACCACTTTTTTCTATAACCTATCGTTTTTGGAATATCTCGAATAAACTTGTGAGGACATGGAAAATTACATTTTTCTACAAACGTCAAAAAATGACAGGTTCGCGCATTGGCAAGAATATGCGAAGTGACCCTTTTTTCATTTCCTTTGTTACTATGACACCGTGCGCGAAGTAATGTGCGAAATACTTACTTCGCACACTGCATGTAAACTATATGGGATTTTTATATTTTATCTTGGTAAATTTCTTGAAATCCACGTTTTATTTAACATTGAGTGTTGTTTTCAACATATTGCAATATATTGCCCATTTTATAATACCTAATTGCTTGATTTGGAAAACACTTCAAACCAGTTTCATATTATTTTTTCATATTAAGCTAAGCGTTTGTAGAAAAATTTTGTTTGCATCTCATGCGCGAAATACTTTGGCGATCTCGACTATTTTTTTTAACTCGGCTGCGCCTCGTTAAAAAAATCAGTTCTCGATCACCAAAGTAGCATTTCGCGCACTAGATACAAAAATAACTATTTTTCATCTTCTAATGAAAATAAATCGGTCTGTGCTCATTCGATCAGGACGATTGATACCTCATTTTATAGGTTAAATAATTCTCTACAAACGCCCCATTGACCACTTTTTTCTAAAACCTACCGTTTTGAGTAGAATCCGTACCAACTTAAGACACCGGAATCTGAATAAGAAGATCAGTTTTCAGAATATGAAGAAAAAAATGGACAAAAACCTTTCCAAATTCACGAATTATAAATGAAATTCATAGAAATTTCCTAAACATGATAAAAATATTTTCATTATTCGAAGTTTTTAAATGAAACTTAAATAATTTATTCTCTATTAACAAATACTCGTAAATACTTAGCACTAACATCCATATTTATACAACTCCATTGATATATTCCAGGATCAACAAACAAAGACATCGAAGAAATTTCATTTGAAATAGTTAGTTGATTGCATTTTCAAACTTGCGATTAATTGCATTATTCCAATCATTCCCTCGAGTTCTAACACTTCCATCCCGCAAATGCAATGGAAATTTTTCGCAGTGACGTCACATCTCGATGCGCGTCGGCATACCGGTGTTTGTGTATCGTGCTCATCTTCAACCTGCCATATCTTTTGATGTATTCATCATAATTGAATGATGTAAAAGGCAATTTCGTTCTATATTAAATACTGGGTATGAAGGACGTACGTATTTAATTGGATAAAGATCAATAGCGTATTCATAAAAAATACTCCCAAATAATGCATAATTTTGAGAAACATTCGGATACCTTCAAAAGGTGATACCGAGTAAACCTTGAAAGATAGATATATGCTATCGCGGACTTTTTTGTAGAACTATTAAAGATGTACATTTCCGTCATACATTGTTTCCATGTACCGGGTTTTTCACTATAATTTGACCCCACCTTAAACTTTGGTACTAAAGGAGATACAAAAAAATGTTTGGTATAAGAGTCTCACGGAATCACCTTAGGTTTTTTGTAATGAGTCCAGAAACTGAAATATATACAGGGTGGACAACATATTGATGACTACTTCATTTTTTCAAATGGAACACCCTGTATATTTTCCATGTTTGGCTTGCTCTTTTTCCCCTGATTTCGAATATGTAACATAGGTTGGTCTATCTCTTTTATTCTGAGAACCACAGAGTTTCAAATTTTAAGAACCACCTGCCAAGATCTGTGATCATTTTACAAGTGGCAGAGTGCGTTTACTGAAAATGCTCATTTTTGGAGTTATAATAACGTCAATGGGAAGATATACAGGTGAACAACATTGAATACAACTATATTTTTCAAATGGGACACCCTGTCCTGTATATTCTTCCTTTTTTGATAGGCTATTTCCTCCTGATCTCGAATATAAATGCGTATGTGAATGTGTCTCTTCAAATTTCAGAGTTTCAAAGTTTTGAAATGATGACACCGAATAAAAAAAGTATGTGAAATACCTACGAAATTCTTTATATCCAACTAAATTATAATCTTTATATATCAACTAAAGAAATTGCTCAAAATGGCCACCTTCATTCAATAAACATAGTTCATATAGTTGTCTCAAGTTGTTTAGATTATTTTCGATAGCATTATTATGGCTCTGATTCAAGTCAGAAATTAAAGCTTCAAAATTCGTTTCTAATCATTACAATATTATCTTTATTCTTTGTGCGTTGATGGGATTAGTTCCGAATTATGGGTTTAATATTGGTTGATTTTATATCATTAATATTATTCTCCGCTTTCATCGATTGTCATTATTGCTGAAGTAATTTTTTTCCTTCAGGAACGGCTATAAAAACGTGTCCAACGGTGTTAAATCGGGACTATTTGGTGGCCATAAAATGGGTGCGCCATTACCAATGCAAAGATCAAATTGGTCACTTAAATATTCACGAACTTCCAAAACGCTATGCCAGATAGTTATTGAAATTTGAAACTCTGTGGTGCTCAGAATAAAAAAGATAGACCAACATATGTTACATATTCAAAATCAGGGAAAAGGAGCTAACCAAATATGGAAAAAATATACAGGGTGTTCCATTTGAAAAATGAAGTTGCCATCAATATGTTGGTCACCCTGTATTTATTTCAGTTTCTGGACTCATATCAAAAAACCTCAGTTGATATCGTGAAACTTTTATACGAAACATTTTCTTGTATCTCCTTCAGTAACAAAGTTAAAGGGGGGGTCAAATTATAGTGAAACACCCGGTACGTCTTACGGTTTTCGCAGCGCACCTGAAAATAGCTGATTTTGGTACTCATATTTATTATCATTGAAGTTATAGTAGGTTTCCTCAATTTTCTCGGGTGGAAAGTATAGCCTATGTTACTCAATGATAGTGTAGCATTCTAAGGGTGAAAGAATTATTGAAATCGGTCAAGTAGCTTATGAGCTAACTCGTATCAACGCCACAAACACACAAACATACAAATCTTTCCTCTTTATAATATTATATAATATAATAGTATAGATGAATACAACAGTGGCTCCAAACCAATCGTTCGAGGTGTGTTTGGTTCAATTTACAGATTCGCAAAAATAATGGCATAGTAAAATTTAACATACGTTTCATGTCTTTAGGTTTTTTTAGTATATTTATATTCAATACCAGACTAACGATCTGAATATAGAACTCCTTAGAGCATCAACTGGGGCAAAAATGTCTTTAAAAGAGAACCCGTCAATTAAAACTCCATAAACATACAAATTTCCTTCTGTGTTCCTAATGAACGCGACATCAGACTAGTTAATTTTTTTGTCCGCTACTTGGTTACTCCGAATTCCGGAGATAAACCGGACCAACTTCGAATCTCCTATCTCCAGACTCCACATGGATTTATTATAAATTAACTGCTTTACTGTGAATAATTAAAATACAAGCAATTAAAAGGAATGAATGTGACGATTGTAAATATTTTATTGCCATTAAAGGAAGAATTAACGATTCTTATTGATATATTTCAGGTTTTATGTGGCTGCATTGGAAATATAATGTTGGTACTCCATGGAATCGTTAAATTTATCGCTAATTGTGGAATCTGAACAGGATCGTCTTCGAGGTTGCTTCAAGTGAAAATGCAAATGATCTTGGAAGTTTCAACAGGACCATAGTCTTTTATGATTGTAAATTCTATTGTTAATCAATCACCCAGATTAGATAATTAATAAATGAAATTGAGCTGGACTACAGCTGTCCGAAAAAATCCACAAGGGAGTCGTCGATGGATTATTTGAATGAAAAAAATTTTTTGAACGATATCACAATAAATTGTTATCCCAGACTTGTACACTAATCATGAGCAATAAGAAAATTTTCTATACATTATCTAGTAAGTATAGTATGAGTTTAATTCAAGGTTTTTCATTATACGGGGTGTCGAGGAAAAAATTAGGTACCATACATAGTGCCACGCGATAAGGGCCATGAATATAATATGTCCAAAACTGCTTCCTTTAAGAAATACAGAGCTTTAAAGTTTATTTTTTTATTTGGTTTTTTTTAATGACAAAGAGGTAACAATTGAATAAAATGTGATATGCTGGGATTTTGTATGGTGCAGAATCCAAATATCCTGTTAGTTTTTATATTACTAATAGAGGGCGCCACATACAGGTTGTTATTGTAAATTGGTTACTTTGGCGCTTCTGGACAATTTGCGTGCATCATAACTTTCGATGCGTTTTTACCGGAAACCGTTTGTCTTAGCGACTTCAACAAAGTATCTATCTATATCTTTTTGAGGAAAAAAGAAAGGAATCTCTTTTTCTAGTCCATAATGACACATAGTGTAAGGCAAAAAACTTAGGATTGATTTAAATGTGGAGAAATCCTATACATATATTTGTATTCTGCATCATACAAAACCCCCGTATATCACATTTTTCTCAATTCTTAGCTCTTTGTTCAAAGCTATTGAAAAAAAAACAAATAAAAAAATTATCTTTAACACCCTGTATTTCATAAAGGAAGCAGGTTCGGATTTATATTCATAGGACACTTTTTTCATATTTTATGGGCCTCTATCGCGTGGTGCTATGCATGGTACTCTTTTTCTTGACACCCTGTAGATATAACACTTCACATTTACAGCTGGTAGAAGGGCATACAAGCATGGCAGGTTATATAACCGGCAATGAAGCCAAAAGTAATCGAGTGAATCTTGATGGAGCTACAGCCTGATAAAAAGCATATCTTGAGGTTCATAAAGTTGGCAGTTGGCACAGAAGATTCAGCATTTCTTGGAGAAAAAATTTCTTACGGTGACTCTAGCTAAATAATCGATCGTGATGGAAAAATCGATGATTGATTTTTTTGGTTCATAATATTATGTGAAGCCCGGAGACATAAGAATTTTCCAAAGAAATGCTAGAAGAAAGTAATGTAATGCTAGCTAGCTAAATGCTAATGACTGATGAAAAAAAAACGAAATTTTTCCGACGTTGTGAAAAATCGATGATTGAATTTGATAATAATAATAATATGTATTTATTTGCAACATGATACATAATAATAATCATTACCAATAGCTTGGGTAATATATAAGAGTATCACAAATCCTTTGACCGAGAAATCCTAATAAGCTCTCAATTTTACTAACAATTACGGTCGATAACTAATTTTCAAATTTGTATAATAGATTAGTCACATCTCTAAAATGCGTGGTTAGCACATACTCTTTCCAAAAAGAAAAAAATAAGTTCTTTTCGATTCGGTAGTTGTGTCTGTTTATTTTAGAGAATGCTGAGTTAGACCCACTATTTCGGAAACGCACACATTTTTTTATTTTGAAAACTTTCTTGGAAATGTGATTTCAGTTTCAATATTGAATAATGGTAAGAAACATTAGATTCAAGTTTTTAATTCATATGAATCAGAATTATCTATTACTTTCATTCAAACATCAAAAATAAATTGAAGAATGCTCTCCGACAAAATTGGAAATTAGAGACAAAGATTGTAGCAAAATTCCTACCATTTTAAGGAGTATTGCTTTATTTGGGCAGTTCTGGAGTCAAGATATTCATGACAATCATGTCTTTTTTTTCAATCAAATTTGACCCTCTCGTCTGATTGAGTTGATAAATTTATTTTGCCAATCAAACTAGCGGTTTTCAAATTAAATCAATTCAGATATTAGATAAATGAAAAATAGGACTTGGAAAATAAACGAAATAGCATGTCCTATTTACCATTTGTCTATATTTCAAATTGATTGGTTATTATATTATATATAAATAAATAAATAGAAAAAAGTATCTAATGCGTCAGGTGACTAAAGCCATATTTCGTTTTCAAAAGTGGAATATTATATATCTACATAAAAAAATTCTCAAAAAAAAAGTACTGTCGCATTAAAAAAAGGACCTTTTCAAAAACATATCGCATTACCCATATTGTCTGATAAAATTAAAGAAATCACGCCTGCTGTTCACAAGGATTAAATCATAAAATGATGGATTTCATGTTGAACTAAACCCTTAAACAAAATTTTTCGCGTTACAAATAGTTACTAACGAGTTACTAACGAATGCAACAATTTTTTCTTAAATTTTCGAAATTGTGGGTGCCCGTGATGTTAGCACCCAGCGGAATGCGGTATTTTTTCACCAGTTCCTTTGAGGTGCAAACGAAAATTTTGATGTTACAAATAGTTACTTACGACTCACTAACGAATGCAAAAAATTTTTTTTTCATTTTCGAAAAAATGGGTGCTAACTTCGCATTTTAGGGGTGTAATTTTTCCATTACAGGTAAGGTTACAAACGAAAATTTTTGAGTTACAAATAGTTACTAACGTGTTACTAACTAATGTAACAAAATCTTCTTCATTTTCGAAAAAGTGGGTGCTAACTTCCATTTTGGGGGTGTCATTTTCTTATGACAGGTAAGGTTACAAACAAAATTTTTTGCGTTAAAAATAGTTACTAACGAATGCAACAATTTTTTTTTTAATTTTCGGAAATGTGGGTGCCCGTGAAGTTAGCACTAAGCGAATTGCGGTGTTATTTCAAAAGTTCCTTTGAGGTACAAACGAAAATTTTGATGTTACAAATAGTTACTAACGAGTTACTAACGAATGCAAGCAATGTTCCCTAGAATTTTGAAATGGGAAGGATTATCAACCACATATTTCAATCAGGCTAATTACAGGGTGGCCGGACGATTGACGTCCATAAAAAAAACCGGTCCCTCATATCATGGGGTATTCGAATCACCCCCATATATGTTATCCGATTTTTCACGGTTTCCGAGTTATGAATTTTTTTATGAAATCTGATAATTTTCAACTTGAACATCTTCAAACATTTTAAAAAAAAAAGTACAAGACTTTCTGATATTTTTTTTGTTGTAAATAGATCCCCATGAATTGTACTTTTATACATAAAATAGCCAGCATCGTAACTTTGATAAAAATTATGGAAATGTTGGTCTCAAGTGAGAAAGTTACGTATTTTGGATCATGATCAAAATTTTCAAATTTAAATTAAAAATGTAAACAGGTTACTTCACGGTTTCTTAGTAGAAGGTCAACACTCAGCTTTCAGAATCATTAATAAAAAATGGTACTCAACAGTCTACTTTTGCTAGAATTACCCTTCAAAGTCAGCGAGGTGGAAAAAATCAAAGAACTAGACGTTTACTCAAAAATTATTTTTTGCCATTTTAAGATTTTTCTGATCAAGTTATAATAGAAAATGCTTTAGGAGAAAAGTTTTGGATAAGAAAAAGAAAAAGGTATGGCAATAAATCACACATCATGTAGATAAAAAAATTTATTCATAAAAATCACAATAAAGAAAAATAAATGAATAAATGAATTTTGCGAAGGTGTAGAATGTGTATTGAGGCTGAAGGTGGCCTTTTTGAAAACCTATTGTAAATTTTATAAATAAATTTCTTTTTATCTACATGATGTGTGATTTATTGCCTTTCCTTTTTCTTGTTCTTATCTAAAACGTTTCTTCTAATGCTAATTTTCATTAATTTTCATCATTTTATATCATAACTTGATCAGGAAAATCTTAAAATGGCAAAAAATAATTCTTCAGTAAATGTCTAGTTCTTTGATTTTTTCCAACTCGCTGACTTTGAAGGCTAATTCTAGCAAAAGTAGACCGTTGAGTACCATTTTTTATTAACGATTCTGAAAGCTGAGTGTTGAGCGCAGTTTTTAGCCTACTAAGAACCATGAAGTAACCTGTTTACATTTTTAATTTAAATTTGAAAATTTAGATCATGATCCAAAATACGTAACTTTCTCACTTAAGACCAACATTTCCATAATTTTTATCAAAGTCACGATGCTGGTTATTTTATGTATAAAAGTACAATTTATGGCGATCTATTTACAACAAAAAATATCAGAAAAGTCTTGTACTTTTTTAAAAAAAAATTTTTGAAGATGTCCAAGTTGAAAATTCTCAGATTTCTTAAAAAAAATTATAACTCGGAAACCGTGAAAAATCGGATAACATACATGGGGGTGATTCGAATACCCCATGACATGAGGGACCTGTTTTTTTTATGGACGTCAATCGTCCGGCCACCCTGTATATGCATTTCTCAAAAAGTTTATAGGTTTTCGCATTATGCTTCTTTCTGTCTCAGAAAGACTTTCTCTGCACCAGAAAATTCTCCCCATTAAAGTATTCCGTAGGTGGCAATGGAGTGAAAATTGGCGAAGTAGATGAGACCCCGGGCGAAGGCCGATACGACTCTCATCCTTCTAATAGTGTATAATATAGGCACAGACAGTTTTCTTGATGGTCAATCATGTATGGTTTCCAAGTGATTTCACTATGGAAGATAACCCCCAGAAATTTCGCCTGTCCCACATCACCATTCCTGCCTTATCCGAACCTTAGCACCTGAATTTCATCCACATTTAATTTCAGACCATTTCTGAGCAGCCTGGATAGAGGTTGAAGATAGATTCGACAGCACATTCGAAGAACGGGATCTGTTTAACAATTTTGTATCATCAGCGCAGCTGAAGGTTCCACTAACTGGAATATTTTCGGGGAAGTCATTCGTGAAATGGATGAACAAGAGTTGTCCGTTAATAGAACCTTAGGAACTCCCCTCTCTGATGAAAACTCCTAAGTATTTATACCTTTCCAGTCTAGAACATGTAATATTTCCGGGAGGAATGACTGGAAGAAAGAGAGTACTCCAACTTGTTCAGTGTTACCTCATAAATATCACGAGTGGGTTTTGCCTTCAGTCTCTTAACAATGCTTTCCAACTCCACCACGTCAGTTGCTAATGAACATCGAAAAACGCTCAAATCGTTTGTTCGAATTGTGGTTTTGTAGTGAATTGATGGAGTTAGCGAACGATCCCCTGAAGTTTTGGACCAGAATATGTTCCATATTCTCGAATGATTTCTTCATATCCTCAGAAGTTAATTGGGTTTGATTTTCCTTCGTCCCTTTTCTTCTTGCCTCTTGATCTTGATTGATAACCTTCCATATAGCTTTTGTTTTATTTTCAGCATTTTTTATGATGATTGTCGCTTCAGTGGTTTGGCTTAGAATTTCAATCCCATTTGTTTCTCTATTTTTTTCCTACGAATATTATATTCTGAACTTCTAACTTCAACTTCGGGAAATAAATCAATAAAACACCGTTGAAAAGTGTCATGGACGTTATCATAAGTCTGCTTGGCATTGTTATCTAATACACTGTCCCAGTGAACTTCTACAATTTTATGTTCAAATTTGGACATATTTATTTCATTAATCAAAAACTTGCTCTTTTTAACTTTGATGTTTTGGGTACAGTAGCAACCAGCTTATATGTAGTCCGGAGACATCAGCATTTCTCATCGAAATGCGAACAAATATTAGTGCTAGCAAAAAAGGATAAATGCTGGAAAAAAATCGAAATATCTTCGACCGGTCGCGGAAAATTCAGTCATTTTATTTTCCAGGCCAACAGACATATGCGCAGCACATAGACATCAGTATCTTTCACCAAAATACTGAAGAAACTTAATTCTACATAAATGCTGAAAAAGAATTGGAAATATTCTCGACACTAGTGAAAAACTAGTTGATTGAGTTTTCCGAGCCAATTTTTTTTCAGCCCGTAGACAAAGACAATTTTTAGCGAAATCCTAGATGAATGCTGTTCAATGCTAAAGCCAAAAGAAAAAGTAGAAATCTCTTTGACAGAGGTCGAAGATCAACTCATGTGCTGCTGGTATAAGTTGCCTAGAGACCGAAAAAACTTCTTTTGGTGAGTAAAGTACGACCCAGATAAATAAAATGAATAAATTAAAATTTTCAGCTGAAAATAGTCTCGCTCTATAGGAGCAAAGTAATTTCAGTTGAAAAAAAATTGTACACGACTGAGTGACGAATGATCTAGGTATCATTCATTTCAATCCGCCTCTTAGATCATGAGTTATTTCAGTTAAAAAATGGAAAAAATTAAATTTTTCATGTCTTAGAAATGTCCTATTTTCAAAATATCTCAAAAACGAATACATAGTTTTTCTGCACAAATTGTGCACAATTGAAAGACGAAGAATCGGAGGTAATCATTCACTTTGATGTGCTCCATAGAGAAGGATTCACTCCAGTTGAAAAATGGAAAAATTTAATTCTTCATGTCCAAAAAATACGGAATATCTGAAAAAAGAAAGCCCCAAATGGAAAGTTTTTTTTCGTCAGATTGAACTGAAAAGTGACGAATAATCTTAGGTAAAATAATTTCAATACGCCTCATAGAGTCGGGTAATTTCAGTAGAAATGAGAAATAGTCGAAATTTTCATGTCCGATTAATCGTACACAATAAGGTGAGGAATAATTTGAGTTATCATTAAGTCCCTCAGTTCCAGTTTCTTGTTTTCAGGTTTTTAAGTTCCTCAGTTCTATAGTTTCGTATTTTCTTTCCTTTACTCCTCATTAACTTAGTGCCTCAGTTCTATAGTTTATCAGTTTCTTACTTATTTAGAATATCAGTTTCCTTGTTTCCTAGTTGCGTAGAATCTTAGTTTCTCAAAACACTGGTTACATTTTACCGGGGCATTCATTCTTGAGATATATCGAAAATATTAATTGACATCAAAAATAACTTTTTTTCCATATTTAAACTAAAAAAACTTGATTAATGCCTCAAATTACTCGTCTATCAATTGTGTGCAATTTGAGCAGCAAGACTTTTTATTTTGAGCTTGCCTTTTTGAAATATTTCAAATATAAAAAGTTTCTGAACGTGAAAATTGAATTTTTTACGTATTTCAACTGAACATTCAAGCTGAACATAAGTTGGAGCGGAAAATTCAACATTTAGCATTCATCAGCATATAGCCAGCATAAATCTCTGTTAGCATTTTGATGAAGAATGCTGAAGTCTCCTGGCTGCACGTAAGTTGGCCCGTAAAATTCAATAATCGATTTCTCATATTGTACCTCTCACAAGTATCAAAACTGAAACCATTGAAAACTTAACAATAACACATGTATGTTTCATTATTCCACTGTTCAAAAAACCATTTTGATTTGGAAAATTCACCCTTATCTCATATCTTGAATATTTTTCTTTTTCAATTCGATAATAATTATTTTGATAACATATGTCTTTTCAAATATTGTAAACTCCTATAAAAATAATTCAGCATGTAGTACTGAAGTTATTTCTCAAAAGATGTGAGGTATTATGTGTGGTAAAGTGCGAATTCCCCCTGTGGCAATCTAGAACGTCTGGAATTCTTTGGAATAGTCTAGGTGGTTCTAGACAGGGTCACCAAGTATATGAAGACGCGCGCGTTGGACTCACGGTCAGTTAAAGTTAGAAATCAGTAGTGCGCTTATACCGAACTCTTTCGAAGTTAATATGAATCTGCAAGTGTGTGAATGAACTAGTGTTAGTTACTTTGAATAAATTAGTGTTGGTTATTGTAGATAAATAAGTATGTTAAGTGATCGTGTAAATAAATTAGAAATAAAGCACAGAAGACTTTTGTTTACCTAACCCCGAAAAACGTTACCAATCATAGGCTTAGATATTCCTTCTTATAATGTGAATTTACTCTCCCGATTTCTAGGCGAGATCATTTATTCTTTCTCAGCAAATTTATTCGAGCGGATTTCTCTATGCAAAAGTTGAATTATTGTATTCATTTTTAATCGGTCCCTTACCAATAAACTTTCTTCTCAAATGAAACTTGTCTTTTTTTTAAACTCAATCTTGGAGTGGAAAATTTTGATTACCTATTTACTACGTGGTAGAAACATATATAGTTCATCTTGACTCACTCTGCAAAAAGCCTATCTTACTTTGAATTGTGCCAGCTAATCTGGCTCTCAAAAATTTAAGAAAGTACCTTCAATTCAAAGGAGAAATAGAATAATTGGGGAAGTCTACCTTAACTTAAGACTAGTTCTTTCTGTCTATTATATTATAAAAGTATTCCTTGTTTCAGCACACTATCAAGAATTCATCAGATAATTTCAAACAACTTCCCAATAACAGCTAGTCCGTTCAATCATTTAACTTTTTAATGCAGTGCGCCATGCAAGCCGTTAGAATTAGGAACGATCTCCCCTAAATTGTTCAATATTTCATTATCACCTTTTCAATTCCTCGGATTCGATAGGACTATTTCCCGGGTTTTCAACCCAACAATTTACTTAATTGTACATGTCGGTCAATTTCGCAAGACAGTTCGATTGTCGAGCCCATCATCCAATTCGGCTCTGTTTCGTTATTAATGCAGACTCTTCGAAATCACCAATAACGTTTCCAATCCTTAATTGAAGCTAAAAAGGATACCTTGAATCTTTAAAGTGGGTTCAAATTATCCTGCTCCGTGCAGTTGCGGGTTCAGAATAATTTCAGCATTTATCATCCTGATGGAGTGAATTGTTATCGAAGAAACCTAAGTATACTACAAATGGTGCATATTTAATTTCCTGCATTGAATATTTCGCAAGCATAAATGTAACATAGTCAACATTGTAAATAGTTAGTTATTAAGAATTATGTCAAATCTGGCAATAACGCATTGATATGGTACCTGAAAATATGTTTAATATAATTCATTCAGTGTAGAGACGTTAATAAGAAAGAAACAATAAATATAAAACTGCCTTATCATTCATATGTGAATATCATTTAAAAACCTGAAGAAATCTCGCTCGACAACGTTACATGGTGTCAGGTGTAAAACACGATAATTCATAAAACGTATTCAAGAAATTATTCATTTTGAAAATGGAGGTTTGAGAACTCCAACTACAATGGATTTTTCTGGAAACATTTCAAAGAATTGGTCCACGTGGATACAAAAATTTAACCTGTACATGAAAGCATCAGGAAAAGACAAAGAAGAGGATGAAAGTGTAAAAGTTGCGATACTTTTGCATTTAATTGGCGACGAGGGTATTGAAATCTATAATACGTTCAAACTAAGAAGTTCAGCAAAATTAGCAGATGTTATAGACAAATTCAAGAAATATTGTGAACCTAAAAAGAATTTGATTTACGAGAGATACAAATTCTTAAGCTGGAATCAAAAAGAGGGACAATCGTTGACGCAATATATATTAGAATTGAAAACCAGGGTAGCAACGTGCGAATATGAAAAGGACATGGAAATGGTGAGAGACAAGCTGATAATGGGGATTTGTGACAACCACCTTCGGGAAAAATTACTACAAATTGAAGATTTGACCATGGCAAAAGCAGAAGAAATCTGCCAAATTTTCGAGACGAATCGCAAGCAGACAACGGAAATGGGCAATAAAGGAATGGAAACGGCAATGGATGCAATCCAGGAATATTCACGGAAGAATCGAGGAAACTTTAAGCAGAATAAGATAAGTAACTCAAACTTTAATGCTAAGAATAAGGTCCATTTCGTTTGTAAAAGATGCAATTTGAATCATGAAAAAAATAAATGTCCAGCATATGGTAAAATATGTAGTTTTTGCAAAAAAATTAATCACTTTGAAATTTGTTGTATGAAAAAGAAGTTCCTTAAATTGAAAAAAAGAGAGGTTAATGAAATAAATGAAGAATTCATAGATTCCGATTCAAGTGATAATTTTTCGATTGAAACTGTAAATATAGTAGAGACAGAAAATGCCATAGTTGAAAAAAATATTTCTGAATTAAACATTATGGAAGAAATAACTGAAAATGTTAAGATTAATGATAAAACTGTATGTTTTAAGGTCGACACTGGAGCTCAATGTAATATTCTGCCTGCCAATGTTTTTCGAAGTGTAATAAAAAACAAGAAAAATGGTTCATGGCTACAAATAGACAAAAAACAGAAGGTGAATTTGGTTGCTTACGGTGGAAGCAAGCTGGATGTAAGAGGATCCATACATATTAACTGTAATATAAGGAATAAGGTATACAATTTGAAATTTTTAATTGTGGAAGAGCAGGGTAAACCAATTTTAGGGTTAGAAACTAGTATTGAATGCAATTTGATTAAAGTCGTCGATTCTGTTGGAATCGGGTTTTCTGGGCAATTAAAAACAGTTTTCACAGAATATAAGTCTGTTTTCGAGGGCATTGGAACATTCCCAGGAAAACCACATAGGTTAGTCTTGAGTCACAATAGCGTACCTATTGCACATGCCGCTCGCAGAATCCCTAAGAGTCTCTATCCAGAATTTGTAAAATCTCTAGACAATCTGGAAAAACATGGTGTAATAGCTAAGCAATCAGAGCCCACTGATTGGGTTAATAATATCGTCGTTACAGAAAAAAATAAAAGATACGAATTTGTTTGGATCCATCAGACCTAAATAAATGCTTGAAACGTGAACAATTTCAAATCCCATCTCCTGAAGAAATACTTGGTGACCTAGCCGGTCTAAAATATTTCACTATAGCAGATCTCAAGGATTCTTTTTATCAAGTTAAACTTGATCCGGAATCATCGAAACTATGTACATTTGCCACACCATTGGGTCGATATAAATTTTTGCGATTACCTTTCGGAATTAATACATCAGCGGAGATATTTCAACGAAAAAATTCAGAAATTTTCGGTGATATTTAGGCAACAAAATATATATTGATGATTTGATAATAGCAGCCTCAACTGAAGAAGAGCATGACAGAATTTTGAAAAAAGTCTTGGATAGAGCAAAAGAGTGCGGAATTACGTTCAACAAAAATAAATTTCAATATAAAAAAACGCAAGTCAAACTATTGGGTTATATTAGTACGTTTTCATGGAGAATCCAATACGATTTGAATACGATTTCTGTACTGAATACGCATGAAAACGGGTATTGAAATCGTACCGAGCTTTAGTTCCGATACGGCTTTTTTCGGGGCGTATCGAATTTCAATCCAAATGCTGCACATGAAAACGGGTATCGAATTGGAGCATGCGCATTGCGAGCAATATTGTGATTTTGACATATTTCAAATCAAAATGCAATCGAACGAGGAAAGTGTTAAGGCTGGACCTAGTAAAACAGAAATATATGGAAAGAGGCTGAAGTAATTGGCGTTCCTCGCGTTCCCGCTGATATATATGACATTTGACAGGTGACAGATAAAGCTTCAAATCGAAAAGATTTCAAAACGATTTGAATCCATTTAAATGTGCATCATGAAAACGGATATAGTATTGAACTCAAACCGAATTGAATATCCATGAAAACGTAGTAATTTTTTCGGAAAATGGTATAGAAGTTGACCCTAATAGAGTTGACGCGATAGTTAAATTAGAAGATCCCAAAAATAAGAAGGAACTCTTGAGATTCCTAGGTATGGTGAAATATCTGTCAAAATTTATTCCTAATTTATCTCAAATTACCAGTCCACTCAGAGAATTAACTCGCGATAATGTCATATGGCACTGGGATAGGCCACAATCGGATGCTCTAAAATACTTGAGAAAGCTATTGACTTCAGCACCAATTTTACGTCATTATGATATAAAGAAACCTATCGTGATTCAAAGTGATGCCTCAATTGAAGGGTTTGGAGCGTGTTTGCTGCAAGAAAATGGGGTGGTCGCGTTTGCTTCGAGAACTTTGACAGATGCTGAAAAAAGATATGCAACAATTGAAAGGGAATTATCTGCTATAGTATTTGCAGTCGAAAGATTCAATTATTATTGCTACGGAAGAACAGTGGAAATACAAACCGACCATAAACCACTCGTGAATATATTCAAAAAATGTATCAATAAAGTATCTAGCAGGTTACAAAGATTACTTTTAGATTGTTCAAATATGACCTTAATGTTACATATTTACCAGGCAAGCAAATGCTGATAGCAGACATGCTATCTAGGGCCGCTGTGAAAATGAAAAATTCTGATAAAATTGAAGATATTCTGGTTCATAGTAATGTGATAAATAATTTACCTATGTCGAACAAAACAAAGAAGAAATTGAGAAATATATCTCACAGGACGAAAATTTGATTAAACTGAAAGCATTCAGTGAAAAAGGATGGCCTAAGCGTGTAAATAATTGTCTGAAGAGCTACAGAAATTTTCTCAAATTAAAGAGGAAATCTTTATAGCTGACAAGTTTATATTTTTTGGTGATCGATTAATAATACCAGCGCAATTGAGACTGAAATATTTGAAATTTTACATAAGGGTCATATGGGAATCAATAAATGTAGAATTAGAGCTCAGGAATGCATGTACTGGCCTGGGATTTCTAGGGATATTGCAACCTTTGTTTCAAAATGCAGTGTGTGCAATAGGTTCAAAAAAAATTCAAAATTGCCAATTTTACAACATTCTATAACTAATCGCCCATGGGAGAAATTAGCAAGTGACATTCTAACGTTTAAAAATAATGATTATCTAGTAATTATAGATTATTATAGTCGGTGGTTTGAATTGAAAAAATTAAAATCTAAAAATATAAGTCAAATAATAAAAATTTTCAACAAGGTGTTCTCTTTGCACGGATATCCTGACATAATTGTAACTGACAACGTTCCCTTCAATTCATACGAGTTAAAAAGCTATTTGAATGAAAGGAATATCAAACTTATTAACTCAAGTCCGAATTACCCAAGAAGCAATGGTTTAGCAGAAAAAGCTGTGAATATTGCAAAAAATATGCTCAGAAAATGTGACTTGGAAAATGGCGATATCAACTCATATTTGCTCAACTATAGAAATACACCTAGTCCTGATTTTGGTCTATCACCTGCTCAATTATTACTCAGTCGTCGTCTGAAAGATGACATACCTGTCATGGATCACTTGCTTCAGCCTATAGCAATAAATAAAAAATTTATTCGTGAGAAATTTGAAAATAGAAGGTTGAAACAGAAAAAATATTATAATAGGCATGTGAAAAACTTGGCAGAAGGAAAAATAGGTGATAGGGTGTTGTTTAAATATAAAAATGTTTGGAAAAAGGAAGATTGTTAATTTATGTGAGGAACCACGATCTTATCATGTCATAGATATTGAGAATAAAATTTTCAGAAGAACTAGACAACATATCATTTTGCTTAATAATAGTTATTTAAAATTTCATAATGATAAAACAAATGAAGGTACAAGGATAATCACAGATCCTGAAAATCTTGTAGATATTAATAGAGCTAGATTCAGTCTGAATATGTGTAAGAATAAGCATGATTATAACTTGAGAGAGAGAAGAAAAATCAACTATAAAGAGTAGTATTTCTTTATTATATGTACTCACATAATAAATGAACTAAATAAGCTTAGGTAGAATAGAATTAGATAGTTAGGTATAATGTTAGTTATAGATTAGGTTGAGTAGAATGAGATAATTATATTGTATAAAAAAAAAAAGATAAAAAAAAAAGTAATTAAGATATGACTTCAGCTTAAGGGGAAGATGTAACATAGTCAACATTGTAAATAGTTAGTTATTAAGAATTATGTCAAATCTGGCAATAACGCATTGATATGGTACCTGAAATATGTGTTAATATAATTCATTCAGTGTAGAGACGTTAATAAGAAAGAAACAATAATAATAAAACTGCCTTATCAGTCATATGTGAATATCATTTAAAACCTGAAGAAATCTCGCTCGACAACGTTACTGAAAATTGAGTTTATTGATGTATCTTATGGCAAAAATTTCATAATTTTGTTCAATAATTCATTAGATGTTTTGACGTAAAGGCTCAGAAAATCATTCATGCTGTTCGTGAACTGAAAATGAAAGATTGTCATGTGAACTATTGTGAGATTACCGGCCAATGGCCCCAAATTCAGGGAATCAATGCCTTCGAAAAACCAATAATAATGCTACAGACTGAAATTTTGGCCAAAGAGAGATGCGCCTCAGTCTGTCTGTCGAAAGAGTACAAGAAAGCCAGAATTTGCAATGCCTCTGATAATGAATTGGCACTAAGCCAACTTACGGCTTGATTGTAAATCAAGGACCACTTGCAGAAAGAATAACAAACATTTCCTTCCCTTCTGGTTCAGTATTTGACTATATCAATGTGAACAACAGACACTTGCCCTGATTTACTAGAGGATAGTGCTTCTTCCTATGTCAGTATCAACAAGACAACTATAAGCTATGTTTCATAAAAAAATAATTTTTATAATATCAGAGTTATCTCGGATAACAGATGAATAAGTGTCAATCAATATATTAATATATCAAAATAGAAACTTCAAATAATTGGTGAAATTCTTCAATCTTAAATAATCTAATTCAAATATAAACCTTTAATACAAAATATAAAACAAGAATAAATACAAAAACTGTCAGTTTAAGGGCCCAGGCATCGTTTTTTGGTTGGAAAAGGTATACATAAGGTATAGTCTTCAGTTCGACGCCATGTCCAAAGAAGATATTGAAGTTCTCAACGGTTTATCCAAACTCAAAGATGTAACCACCTTTCCTTTATGGGATTTCGATTTTAAACTCATGGCAAATGCGAAAAAGCTCATGGGTGTAATAAATGGCTCTGAAGCATTGCCTACAGGAGATCAAACAAAAGTGGAAGAATGGAAAACTAAAGATGCTCTTGCACAATTCTACATTTCAAGATCAATAGATGTAAGTGTGAAACCACACATCTTATCATGTGATTCGGCAAAGAAAATGTACGACACTCTGGTTGCTATATATAGCAGAGATACAGAACAACAAAAATGCCAAATGCTAACTGAGTTTTACAAATTCAAGTTTGACGCATCGAAAGATATGGTTTCTAACTTCGCAGTACTTCAAAACCTTTTCCATAGATTGAATCGAGTGAATGGATTGAGTAATCAAATCGATGAAACTATGTTGATGACAAGGTTTATGACGGCATTGCCAGAACAATACAATTACTTTTGTACAGCATGGGATTCAACTAGTCTAGAAAACAGAACTGTAGAAAAATTAATGTCAAGACTTTTATTAGAGGAAGAAAGACAGAAGAAAACCGAAGATGAACCAAAAACTGCTTTTAAGGCAACTTTCAAGAAAAGAAGACAAAACATCAAGAAAGAAGAAAGAAATTCATTGTTCAAAGATATGTTCTGTAATTATTGTAAGAAGAAAGGACACGAAGAGAAAAATTGCTGGAAGAAACAGAAATTTCCACCATGCAAATATTGTAAAAAGGAAAATAGTCATCCTGAAGAAAGATGTTACTACAAAAACAAAAACAAAAGTGCTTTTCTGTCTGAAACTTTCGTTGTTGATAAAAAAGTAGAAAAGGATACCAAATTTATATGTGATAGTGGAAGCTCAGGACATTTATCCTATGATAGAAATATAATGACAGAAATAAAGAAAACCAATCCAGTAAATATAAATGTTGCCAAGAAGGGACATTGTATGACTGCCAATGAAATTGGAACAGTTGAAGGTGATAGTGTCATACTGAAAAACGTTACTTATGTCAAGGATTTGTCCAAAAATTTACTATCTGTAAATCAAGTCACAAACAATGGTGGAGTGGTGGTATTCGATGAAACATCAGTAAAAATACTTTCTGCAAATGAAATAAGTTATAATAACAAAAATGTTATACTAGAAGGAAGGAAAACAACATCAGGATTATATGAAGTTGATCTGAAAAACACAAATGGAGATGTTACTTTTACCAACAACGGTTCTCCAGATGAACAACAAGAAAATCCTGGCTACAGCATTATTGTTGAATATCAGATTGAATGCCCTCAAGAAAACTCTGAAAATGAACACAATCATCAAGGAGAAGACTCAGAAAATTATCAGGAAGAAGCCTTAGCTGAAGATCAACAAGAGGAAGAATATAATGAAGAGAACCATGAAGAACCATCAGCTAACGAAAGACCCCATAGAGAAAGAAGAAAACCGATGAAATATGATGATTATGTATTAGATCCTGATTCAGATGAAGAAGCAGTATTAGCCTATCAAGATTGTTTTCTAAGTTTTGGAGATTGTCAGAAAAGCCCTGATAAAGGGAAGTGGATGGAAGCTATTAATGAGGAAAAACGTTGCCTTGAAAAAAATTAAACTTGGGTATATGTAGATGAAGATAGAGCAAGAGGTAAAGAAGTGCTATCAAATCGATGGATTTTTACAGTTAAAGAGGATGGAAGATTCAAAAAGCACGACTCATAGTGCGAGGATGTGAGCAGAAAGGTGAAATCGATTTTGAAGATGTAAATAGCTCAGTAATACAAAGTACCTCTCTACGTACCATGCTGGCTATTTCTGCACAGAAAAATCTACATGTTGTCACATTCGACATAAAATCTGCATTTTTACATGGAGAAATAGAAGAAGAGATTTATATGAAAGTACCACAAGGTTATGAGGAAAAAGGAAAAGTATGTTTATTGAAAAAGGCACTGTATGGTCTCAAACAAGCACCACTTCAATGGAAAAAGAAACTTACTGACTTTCTCAAGCGCAAGAATATGATTGAACTGAAAACGGATCAATGTGTTTTAAAAAGCGCAGCCAAAGATGGACTCTTGTTTGTGGGAATTCTTGTTGATGATGATATAAATATTTCTTATTTCAAAGACACTGGCTGAGGAATCAAATTCACTGAAATTTCTAGAATTAAGTTTTATTCTATTTCAGTTAATATTGAAAGTTATTTTGTTGATGTGAATAGTTGTCCTGCTGGGAGGGTGTGTCAGTATCAACAAGACAACTATAATCTATATTCTATGTTTCATAAAAAAATTATTTTTATAATATCAGAGTTATCTCGGATAACAGATGAATAAGTGTCAATCAATATATCAATATATCAAAATAGAAACTTCAAATAGTTGGTGAAATTCTTCAATCTTAAATAATCCAATTCAAATATAAACCTTTAATACAAATATAAAACAAGAATAAATACAAAAACTGTCATCCTAGTCTCCCTTTTGTGATTCCGCAAGTTTTCGGTTCGAACTATCCTCTCAAATCACTAGCTACTTGAATAGTTACTATACTGAAATGAGTTGAGCAGATTATTTTCTCAGAAAATTATAGCTAGTGAACTCTACCTTTTACTCCACCAATGTAACCCGGGCTTGAATATGACGCTCAATCATCTGATTTACAGAGTAAGCTTCGAACTAGCATTCTAGGCCTTCAATATATTCACTAGTTTAATGTTTTAGGGATGTAGCTGCAGGAATTAATGCGTTGAATCTATGATGATCTATGCACACATACAGCATTGACGCGATTCCGAATTAAAAAGTTCGTGTCGTCAGGAACAGATTGATTAACACTTTCCACGTTATCTAACATTCTTGAGTACTTTGGTTCCCAAATTTAGGTCTATTACCGGTATCTTCTTACTTTTCGACCCATATTTCAATAAAAGGGATGCTTGGTGCATCATTTGATAGGAAAAATTCTCGAATACTGCAGAATCTCTTATGCTGGATCCACACGGGTGTAACGCGTAATTTATTATGCGACGTGTGGACGGATCACGAATCTTTAACCCGAATCCTCGTTCGTCAGCTGCTTCACTCAAAAGCCACTAAGCGATAATTGCAAGCCCCTTTGAGTTAGCCAGAAAAACCGACACCCCGTTGGATCGGGTCGAACGTTGAGACGTGCCTTACACGCCTCGTAGTGCTCGTAGTACCGTCCACACGATGAATTCGCCTTACACATTATTGTTACATTACGCGTTACATTACGTTACACCCGTGTGGAGCGTGGAACGTGTAATGTGAATATACGCGTAATTTATTACGCGACGTGTGGACGGCTCACGAATTCACGGCAAATCTTCAACCCTACTCCTTGTTCGTCAGCTGTTCCACTTAATAGCCGTCCAAACTGCGAGCGAGCCCCGTTGAGTTCGCCAGAAAAACCGACACCCCGATGGATCGGGTCGAACGTTGAGACGAGCCTTACGCGTAATGCTCGTAGTACCGTCCACTCGAAGAATTTGCCTTATATTACGTGTTTCATTACACCCATGTGGACCCGGCATTACGCGCTACAGTTGCCGAATCACCGTAATGGGCACAACGCAACTGAATGCCCACGAGCCAGGCTAATGATTGGCTTAATTAACCCCCGCACAGTGAGATGAACAATAAAAACTTTCTTTTGGAATACATCGCATCTGACGAATCAAAAGTAATTGATGTGAACACTATGAAATATTTTTTCGACTTGAATATTCCAGATTTATTATACTAAATAATTTACTCATTTCGATTTTCAACGCGCATCCAAAAGAAGACAATGGTATCTAATTCGCAATGTGAACTGGCAGTATTTCAGATTCTGCTGATGTATTTTCCATTCAGGTCATGAATAATAGACTACGTTTCAAAAAGTTAACCCTCATTTGTTGCAATCACATTGACGCTTTTGTTTCCCCGTCTACCCTTCAGTCAAGTCGTGAAAGATCGATTAAGTTTCAAGGGTCGTTGGGACCAACGATTCCTATAATGAATTCCGGACACTTCTCTAGTCAGGATGGCATTTCACTGATGGATCTAGGACGCATTCGCGACTTGACGACTATATTTAGTGAATAAATAGAAATAACTTTCGAACGATCCTTATTTGGTACATTCACATTGATTTGACGATCTCATATAAAAGTTTTTTGTGTTGATCATATCCAAAGTTAACTTCACAAGAGATTGATTTCCGAAAGTTTGTTGCTGAACACGAGGGCACTACACTGTTGCCAACCCTGCGATTTTTTTAAAGATGAAAATTCAAGAATTTCATTTTGAGCTCACTGAAAAAAAATTAACTTTCGAATACTGAACTTAATGTAGAATTATGAAGCTCTTCCGCCGAATCAGAATGGTTTTCAAGAAAGTGAATCCACAGAAGGTGCACTGAAAACACTGGTCGGGAATGTCTATATTTCCATGGATGAACAGCAAATATAGTAGGTATTCGTGAGGTATAGCATTTATCGATATGCTACCTGTCTGGTGTCGTATTCTCGAAAAGTGATCTTTCAAAGCGAATATTAATTTCATTGCGCGGTGTGCATTTTTGCAGGTAGAAGAGGGACTCGCGCAATGAAGTTCATATACGCTTTGAAAGATCATTTATGCAGAATACGGGGACTGATCGGAACCAGCTAAGGGTAATAAATGGACACAAAAGCAGAAAACGAGTGATAACTTATGGAGTGCCACAGGGAACTGTTCGAAACACTATGTTTCTCGAATATGCGATGACCTTATCTCAAAGAAGACTAGAGTTCCGGTCTACACCATCGTTATATTGTACCTATTAGGACATACTTTTTGGAATAACTAATGTCACAAGCCTTTTTATCACTATTCCAAAATTGAATTGATGTTTGAATGTAATACCAGCCTTTGAATTTTTTAAAGATAATTAAATAGTATTATGGATTTGTAAACAGTTTCAGAAACATCTTAGATTCTCAGAAATCATCATGTGGAGAGCCAGACCTGGTTTGAAAAACTCTCCTGGTTGTGGAACAGTTATTTTCGATTAAGGAATTTCAAGGAGAAGTACGGGGTCTTTATATATGATTGTAACATCGTAGGTTGCTCTGAAAATTTTTTATCTTATGGTTTCCTATGCAAATTCTACAAATTTTGTTATTCCAGTCACATTATTCAATTTCTTTCGGAATGACCAGCCTAATCTCACAGTATCGTTTGTTTAAGTTGAAGTTTGAATCAGAATATTAGTATTTATAATAGTCCAACGCCAACTGCGCTATTATAATCATCCATAGAGACCCTGTATAAATGTTACTGTCAAGCAAGGAGCAGATATTGATATATTATCCATTACATTCTAGTGTTTCTGTTTCTGTTCGGTTCTGTCTTCGTCTACCTTGAAAATTTCAAGTATCTGAGGGTCTCTTCTCTCAGGGGCAAGGGTACAAAAATAGCACATATTTAAATCAATCCCTTAACGACAATTGAAATACACTGCTCAACAATTGATAGGGATCACTTACTTGTTCTAAATTTATTTCTGAAATATTCGCTCCAAGATTGTAAATTTAGTCAGATATCAGAGTATTTTCAGTTGATAATATGGTTCACTTGAGAAAAGAATGAAAAAATGAAAAGTTGGAGAGAAAAAAAGACTTTATTAGGAACACTAAAAATTCTGTGTTTGAATAACATAAAAATTTTATGATGAAACCACAAGAAGGCTGAAGTTTCGGTTAAGCTAGTACCTAGTTGGTCCCCCACGAGCTCGTCTCAAGCATTCTACCCTACTAGGCATACTTTCGATCAAACGATTTATAAAATTTTGGGGCAAATTCGTCCAAATATCCCGTAAAGCGTCAGAAAGGTCTTCCAGGTTATTGATCGGTTGTTCTAAGGTTGACAATTGTCTAGACATCTCAGACCAGACATGTTCGATGCAATTCATGTCTGGATAGCGAGCTGGCCAGTCCATCCTATCAATAGCATGAGTTTCTAGCGCTTCATTAACCAGACGACTACGGTGTGGACGGGCATTATCGTCAATTAAAATGAAATTCTCGCCCACGGCAGCCGCAACGGAACAATTATGGGTTCAATAATCAAATCGTGATATCTCTGGCTGGTCATGGTGTGTTATGCAGAACAACCAACTCTGTGCGTTGGTTCAAACAAATGCCTCCCCATACACATATAGAACCTCCGCCAAAAGCTGTTGTGGGTACCATAAACTGTTCTGCATACCTTCGACCTCTTTCCCTCCAAGCAAGAATACGTCCATCGGAGTTGACCAAACGAAATCTAGACTCATTCGTAAATAAACATCGGCTCCAATCTTCAAGTGTCCAATTGCGGTGCTCCTCAGCCCATTGCCGTCGATGAACCCGGTGTTCCCTATTCAAACGGGGATGTTGTACCCTCCTACGTGCTCTCAAACCACGAACATGTAGTCGTCGTCTTACAGTCTGGTTCGAAATTAGAACTCCTGTTGCAACTCTCAGTGATCTATTGAGCCGCGACGCCGGGTAAGTGGGATTTCTCCTAGCATTGAGGATCAAAAGACGATCTTGGGCAGCTGTTGTACTGCGCTGCTGACCTCCCCCATGAACATAAGCTACTGAGTCGTTTTGGATGAACCTATTCCAAGCCCGACTCACGACACTTTGCGAAACATTCAACCGCCGGGACACTTCTCGCTGGGACAAACCTTCCTGTATCCACCGTATGATTTGGTCCAGTTGCACAGGAGCCAAACGTCTTCTCGGCATGACTGATAAGCTGATATTGTTCTCATTTCTTCAATTATTGTCACCTTATGTGTTTGAACGAGAGAAAGAAACATATTTAATAACAAATACCACATTGCTTTTCACTCCACCTGTAACAGCCTATAGTAGATAATAATCGATTTTGTGAACAAGAGCCGATGAAGTGAGGAAGACTTTGATATAATCAACTCTTCATTCTACCGGGACATCACTTAGTACGCTTAGTCGTTCAATTTTCAATGTATCCTTTCTTTCGCTGTATGTTATCCCATATGCTTCAATTAGGTGATTAAAATGAAACACACCACTTTCTCGAAAATGATTCGGCCATATAAAATACTCCTAAAATTTTTATTATTCGCTCAACACCATTTTTGGTAACGAAACGATGTCAGGTTGCTGTGTAGCGTTTGTATTCATTTTACGAGCGCATCATAAGCTTTCCGTTGATCGATTCAGAACTTCAAACAGGAGTTGAAATTGATATCATAAATTCTGCTTTCTGTTGTTATTTGACTTCAATCTCACAGCAGGAACAAATTGAAACTTTCGTCTTCTTTTGGAGCATTTCAAACTAGAGTTCCTGACACTAAAGAACATCGCGATTTACAAATGATGTATATGTATAGGGTATTACTCCAACATCATTTCTATGGCGAAGTTGAAATATGGCATTCTTATGTAATATGCAAAATGATTAATACTGTCGAATGTTCGAATATCCAGGTAGGATTGGTAGGAAATTGTGAATTTAAGTAAATAAAAAATTATTTGCGCGGTGTGCATTTTTGCAGGTATGAGAGGGGCGCGTATTCGCATTGTTTACTATGGTGCAACGCATACATGTGTTTGCAAAGCAGTAAGGATTGACTGAAGCAATGCATTCTTTAACCCAGAATATCTTACCACTACTCAGCGTAGTAAAGCGTACAGACGTAGTAACTATTGAATTTTGGATACGCTCTCGTTCTCGGGGCATTTTTTACCGCGTTTCACTCAGCGTTGACGCTGTAGTGTTTTTTGGACAGAGTGGAAGATATTTGACTACCTTTCCGCCTGTTATGTGCCATTGTCAAATGAATCACTCGTGCGAATAAAGGTATTTCAATCAAGAGTTTATACTCAATCATAGCAAGGTTGACGAAAAATCTTTTAATCAAGTCGTTTATTAATCTTTGTCATTGTCGTCGCTTATATTAATAAACCAGTTGATTGCAAACATGTTTTCCCCGACCGAATTGAGAATGAGTAAGAAGTCCTGATTGAAATATATTTTTATTTGTCACAAGAAATACATTTGACATAAAATAAATTTCTTTCGCGTAATTTATACGCGACGTGTGGACGGCTCACGAATTCACGAAACTTTAAAGGCCAGTATCCACAGTGCGAGGCCGCTTGCTGCGAATGCCTCGTGGCGCATGCCCTGCTTGGCCTCGACTGTGGATACCGGGTTGCTCGGTTCGAATTGTGCGACGCGAACGCCTCACAGCGAGCAAGCCCGATATCCACAGTCCGAGCCAAGCCGAACATGCGCCAAGAGGTATTCGCAGCGAGCAGCCTCGCACTGTGTACGGGCCTTAACCCGAATACTCGTCTGTCAGCTGTTCCACTCATAGCCGTCCTGACGATAATTGTGAGCCTCTTTGAGTTCGCCAGAAAAACCGACACCTCGATGGATCGGATCGAACGTGAGCCGAGCCTTATGCATAATGCTCGTAGTTCCGTCCACTCATATGATGTGTTACATTACGGGGTACATTACACCCCTGTGGACCCTGCATAATGCATTGTCATTCTTACCGCGTTGCACAACCATGTATGCGTTGCAGCCACGATACACAAACACCGGTATGCCAGATTCGTGGTCTAAACTCGTCCGGCGTGAGCATCTACGTCATTGGGAGAATATTAGGAACAAATTCTAATCAATTCTCTCGAGTTCTAACACTTCTATCACGCAAATGCTATGTAAATGTTCCCAGTGACGTCACTCTCGATGCGCGTCGGCATACCGGTGTTTGTGTATCGTGGTTGCAGCATAGTGAACAATACGCTCTTGGGACAGTGTTTACCGCGTTTCAACTGAGCATTGAGCGCTGCTGTGTTTTTAGACAGAGTAGGAGATATTGCAAGAATGTGCAATCGTCATGGGCAACCGAACACAAAGCATTCAGAAGCAATACGAATAATGTCACAACTCTATTGGAACATGAAAACAAACATTTTTATTATGTCAAATGAATCCCTTGAACAGAACAAAAAATATTTTAATCAAGAATTTACACTCAATTCATAATAAGGTCGAAAGAAAAATCTTATAATAAACTAGATAATCAATCGCTGCCATTAATTGTTAGAATATTTCAAAGCGTGAGCGAAGCGTTCGAGAACATTAATCGCTAGATTAGAACGAGTTGATCATCAAGATTTTTCCCCTCGACCGCGTTATGAATTCTTGATTGAAATACATTAGTTTTGCACCAGACATACTTTTGACATATTATAAATTTCTATATTTCCTATGTTCCATGAAGTGACTCACTCGTATGCTTCTGAATACTGAACACTTGTGTTCAATTGCTCATGAAATTGCACATTGAGATTGCACAAACTGAACATTAAAATGGAGCATCATTGTTCACTTTTGTATACGTTAAACCCACCGTTTATATTGAGTTCGATGGAAAATAACTATTGAAGTTTCATTAATTTTTTTTTGCGTTAACCATAGCAACTGTTTCATTTTTGCATGCTTTTTTACTAATGCGTTCAACATTTTCTAATAATTCTCATAATGCTACAAAATGTTTTTCACCTAACTTTATTTTTTTGTCATTTTCCACACTGTTTTTTGTTTCGATAGAAAAACATTTCTTTGTTGTTCTGTATTAGCTGCCAAGACATTTTCTTCGCCCACTCCAGTTGACATGTCGTCATAAAATTCTGAGGATATCTTTTCTTTTAGAGCTACTTTTGCTGATTATTTTCTGTCATCGGTATTCATTGACATACACGGCCTGAAAGTGATTGCAAACATATTTTGTTCGGCGCAAAGGTGCTAACAATAACTTCCACTCTGTCCAAAAACACAGCAGCGCAAAATGCTGAGTTGAAACGCGGTGAACAATGTCCCGAGAAAGGTAGCGTATCCAAAATACAATAGTTACTAACGTCTGAACGCCTTACTGAGCTAAGTAGCGGTAAGATATGTCTTGGTAAAAAATGCAATGCTTCTGTCAATTCTTACCGCGTTGCAACAGCATGTATGCGGCAAATTATGTCCCAGACAAGAACGTTTTCAAAGAAAAAGCCGGAACTGATCAATTTTTCTTTAAAAATTATGCTCCCCCTCACTTCGAAGAGCGACATAGTTTGAGCAAAATTGTAAGCCTACATCTCCTTACACCTAGGTGTAGGGGCTTCATAGGGGATTGAGTGTGAGGTAAACCTCAATTGGAAAACAATATACTTCTCTACAAAATACTATAGTTTGCAAATTTTTGGTTACCCTCTCAAGTATTTGCAAGGTATTCATACTAACTGTACTATTCTCTCCTAAATTATCTCTTATACGAACAACCCACACTTGAAAAACATCACTAAAAAACAGTGATACTTACGAAAGCATTTATCTTGATCACATAAACTTTGCCACATGTGTACATCGATTGATCACCTGCATAAGAAGCGAAAATACGAATTGTATCACTCATTTGAGCATTATTTGCAATTTTCTATCTGAATAATATTTGCAAACTGTAGTATTCATGTAGAGAAACATATTGTCTCCTAGGAACAGCTCATCCTCTATTCCCTATAATAATTGTTTGCGTGAACTTATCCACTTATATCCACTTATCCACATTTTTCCAGCCACGGTTTTTGACTTGTATACTGTCGATGTTGGGATAGAGGACAATCGTGCGTTATTTAGTCACAGTGTTGAGATGTATCTCATGTATGATAATGAGATTAATTCCATCTTACATATGGAAAAACACGAACGAGTGATTTGTTTTTTATTATCTAATTATCAATATCTAGAATTTTTTTAGTGTCCGTCGAAATATAAGGGAAAATTTAAAAACTGACCAACCACAGTTTTAGCGATTACTGTGTAGGGGTGATCTGGGGGCGGTGCGTCCTCAAGAAAAATTTTTTTGCATAGTATTTTGAACACAGATATCAAATCTATTGAGACATTTTTTTGGACGTCCGTCGAAGTATGAGAAAAAAATGAGAAACTGACCAGCCACTGTTTTAGCGATAACTGTGCGGGGGGTTATCCGGGGGCGGTGCGTTCTCAAGAAAAATTTTTCTGCATAGTATTTTCAACATAGAAATCAAATCTAATGGAAGATTTTTTTGGGCGTCCGTCGAAGTATGAGAAAAAAATTAAAAACTGACCTGCCACGGTTTTAGCGATTACTGTGTAGGGGGTTTTTGGGGGGCGGTGCGTTCTCAAGAAAAATTTTTTTGCATAGTATTTTCAACATAGAAATCAAATCTGATGGAACATTTTTTTGGGCGTCCGTCGAAGTATGAGAAAAAAATTAAAAACTGACCAGCGACGGTTTTAGCGATTACTGTGTAGGGGGTTATCCGGGGGCGGTGCGTTCTCTACAAAAATTTTTTTGCATAGTATTTTCAACATAGACATCAAATCTAATGAAACAGTTTTTTTGGCGTCCGTCGAAGTATGAGAAAAAAATTAAAAACTGACCAGCCACGGTTTTAGCGATAACTGTGGGGGGGTTATCCGGGGGCGGTGCGTTCTCAACAAAAACTTTTTTGCATAGTATTTTCAACAGAGAAATCAAACGCACAGCCCCCGAATACCCCCCTATACAGTAATCGCTAAACCGTGGCTGGTCAGTTTTTTATTTTTTTCTCATACTTCGACGGACGCCCAAAAAAATGTTCCATTAGATTTGATTTCTATGTTCAAAATACTATGCAAAAAATTTTTGTTGAGAACGCACCGCTTCCGGATAACCCCCTGCACAGTTATCGCTAAAACCGTGGCTGGTCAGTTTTTAATTTTTTACTCGTACTTCGACGGACGCCCAAAAAATGTCCCATTAGATTTGATTTCTATGTTGAAAATACTATGCAAAAAAAATTTTGTTGAGAACGCACCGCCCCCGAATACCCCCCTATACAGTAATCGCTAAAACCGTGGCTGGTCAGTTTTTAATTTTTTTCTCATACTTCGACGGACGCCAAAAAAAAATGTTCCATTAGATTTGATGTCTATGTTGAAAATACTATGCAAAAAAATTTTTGTTGAGAACGCACCGCCCCCGAATACCCCCCTATACTGTAATCGCTAAGACCGTGGCTGGTCAGTTTTTAATTTTTTTTTCATACTTCGACGGACGCCCAAAAAAATGTTCCATTAGATTTGATTTCTATGTTGAAAATACTATGCAAACAAATTTTTGTTGAGAACGCACCGCCCCCGGATAACCCCCCGCACAGTTATCGCTAAAAACCGTTGCTGGTCAGTTTCTCATTTTTTTCTCATACTTCGACGGACGTCCAAAAAAGTTCTCAATAGATTTGATATGTGTTCAAAATACTATGCAAAAAAATTTTTGTTGAGAACGCACCGCCCCCAGATCACCCCTACACAGTAATCGCTAAAACTGTGGTTGGTCAGTTTTTAATTTTTCCCTTATATTTCGACGGACACTAAAAAATTCTAGATATTGATAATTAGATAATAAAAACAAATCACTCGTTCGTGTTTTTCCATGTGTAAATTGGAATTAATCTCATTATCATACATGAGATACATCTGGCAACACTTTGACTAAATAACGCACGATTGTCATCTATCCCAACATCGACAGTATACAAGTCAAAAACCGTGGCTGGAAAAGTGTGGATAAGTTCACGCAAACATAATAATTGAGGAATTACAACCCCTACACCAAAGCTTACAATTCTGCTAGAACCATATCCCCCTCCAAATAAAAATTGACATATTCCGGAATTTTCTCTGAAAACATCCTTGTCGAGACATACTTGGCCTGGAAAGTTTTCATTGTCATGGCCCCTGTAAGTACTTGAAGGACTCAATAAAAATTTGCAACCTATTGTAGAGATGTGTGTAGAAGGTGACCTTTCAATTGAGGTATTGCTCACCCCCTTTTTCTCTATATTAAGAATTTAGGAGTGATAGCCCCTACACCAAGGGTTGGGGAAATTTCGGCTTACCATTCTGCTTAAAATATGTTCCCCTACGAATAGAAATTGTTCTGGCATTTTCTCTTAAATCATTGTTGGACTAGCAAGTTTTCAAATTCTCACCCTCTATTACCTTCATCATGTGAAAAGGCACAAATGGTGAGTTCGAATACTTTGTGATTCATCTTAAACAACCATACAAACAACATAAATTTCATACTCAAATACCAGAATGATCGAAGGGCCGTCTTCCTCGACCTATCTTTGGAATTTCAGTTACGGCCATATATTCGAAACACCTATGTAGAAAAGCAATACATACCTCAATTGGTTGTTCCTCAAGATATTGGAGCCACAAAAAAGCAGATTCACCATAAAATGAAAAAAAAAACTTTAAACAAAACTCCATGAAACAAATATGGCTGAAAGTAACATTTTGGAGAAACTGTTATTGACAAATCATTGGAGAACAAAAACGGCAAATAATTACTCAGATGGCATTTTTCGAGAAGTGTACCTGGCCCCGTATTCTGGAAAAGTGATCTTTCAAAGCGTATACGAACTTCATTACGCGAGTCCCTCTTCTGTCTGCAAAAATGCACACCGCGCAATGAAGTTCGTATACGCTTCGAAAGATCACTTGTCGAGAATACAGCACCTGCCCAAAGAGGAGAAGAACATACATACTGCAAGTTACATTTGAACCCTATCTGACAGAATTGCAACACATTTGAAAAACAAAGAGAATATTCAAACAAAGAATAGAGTATTTTAGAGGTAATCCTGAGGTAAGGACCCTATACTAATGATTCTCATTTCAGAAATCAGTGGCGACGCCAGCTATTGAAAAGGAGGGGGGCCGAGAAGATGCCAGAGTTTTGCAGCGGGTGCCATAATGAATGAATGTGTACAGTTTTGATCAGCATAGGCTGGATTTCAGGGGGCAGCGGAAAATTAGGGGGGCGCCAGGCCACCTCTTGGCCCCCTAGCGTCGCCCCTGTTGGAAATCAAATTTTTAACAAATGCCATAACTTTGGTAGGGGTTCACCAATTCACATAATGTGTGAGTCAACGCGAGAAGGGCTATCTGGTAAAATATGAAACTGTCGAAGCAAAAAATTCACTTATAAACTCAAAATTCAAAAAATTTCAATTCAAGTGAAATTCACTTTGTGTAGGTACGGTGATTGATATACTGAATGTTCATGCCAAATTTCAAGAGGATCGCATCTTCAAAACCAAAATTGAATTTCTATGACAGTCAAGTTTTTACATATTTCAGTTTTTGAATAACTTCCAGAATATTATTCCGGTAGTGCTGAGATTTTGCATTTATACAGGGTGTCCCGGGAAGAATGTTACAAACGGATACCATGAATCAAGTACATCAAGGAGGACTCGCAACAAGAGATTTTAATTGTTTTTGGGATATACAGGATGATATTCATCTTATGGCTGAAATTTCAAATTTTGATAACTCTTAAAATATTCAACCGAATAATTTTAAATTTGGAAGTTTTGTCACCCTTTACGATTGCCATTATCCGATATTTCAGAAATTGAATAAACCAGATCCGGACTAAAAAAATTGCTGGATTTTTCTATTTTCATGAATATTGGAACACCCCGTAGGTGAACATTATGTTTTTTTACTTTCGTAACCACAAAGAATCAATTAATGAAAAAAATTCAAAATCACTGCTTGGCACGGTCATATAGGATGATCAAGAAGTGTTCAAAAAACATTAACTCATGAATGAAATTTAAAAGTCAAATAATTTTTGTTACATACTTTCGAATTTGTAAATGAGGGTCATAGGTGTTTACCTCCCCTCTTCTCATTTATATAATAATAATAATAATAAATATAATAATAATTCTTAAACAGTCGACCGAATGATTTCAATTAGTTTTTTCACCTTTTACGATTGCCAATCTTTCAATATTTCTGAATTGAATAAATCAGATTTTCGTAATCACAAACACTCAACTAATAAGAAAAATTTGAAAGTTCTTCTGTTTGGCATAGTAATATACGGTGTGATCAGTTTGTTGGTTGAAAGGTTTCTTCGAATAAATCAGTTTCATGAGAGAACACTCTTCTTTATGATTTGATTTCTGAACCAAATCTTGTATCATTTTCGAATCCCAAACGAACTATACTTTTACACAACCATGTTTTTCATACCGAAGAACAATTTTTTTCAGTTTTTCACGAATGACCATCACAGTTGTTCGTTTGTTGTTGGTTTGTAGTTTTCACATTGACCATTCATAAATGAAATCTAATAAGTGGTCTCTTCATCAAAATTCGACAATAAGGCTCAACGCGCGTTAGCAAAACGCGCGTTGAGCGCTCATCATCTGAACGTACTCTAAGGATAGTTGGACAGGACGAAAGCAAGATGTTTCTTGCAATAAAGGGAAATTCTATTCCAAACTCTGATGTATATTTTCTTGAAAAACTCAATGGATTGAACAAACCCCACAATCTGTTCTATTAGGGCCACCTTGACCTCAGGTTCCGCCTGTGGCCATCCCTTTTCTCTTTTGCCACTCATTCCATGTTAACCGTTAACCTAAATAAGAAATCAATCCATCGACATTCTGTTTTAGATTTTCTCCTCATAATTGTTGGCTTATCTTCATTATTCCTGTGTTTACCCACAGATCCTCCTACCTATGGTGCGAATTATGCTTATTAGCAGACATGGTATTCCGTCATTTCGGATTTGGCAGGAAACCCAATCATTAGATCGTTGGCTGCCACCTGTGGTCTACATGACCCACTTTCAGGGTCGATTAACTAATTACACCGAACGAAAACCGATAACTACATATCCGCGTTTTTGAAGTACGCACACCTATAATTAGTAAACAGAACTGAAATGAAATTGTTCAACCGCCTTCAAGAGTGCTGACTTGAAAATTTTTCATGCAGTATCTTTTGTTTTTCTTCTTGCAGTTGCTAGTAGCGAATGAATAGACTGAATTTAAAAAAATTCGATTTCATGTCTGTTTTCTTTGCCCATGTTCATTCGACTTAATTGCTCAGATGAATTTTCTTAGTCTCCCATCATATTTTGACCCCTTTTCAACTTTGTTACAAATGATATACAAAAAAATTTAGGAAAATACCTGAGCAGCTTTTGAGCTCTCTTTCATTGGTGCCAAAAATTAGTACCCAATTTGTTTCAATTTATTCCGTTGAAATGAGTCCGATATCATCAGTAATTTATGAAATATTAACAATTTAGTGTTTCACACACGCCCTCGTTAAAGTTTCAACTGTGAACTTAGCGAAGAGTATCTTTTTCTTTCGCTTTTTTCACACCCAATAATAAGGAACCATTTAGTTTTAATTTATTCTGTTGTAATAAATCCGATATCATTCATAATTTTCGAAAATTTTACAATTTTGTGTTTCACACACAACTCCATTTTGAAAACCAATGCGTGTGTGTGAAGTTGCCCCAGCACTTTTTGATTTTCGAAAAAAATTTTGTTGTGCTGAATTGTGCTAGGTTTGTGCTGCCTTGTGCCGATATTTTTTTTCCAATTCCAAGTGGTTTTCGAGATATTTCAAAAACCGAAAAAATGAGCCAGCCTAGAACATTTCGAAAAATGGGATAAATGATTGATAAAAATTGTGCCACACATTTACTGAGTTGTGCCGTTCGAATTTTCTCGAAAGTCCCTCTCATTTCCTGAAATTATCCCAGCATTTTGATTTTTTTCGACGAAAATCGTTTTATATGATTGTACTCTATTTGTGTCAACTTGTGCTGGTCAAAGTTCCAGAAAAATCATCATTTTCCTTCTTATATGGGGAAAAATAAAAAAAATCAGTAGGGTAGAGGAAAAACCAATATACCAGACAACAGTGTGTATGAAGTTGGCTCAGCACTTTTCGATTTTCGAGAAAAAATTTGTTGTGCTGAAATGTGCTAGGTTTGTGCTGCTTTGTGCGGTTGAAATTTTTTTTATTTTATTCCGTTTTTGAGATATTCAACAAATTGTTAATTACGAATCAGCCTAGCATTTTACGAAAATTGGTTTCCAACAGTTGAAATGGATTATGGTATAAATATATTGAGTTCCTCTGAGTTGTAAGAATATTCAAATTAACAAAAAAATATTTCAGAAATTATGTGAAAAAATGTGCTGTATCAGTCGTGATTCGTGTCAATATTCAATATTTAAAAAAAAACTTCGAATTTTTCCGTCGAATGGTGGAATTTGAATGAATCAGTCTACTGTAGGAAAAACGGTACACATGGTAACATAACATTGACGACTTTGCAATTCGTGCATACCGTCGAATTCCAATGGACGTCTGAACTTGCTATGTTACCATGATGGTGAAGGGGGTTAAACTCATGTCAATATTGTCGATAAGAATAAACGCAAAAGATTTGAATGATTTGATGATGAAATTTTAACTGACTATTGGTACAGCAAAGTCGACGAGATATCGATGAATTTATTCGCGCCTCAGATGAAATTTATGGTCGCATAATTTTCTTGGAGGAAAAATTGTTTCTTTACTTTTATGCATTCAAAAACCTGAAGGAAAATAGAACATTGTTACCGCACCTCTATTAGTATACATATACAGTTCAATTTTCACATAAGTGTATTATTTTATTTTATGAAATTATGAAAAACTCATTTTTTTCTAAGAATTCCACTAGCATGAATTGACCGGGATAAAAACACAATTTTATTCATAAATTAGGGAAAAGAAAAACATATTTGCTGAAATAACTCTTTCTTATTTCATTTGATTTTTTAGATATTAGAATAACTGTTGGAAAAATTTGAACGGCAAAACCTAGTACTCAACTCAGTATATCCAGTCCACAATCTGTTTTATCTATCGAAAACCAATTTTTCGGAAAATGCTAGGTAGTATCGTACAAAATATTTCGTTGAATATCTCAAAAACCGAATGACATAAAAGAAAATTTCAGCGGCACTTTGCAGCATAAACCTTGCACAATTCAGCACAACAAATTTTTCTTCGAAAATCAAGTAGTGCTGGGCCAACTTTACACACCTCCACCCTACTGATTCTTCTTATTTTCCCCATATAAGAAGGAATGATGATTTTCCGGAAACTTTGACCAGCACAAGTTGGCACAAATAAAGTCATATCATATAAAACAGTTTTCGTTTTAAAAAATGAAAGTGATGGCAAACTTTTTTTAAATTTGTTTATTTTTTGGGTGAATTAGCAGGATATTTGTGGCAATAACAACGGCACAACTTTGCCTGAGAGTAGTACAAACTTTTGAGCATGTTTTCTGCGAAAAAAAAACAAAAGTGATGGTATGAAAGTGTTGGACTATCTTTTTTCTTGAATTTCGATTTTTCAGGAAATGAGAGGGACTTTCGAGAAAATTAGAACTGCACGACTCGGTACATGTGTAGCACAATTTTTATCAATCATTCAAATCATATTTTTCGAAAAGTGCTAGGATGGCTCATTTTTTCGGTTTTTGAAATATCCCGAACACCACTTGGAATTAGGAAAAAATTATCGGCACAGAGCAACACAAACCTAGCACAATTCAGCACAACGAAAATTTTTTCGAAATTCAAAAAGTGCTGGGCCAACTTCACACACATGCGACCAATGCGTAATCCGGGTTCAACTCTCTTCGTCCCTATTGGCAGCGGCTTCTTCGAAGAAAGCCCCCAATTATGTTGTGAACATAGACTTGGAATAATAGGCAAATGGTTGTACCTAAATCATACGTGACAAGTAGGATTATGGGTTTTATTCAACATCAACAGGCGTCAGTGATTAAGTGCTACAAACTTCAGGAGGTAAAGCTCCTTTAAGAATATGCAAACAAGTTTTTATTAATTCGCCGTCTGAAATGCACTTCTTTGGAGAGGAACTAATATAATTTATAAAGAGAATACATGCAATATATTTAATAAAGGAATATCGAATTATTTCATTAAGAATACAAATAACATCGGAAGGTAGAATATACATGAACATAAATTTATTTCCAAAAATTTAACAAGGTAGGTGTTCATCAAAAAATTAGATTTTCCTCGAAACCAGTAGATTTTAGAGGTGCCTTTCATTAGCGACATTACCTTTGAATTTGCGACTTATAACTATTAAAATTCTTCACAAAACAAAACTTATTATGATAAGAAAATTCTCACTGAAGCTTTTTCTGGTGCCATAAAAGGTTCCAGAGATATTCCCAAAAACCATTTTTTAATACAATTCAATACTCTATATCTCCAAAAAAGTGCATTTCAGAGGGCGAATTAATAAAAACTTGTTCACATATTCTTAAAAGAGTGTCTAAATTGCTATCGTGTGCATGTCTTAAGATATTGAAGGTCAAAGGTCATAAAAATCGGTTTTTCGCGAAAATTTCTGTTCTTATTGCTCAGTGGCGCAGCCAGAATTTTCGTTCGGGGGGGCCCGATGCAGACATTCATGTGTACCTAGTCTCATTTTCAAAAGTTTAATCATTATGTTTTTGCTGGAAAGCAGAATCTATTTTGTTCTAAAAATTGACTGTATCCATGAATACAATTAATCTATTTTAAATAAAAAATTGAAGATGAGCTTAAATTTAACTGTATCTACTGAGGTACAGGTAAAGAAGTTTACATGCAGAGAAAGCTCGGGGGGGCCCAGGCCCCTCAAGCCCCCATCTAGCTGAGCCCCTGTTATTGCTTGAATGAGATTTGCACCTATTATGAAAGTTTTAGAGTATAAAATTTTCCACAACTTTTGTTTGAACATTTTCTTCATACGATCAATCGCTTTTGGGGTGGAGCGAGAAGGGTTCGCAGTGTACAGTTCAAGGTCAAGTGTGAGTTACGGTTATCAGTACGTTGTATAAAGTCAAATATTCAATAAAAAATTATAATTATTGAACAATGCCCATTATTTAGGTATTAATTAATAATTTGGAATTATTTATATTCAACTATTGTTTGATCTGAATTAAACATTATGGAAAACTTAAAAGAAATCACATCTAAAAATCAAGAATTCAAATCCTATGGAAAATTAACAGAAAGCAATGTTCGACCTCATTTATTCAATATAGGTATCATTTCTAGGGCATATAATCGTCACAATTAATATATAAACCGTTACCATTTATTTCTTATTAACATTTTTGTTCATTTTTTGTGTGATGTACACTTAATAATTCTCTCAAACTCCAACGCGAGTTTCACTTGGTTCGTAGGGGATTTACAATCCCCTACTCTCCATAATCCCACTGCTACTTCAACGGAGTTACGAACCGTTGAAGAAAGTAGAAACGTCTTTAGAGGTGACACTTCTAAGATACATGGTCCTTCGAGCCGGATGCCACTCAATTCAATAGACTTACAATCTATTGAATTCTATATTGCTACTTCAACGTAGTTACGGACCGTTCAAGAAAGCAGAAAAGTCTTCTGAGGAATACCCTCAAGAGATCCATGGTCCTTCAAGCCAAACCAGCCCAGGGATAGCCAGAAATCCATTGGGAGGTATCAAACCGAGCATCAGTCAGAAGTCACAGTATCAAATCTTTACTTCCAGATCTACTTAGAAGAAATACCAGAACAATTGTGGAAGGTGTCCTGAACCAACAAATCCAAATTCAATGTGGCCTCCATAAAAAACAAGAAAATTCTTCATAAAGTAAAATTGTGTGTGCACATAACAATCACTGACCTGGACATTCAATAAATCCCTGTGCATGCATATTCCGAATCAACGATTACACTAGCTTGGATAACTGCTGATGCTACAAGGTTACCTACGTTTGTTGACGAGAAATTTCGAGAAATAAAACAATTGATTGGAAAGGTGAAATGATATCAAGTTCATGCAGAAAATAATCCCGCTGATTTGATAACTCAAGGCACAACAACCTCAAATCTGATCGATAACAGGCTATCGTGGAGTGGTCAAGATCAACAAAGTCAAAATCCCACAAATATGGTAGAAATAACACCAATCTCCACATCCGCTAATGCACTCGATACCATGAAAGTTACAGTTTATCATTATGTCTAGAAACCTGACACCTTACTATGCCCACGTCAACTACCTGGTATCCGGTGGCATAGTAAACATGACGACCACACTACTGCCTTCTTCACTTCAAGGGCCCTCCGGAGCAGAGCTGTGCCGAGCACTGAAGAAAAGTGCTTCTAGCACAAAGCACTAAGCCCTATTGAAAAGTGCTCCGGAATCTCGAGCACTAAGCCCTTATTTTTTGAAGAATGCTCGGGATTACTAAGCACTTCTGGAAAGTAATTCGTTTGCACGAGCACCGCGCACTAAGCACTTTCCAAAATAAAACTTAATATTTTCCATCCAAATATCTTTTAGTTTGGAATTTTGATGTCTTGATCTTTTCTTTTTAGTGTTATCGTGTTTTGAACTGAACATAATTGAAATTGACAATAGGTTTTTTTCAGCGATACGTTTAATAGATATTTAATCAACTAGGTTATTTTAGAGAGCTATAAATGGTCAAGATATTATAAAGCGTTCGCTCCTTTCACGCGTAAATACTTCAAGACAATCAGTCGCTAGATTAATAACTAGGTTGATTACAAGATTTTTCCGACGACATCAATATGAATTGTATATAAATTCTTCATTGAAATACACTCTTATTTTTCACAAGACATATATTTGACATAATATAAATTCTATGTTACTGTTGAGTTCTGACATGGAAATAGCACATTGAAACAGCATCAATTGAACATTAAAATTGGTCATTTATATTCAATTTTGTATATATTTAAATCACTTTTTAGGTCGACGAAATAATTATTTTTGATAAATTGTTTGAAAAAAGTTATAGAGAAACAGTGACGTCTTGTCAACAAATTAGATGGAAATGTTTCTTATGGTTTGCTAAGCTCTATATGGCATTTATTCAGTTAACAAACTGTAACTGAAATATTCGCCAATAAATTACTCGAAATCATGATAATAGATATCTGAATCGTATGTTAAAAAAAGGTCGCATTGCTCCATAGAATTTTCCTAAAAAAATTCCGCCATAACATCATAACAATCTGTTCTTCTTGTCAATGTAATGAAAACGCAAAAACTTGTTCCCGAAAGTCCATAACATACAGCGAGATTGTTTTTGTAACACCAGTGTTTGTAATGCAAGAAAAAATGAGTGAAACGAAAAGAAATATTTTAGTTCTTTGTTTATTTGAATCACGCGAAAGTCTGTCATTTCCATGTTTCAACAAGTCCATGAAGGGCTTAGTGCTTGGTAATTCCTGAAAGTGCTTGGGAGCAGATTGGTGCTCGGGAGCACTTTTTCGAATTACTAAGCACTGAGGCCTTTCGAAAAATTCGCGAAGCACTAAGCACTGGTTCAATCAAGTGCTCGCGAGCACAGTGCTCATGAGCACAAAAGTGCTTCGAGTGCTTTCACGAGCACTAAGCACAGGGCTTCGGCACAGCTCTGCTCCGGAGTATGTTTAATCTGAATTAAACATTATGGAATACCTAGAAGAAATCACATCTAAAAATCAAGAATTCAAATCCTATGGAAAATTACCAGGAAGCATTGTTCGAACTCATTTATTCAATTCAATCATTTCTAGGCCAAATAATATGCGAATTCTGCAGATTACAGCAACTCCGGAAGGCGACCCATGACGAAAACTGTGTGTCGTCACAACGAATATAAAACTGTACTCATTTAATTCTTAACAACATTTATTGTTCATATTTGATGTGATGTACATTTAATAAATATTTCAAACTCCACCGCGAGTTTCACTTGGTTTGTAGGGGATTTACAACCCCCTACTCTCCATAATCTCACTGCTACTTCAACGGAGTTACGAACCGTTGAAGAAAGTATAAACACGTCTCTAGAAAATACTCTCTAAAGATACACTGAGCTACATAAGTTTTTATCTAAGGGACTCTCTATACATAATTTCTCTAAGTTATCGAATGACTCCAATTCATCGATTTTAATGGCATTTCTACTGATCTGACTACCATCCCAGTTCTTCACTTCATTAGACTTTGTCTCTTCTGATTTCTCTACTGAAGAGTGTAGAACTTTATCTATTGTTAAAGAGGTGAGATTTGTCTCCTCGATTCAGGTTCTCCCTCCGAACCTAAAGACTTTTTATCGAGACTATTCTGCGATTGCATACTTATCTCGTCCACTTCGCATATTAGACAACCTAATAGACAACATACTGATCAACAGTATCGGGATCATTGTAGTTTTGTTCCTTTACTCTAAAATTCAGAATCCAATTCGGTTTCTCTTATCGGCCCTCTAAAACAATCTCATTTTAGCTATATTGTAAACTCTTACTGGTTGTCTAAATGAATGTTAAACCCAGAATCTGCAAGTTTACATAAGGAAAGTTAATTTTCTGATACGTCTTCAGCTGAAAATACATTTTGGAGTTTAAATGTATTCTCCATTCTAGGATCAGAATATAAAATCAAATCACCTTTACCATCGATCAAAATATCTGCAATTTCATTCTTATTAGCACTTCTAATACTCTTATTATTGCAACTCTCAAAATTTCTCAAAAGCAAACTATTATTAACTATATGATCAATTGCTCCAGAATCTGCAATGAAACTAATAGTTGGATAAATTTTACCTGTTCTCTTGTTGTTCTCTCTTTTCTCTACAGCTTTGGCATGTTTTGCCTTGGGTCCCTCTCTAGCTGATCTCTTAGTTCTCCAGTTTTTGGTTTTGAAGGTTGACCTACTGTTGTATCTTCTGTCACTTGATATAATAAAAGAATAATATTTTCAATCTATTTATTAGATTTTCTAAATAATCGAATACACTCTAACGGCTACCTGATATGAACTGAACTAAAATGAACATGTGTAGGAAAAAAATAAAACATAATATCGAAATATGTCGATATATAACAATTCCTCCCCTGTTTATAATAATTACTTACTAGATATATATAAGTACATAAATTATTTACAATAAGATGTAATATCATTTCAATTATATACAACTTTATTTACCAATGAAAAATAATAAATCATTGCATTTATCTTCATCAATAATTCATTCCAAATCTCTATATTTATTACAATTATACATACATATACACGCACAATAAATTCAAATATTTTTCATATGTTATTTAATTTTTTTAATTCGCGTGGATCGTCTAGGAATATCTTGCGATAAGCCACTCGACTCTGATTCATTATGAATGTTATTCAATGAATTATTTTCATATTTTATCATCTGGTCCACATGTCTTTTATAAATTAAACCTGAATCTGTTTCAATACGAAATGTGACTGGACTCAATTGATGAATTATTATTCCTTTCACTCGTTTATTTCGAGATGAAGTTGAAAAATCATCGACCATAACAATATCTCCCACCTCGAAATTTCTTTCCGCAGAATTGAATTTACTGTTGGATGTTTTAAACTGATAAATGTCAATATTATCTAAATGATTTGGTTTAAGAAGATCAAATCTTGTTTTTATCTCTCTTCCATACATTAGAAAACTTGGTGATTTTCCTGTCGCAGAATGTTGAATTCTTCTATAGTCGAATAAAAACAAATCAATTGCGTATTTAATATTTCTGCCAGATTTCAAAATTTTACCAACTTTATCCTTAAAAGTTCCTACAAAATTTTCCGCAGCACCATTGGTTGCTGGATGTTTCGGAGGAGAAACAGTGTGTAAAATATTATTACTAGATAAAAAGTTCTCGAATATTTCACTAGTGAATTGCGGACCTCCGTCTGTAGCTACATGATTGCACAATCCGAATCTTACGAAAAGTTCTTTGACATATTCAACCACTTTTTCAGCTTTTGTGTTCATACCGAAATCATGAACTTCTGGCCATTTTGTATATGCGTCTACTACCACTAAAATCATTCGTCCATTCCATGGCCCCAAAAAATCAACATGGATACGAGACCATGCTCTGTTAGGATAAGGCCAATGAGCAATATAATTTTTTTTCGGATTTTTCCTATTCGCAACACAAATCTCGCAACTATTACCAACTTCTTCTATTTCAGAATCTAGCTTTGGTGACCAAAAATAAGACCTGGCTAGCTGTTTCATTTTACATATTCCTAAATGTGAAATATGTAATTGTTTTAAAATTTCACATTGAAGAGATTTCGGTATTACTATTCTTATGCCCCAAAACAAACATCCTTTATCCAAATTTAGTTCATTTCTTCTGTAAAAAAAATTTTTCTCAAAATCAGATAAATCTTTATGATTTGCTGGCCAGTTACCTGAGACAAATTGAACAATTTTTCGTAAGCTTTCATATTTTTTTGTTTCTTGCATTACACGTTTGAAATTCAATGTATTCATACCTTCCGCTATGTAATTAATCACCGAATATTCCGAATCAAAAACTGGAGTTTGATCGTTGATTGGAAGTCTAGATAATGCATCACAATTTCCGTTAGCTGTAGTTTTAATGATTTCTATTTTGTATTTAAATGAAGATAAGAAATAAGCCCATCGTTGCAAACGGTTTTGTATCATATTATTTCCATTATTATTACAGCCAAAAATAAATTTCAATGGTTCATGATCTGATTTTAAAATAATTTCATTTCCGCATACGTACTGATAAAATTTTCTGAAACCAAAAATTATTTCTGCTGCTTCTTTATCGATGATCGCCCTATGACGTTCGTTAAATGGAATTATTTTAGAAGCGAATGCAATAGGTCGTTCTGAACCATCTTTATACCTATGTGATAAAATCGCTGAAAGTCCGAAATCTGAAGCATCGCATGCCAAAACTAACTTTTCTTGTGGATTATATAAAGCTAAAACTTTCGGAGACGTTATTTCCTTTTTAATCCAATGAAATGCAGCCTCGCATTCTTCTGACCAATTCCAAGGTGTGTTTTTATTCAACAAATCATAAAAGCATTTAAAATTTTGTGCTCTATTTTTCAAATGAGAATCATAATAATTAACTAATCCCAAAAAGATTTTAACTGCTTAGAATTTTCAGGACGTGGCAAATTAAGAATTGCTTTCGTTTTACTAGGAGAGGGATGTAACCCTTTTTCATTCAAAAGGTATCCCAGAATTTCCAACTCATTTCGGAATAAATCACATTTTTGAGCATTTACTTTTAATCCGGCTTCTGCTAATCTAGCGAAAACTTGTGTCAAAATATTTAAGTGTTCTTCATCAGTTCTACCGGTGCAATATATGTTATCTATATAAACTTTAACAAAAGGAATTCCTTTCAAAATATCTGAAATTATTTCCTGACATTCGCCTGGACTCGATGAAATTCCCTCAGGAAGTTTTTTATATCGAAACAAACCGTCTTTTGTAATAATTGTTAAGGCATTACGTGATTTTTCATCAACCGGAAATTGCATGAAAGCGTGTGCTAAGTCAATTTGTGACCACTTTTTACCACCTTGAAGATTAGCAAAAATTTCTTCTTTAGTTGGCACAGGTGGTCTTTTAATAACAAGTGACGGATGCACAGTTAGTTTGAAATTTCCACAAATACGTACGCAACCATTTGATTTCAATACAGGAACTATGGGTGTTGCCCATTCACTCACAGTTACTGGTTCAAGATTATCTAAACTTATCAAACGCTTAATTTCATCTGATATTTTGGATTTCAAAGCAAATGGAACCCTGTAAGGCTTTAATTGAACTGGTTTAGTTCCTTCCTTAAATTTTAATTCAATATTTTTTCCTGTAAATTTACCTTGACCTTCTGAAAACAGTATTGGAAATTTTTCTTTCATAGTCATCATCACAGAATCATGATTAAAATATAGAAATGAAGTATTATCATTTTCATAAATGTTCAAGGGCCATAAATCAAATTTTTTTAACCAACATCTACCTATCAAAGACGGACCTGACCCTGGTAAAACATAGCACTTTAAATTATTAATTATTAAACCATTAAAATCACAATTCAAGTTATTCAACATACCTAAAGGTTTCAAATTATGCTTTCCAAAGTCATTAAAATTAAATCAGACCTAACTAATTTCTCATCTGGAAAAATATAATTTTTCGTATGTTCAGATATAGCACTAATGTATGAGCCTGATGTATCAACTAACATTTTGAAGGGTACATTATTTAACTTTAAATCAACAAACATAGGCTCTGCAGTTACATCATTTTTGTTTATGAAATTAATATTGAAAAAGTCATAATTAATTTTTTCTTTCACAGTTATTTTCAGTTTCATCATTTTTATTTTGAATTAAATGAATATTTTTTTCATTAGATTTTGAATTTTCATCAAACTTACGTCCACTGTTTACTTTTTTCCAACAAGCGTTTACTAAATGACCTTTTACATTACAAAATGTACATTTTTGAAATCTATACCTACATTTGTTTGCGTAATGATTATTCTTAAGACCGCAACAAAAACAAGAAAACTCATTTTTATTTGAATGATAATCATTTGTTGTTGTTTTGATACCACCTTGACATCTGTTTTGTTTCTGTCTTGTTCCCTCGGCAAATTCAAACTTCTTCTTCGGTCTTTGTCGATTACGACGAAGAAAATTCACGTTGGCGCTAGCATCTCCCATCGGTGAAGAGTTGCGCACAGCGTCTTTTTCTGCAGATTCCCGTGCTACTGCGATTTTAACTGCTTCTGTGAAATTCAATTTCTCTTGACGAAAAAGTTCCACTTTAGTATTCGAATCTCTGATACCATTTACAAATTGGTCTCGAAGTGAAGTATCCAGATTTTCAAAATTACAATTTATTGACAATCGTTTTAATCTTACAACAAAATCACTCACAGGTTCATTAGGAGCTTGTTTTGTTGAATTGAATTTATTTCTTTCAGAAATTTCAGATGGCTTGGGTTGTAGATGATTTGAAACTAACTTTATTATTTCTTCATAATGAAGGTCTTTTGGTTTTCCTGGTAAAGCAAGTGACCTGACTAACGAATACGTATTTTTGCATACTTTTGTCAACAATTCCGCTGCCTGTTTCTTCTCGTCGATATCATTTGCCATGAAATAAAGTTCCAAACGTTCAATAAATGTTTCCCAATCATCCTGATGTAGTTGAAATTCAATTTTACAGTTGGAAGCCATTTCCTTTTATGTGACACAAAACACTTAGGTTCGTTAAGGTTAATGTCTGAGACCTGCGTAGTAGAAGTCTGCGCAATTTTCAATATTTCTTTTTGTAATTCTTTCAACTCGGAATTTTCATTAAATTCACTTTTTAGTGAAGAAAATGTTCTCTTAGAGATGATTTCGTTAATGTGTTTATCCAACACAAGTCACTCATGGTTTTCTCTCTAGCGATGTTTGTCAAACACTCACGTAAAGATTCTACTTTCCACGTGTTGTCCACTTTTTCACCTAACACTTGTAATTGTTCCAATAATTCACTTTTTGTTAATCGATACACCCATGAAACACCAATTGTCAACATTATCCCATCCTCGTCGCCAAATTGTTGTATCTTGAGTCACTTGATATAATAAAAGAATAATATTTTCAATCTATTTATTAGATTTTCTAAATAATCGAATACACTCTAACGGCTACCTGATATGAACTGAACTAAAATGAACATGTGTAAGAAAAAGATAAAACATAATATCGAAATATGTCGATATATAACACCTACCTTCAACCTTCCTTCTCTAAGGTCTCTTGAAGGGGCAGACTTCCTCTCTACTGTTGGTTCAGATTTTGGGTAGTCGTCACCCCTGTGTCTCTTAATAGCTTTGCAGCTGTAGCAGAACCATTTGTTCTGCTTTATCAACGAGCACTCGTTAGACCAGTGCCCGTTCTTATTGCAACGGAAGCATGTTACCTGCTGAACCCGTTGCAATTTGGGTGACTCCTCCCTGACCTCAGAGTTTTTCCCTGCCTCTAATTGGGAGATTTTATCTCCTCTAACGTCATCTCCTTCATTGAAGTCTGCCTCCTTATCAGATCTGCATTTCTTAACTCTGGGATCACAGGCAATACCGCCTGGTAAAATGCAGACCTGATCTCTCGAGTCGTCAACTCAATAACATCTTCACAGGCCTCATACTCCCGGACGAGTATAAACGAGCCCTGACAGATGTATGAGTGACGTTGGACTCGCTCTTTCTCGATGACCTCAGCATTTTGAGGATTTCGGTGGGTTCATTGATGTGTAATACCTTTTTATGGTAGTTCTCATCAATCCTATTGATTATCACATCGCGAACCCAGCTCTTTCTCTTCTCTTGGTTTGCTTGAGACCAACCTGCGGAACCGCTAGTTTGCTCAAGCACATCGAGTAAGTCCAAACTCGAGAGCTCTGTCCTCAGAGAATCTAACCACAGAACAAGTTTGAGTCCCGCTCCAACATCTCTCAATGTTAAATTTGGTGCTCGTGGACTCTTGTTGCATCAAATTAACTACATGTTGTTGCTCACCTTACTCAGTCGCTCATCTCTTCTTTGGTTGCGGCGAACTGTCCTCTACCTTTCTCTTAGAAGGCACACTCTTAACAGGGTGTTGCCTCCTCTTCTCCTCTAAAAAAAAATTTTGCGAAATAACATGCATTTTAATTAAAAATTTATTCTCAATTCATAATGAGGTAGACGGAAAAATCTTAGTAATCAAGCGCATAGCTCATTCGTAAGATGTCTTTATCATTGGTCGCTGTCACCCTAATTGATTGAATAACTAATTATTGTATTAGGTCAGTTCCCCTTCATTTATACAATTTATGATCCAAAAAAACTCACAGTTCCTTGTATGTATGTATATGATTGGGAACTTTTGCGTTTTCGCCATAGGGAGATATGTATATGGAATTATATTACCGCAATCATTTCGCTACCTACATTAAACGATAATAACTAATGGGGAAGGAGAACAAGGCGAGTTTAAAGATTGCCAAATGAAATTCAATTCTTGCAGCATTACATAAAAAAGATAAATATATAAACTCATTCGAGAAAATCGAATACGATTTTAGAATTTAATTTAGGAAGGATAAACCAATGTGTAATTACTTTAAAAGATTGTTTTACTGAACTCACGCCATCGATAGACATTTATTTCAACTCCGCAATAAAAATAATTGAATATTACGTACAAAAGAGGGTATGATTTCATCCTTGACTTTTTCCGAGCGGTCGAAGCACACACTAAGCGATCACGTATCCATCGACATGGAAACAAATGAAGCCGTCTATTACCTTAAATAGAAAGGTTATCATGGGCTTGATTATAAGTTTGAACGTTCGAAGAGAGGCATGGAATCGATTTATTTCGTCTGATATTAGATCGGTTTTTATTGCCTGTAAACACTGTCATTTTGTAACGATTCCGGTCGTATAGTAAATGGTATGGGTTAAATGAAAAATCCATCGTGACCCGCGAGTACGTGGGCGGCAGCAATCTGAGCATTAAAAATAGATTGTGTCTTTCCGTTCGGTCGATCGATTAACATTTATGGTCCTAATATCTGAATGGTTCAACGATGGCACTTAGGTATCAATTGTTTTCGGAGAAAATTGTTTCACTCTTTCAATATCCATTTTGTCGTCAGGTACCCATTTCGAATCCAGCGTGAACCTTTTTGCTTTTTCACCCGCCTATAGTTAAACAAGAGAGGTGAAATTACCAATTTGGGAAGTACCGGCAGTGTCTGAAACTACAACTATGACCCCTTATACTCACCATTTCAGGAAGGATATTTCCTCAAGAGGACACGCTAAAAAAACTTCAATACAGGGTGTTTGATTAGAAAACTGAAAAGTGGACGATGAATAAAGCACCTCTAGGTGGTTCTGAATATACTTTATTTTATGGGTCTAACAACTTCAATTACAAAAATACAGGATGTTTTACTAGTATCAATTTGGCTGATTTCTTTGAGTGGCCATAACTTACGAACCACACAGAATATTATTATTTATTATATTATACATAGATATTTTGTACGAATAATATTCAATTCTACACTATTTATAGTGACCTAACTATCTGTCGCTTGGGAAATCCAGGTCCCGAGTAACAAAAATTGTATATGCATTGGACTCCCCTGAAAACACCCTGTATTTCGAATTTTGTAACTACACAAGAAACTGAAGCAATATATTATGTTCTTTTCATTTTAGGGCATGTTCTTTGTCTACTATTCTTCAAACTTTGCATTGCACGTTTGCGTATTTTGAGAATCCTGCATTTTCTGTGTCAACTATATCTTTTGAATTCTCGATTTCGATTTATTGCATTTCGTAAATAGATTATACATATATGTATTGTTTGTTAAGGGAGATTAGACATATATCTACATCAATTGTATTCAGGTCATAGATCAAAAGTCCAGACTCGGTTTTAAAACTATGAAAAAATAAATACATAGTTTGCGTAAGATTTTATGTTTATGTTGTTCAAATATTATAACAGATTCTGAACATTCAGAAATACCAGGCGTTTTTTTAAACACCAAAATGCAATGAGATTTTGTTAATTTGGACCTGTATTTTGCACCTTACTTTATGCTCATGAAAGGACGACCATGAGTATTCAAACACTGTGGCATATATTTTTTGATTTCATGTTGTTTAGAAGAAATGTTTGAATAACCAAATGTCTAAAACTTCCAATTCAAACCAAGAAAGTTAATTGATGAAGAATATACGGAAAAATGAAGTACACCGATATGTTTTATATTTTTGTGTTGTTTCGAAATATCAAAGTAAATCTCGATAATTCGATTAAACAGTGTGTTTTTTGAGTATTCTCATGCAATTACAATTTTTCTTGATTCGAACCCAGATTTTTCAAGTAACTGAAATTTAGGTCGCTGATGTAGAAATGCTAGAATATGTGTACCTAATATCATAAAAATATTCCCAGTAGTTTGCACTCAATGTAAAATATAAAATTTTTATTTCCGAATTGTATAAACCTGAAATCCGAAGATCAATAATATAATCCATCAATTATTAAAGATAGTAGACAAAGAACAGGCAGGAAAATGAAAAGTACGTAATTCGTATCAGTTTTTCGTGCAGTTCTAAAATATCCAACCGTGTTTCGAAAATTGAAAAGAACAGGTTGGGGGAGTTTTTTGGTCCAAAGCATATACAATTTTTGTTAATTCCGGGCTCGGAGTGACAAATAGTTAGGTCACTTGTGTAGAAATGATTCAATGTTCGTACCAAATATCATAGAAATATTCCGCATGGTTCGCAAGTTATGGCCACTGAAAGAAATTATCCAAATTGATAGAACAGCCTGTATATTTGTAATGAAAGTTGTTAGACCCATTGAAAATAGTATATACGGAACCCCTTTTAGAGGTGCTTTATCCATCGTCAATTTTTTACCGTTTTGCAAAGAAACCCCCTGTAGGTATATATAATATGAAATAAGAACTACAATATAAATGATGGAATAGTGAAAGTGTATTCAAAATATAATTCTGTTATTTTAGATATAACAGATATAACCTATTACCATATTGTAATCAGAATTCAAATTATATAAATTGCAAGTTGCCTTTTATTTCTCCGTCTCAAAAACAAAAATGGAGGCTCGGTAGGTAGTACATTAACACAAGAAAATATGTATAATATTTCAAAACGGCACACCAGACATGTTCATCTCCGCAGAAGAATCATTATGGTTCTGCAAGTAACGGGTTATTCATTTCGCGGTTTCAAAAGTATAGGGCTGGAATTCGACATCTGTCAAACGAAGTTTTAAAAAAAAAATTTTGTTTTCAGTTTAAAGTCTGACATTTATGAAAATGGATCGCTTGACTATCGCACAACGCATGACAATTGTAAAAACCTAATACAAAAATGGCGATTCTGCTACAGCCACATATCGTGCTTTAAGAGCAGATTTTGGTTTACATAATCGTCCAACTACGCAAGCAATTGGTAAAATTGTGAAGAAATTTGAAGAGACTGGATCGGTTACAGATATTGTAAGCCCTGTGCATCATCGTTTTGCTCGTACCACTGAAAATATCGCTACTGTAAGTGAAAGTGTTGCCGAAGACCCGAATCTGTCGATTCCTCGTCATTCTCAGGAATTAGGTTATATTCATATGTTCAAAGTCTTCTCTATTTTTGTTACAAAAATAACAGAAATTTCAGATATGATTGATCTACATACTTGTGCCGGAAACAGGGGAAAATTGACATTTTGAGAACACTTGATAACATCTCATGAATCTCATTGAATTATCTTCACATTATATCAATTGATATAATTCGTAAACCCGTAACAGAGAAGCAGCTGAACTGAATTGGGAAAATGGCCAGAGAAAAATTTGAAATGACGTAGGTACTTACCATGTATTATCATCATCAGATAAATTCAAATGGCATATCATGTATCATCTATTAACAGTTGAGGTGGAATAGAGAATGGAGATTTTCGTCTCATGAATTATGTAAGGAGATTTAACTTGGAGTAGGGCAATCAGGCATTTTCAAAAGACAGTCTTAGAGCAAATTTTACTTCTCGATTTCCAAAGGCAATTGAGCGAATATTACTCGACGGAGTTGATTTTCGAACACAGTCCTGAAATCCTAAAATCAAATTCACTTCACTTAATTTATAAAAGCGGCTGGGATGTCAATCATTCTTGGATGGAATATATTTCAAGGCTTATAATGTCGAGGAGAATAAGAAAGCAGTAGTTCATCTGACCATATCAGGCACAGAAAAAAGGATAAATCATTCCTCTCTTACTCAAAGAACTGGACCAAAAAAATTCCTTTCACCCAATAAATAAAAAAACTAAAGGAAATGACAAACTCATGAGGAACTGTGTCGTGAATGATCACTTGTGGAATAGTGGAAAGGTTTTCGATGACAACTTTGGCTACCAAGTCAAGAAGCCACCTATATATACCTGAACCACCTGGTTTACAATTATTCGGATGCCCAAAGAGAAGACTGAGAAGTGATGGTTCGTGTTTTCTGAAACTGAAGCAAGTAATGGAAGTAGCAACTAGGAAAGTAGCAGGAACGGTAAACAGCGAGAGGTCTACGTAGAACTCATCGCCCTTCTTCAGATCAAATCTAATCTAACCATAGTGGGAAAATAAGGAGACTAAGGACTAGAGATATAGGAAACTTTTGTCCATGTGTTATATTGAGGGAACAATTTCCATAAATGATTTGTGTTTCCAAGAATCAAATATATTTCTTGAAAGAATTAGAAAACAAAAGCATCAAAGAGTTTTCTTTACGTTTGAAAATTAAAAAGCTGCAATGCGAATTTGAAAAATACCTAAAAGAAATACTCTCCAGTTTGAAACGGAACGCGATTCTGTTTAGAGTTTATGAAGGGGATCACACATCTGAATCGAAGGCATTTTTGGAAAAGTGTCATTGGGAAAAGAAGCTGCAGTAACAACTCTTTTCACCCAGGCCAAAGAGTAAACAATTTTCACTCAAGATTCGAAGAAAAACATGGAAGGAAGAGGGCCACATCCATAAGAAGAGAAGGAACACAGCAAATCAAAGAGTCGAGTAAAAAGAATATCAATCGGTGAAGTGGATGCGAAGAATACTTCAATCTAAGTTCAAGAAATATAGATACCTAAGGAATTTGTGAAAAGTTTTGATAGTTGCCATATTATGGTTGTTTTTCTAATAGTCATTTTGTAGAGTCAGAATCTACTCATCAGGTGAATATGAATAATTCGACGGATTTCATCGTCATGTTCTTTGTGATTTAACGAAAAACCGATACTTTTTAACATTTGACGTTGAGGAATGAAAAATAAAAATTCTATTGGAGATGAATTTTGTACCTACTATTCGTAGAACCATATAAGACCTTGTTTACCTATGACGTTCATATTACTCATGTCTGACAAAACCATTATTAATATGAATGAATATTTTCATTACAGATTTTCTCATATTATACAGGGTGTTTCAGTGGAAAGGTAAATACTTCACAGGTGCATAGGTGGCACCAAGACGTTTCTAGAGATACCCCATTTATTGGGTCTCACTGTCTTCATAGCCGAGATACAGGGTGTTTTTATGAATTTTGCCCGTTTTCTTCCTGAGGCCGTACCAAACGAACCACCCGGTATATTTCTTCATATTTGGCAAATATGTTCCTAATTGAGAGCCCAAACATATCATGCAATAACCGCCTCGAAAATCCAGGTTCGGGTTAACAAAAAATTATGAATCGTTTGAATACTTGAAACAACACCCTGTACATCGGAATTTTGAAAATCTGTTTTAATTTTCGAAAACACCACTAAAACCTACACTGCGACGTATCCTTCAAATTTTCGCGCGCGCAGAAAGTTTTACTGCACAAATTTTCAAGGTAAAAGTGAAGTTTTTAGGAACTTGGATACCCAAAAGTGGTTTAAAGTGACTTTAACAATAAATTATCAATAATATTGAATCCATAATTATTTCAACATTACTCTGCAATTCATTTTCACATTGGTTTTCTTTTTTATAGCTGTATACTTTAAAAGCCAGGTCCGGGTAAACGAAAATTATGAATCGTTTGAATCCTCGAAACAACACCCTGTACATCGGAATTTTGAAAATCTGTTTTAAAATTCGAAAATACCACTAAAAACTGAACTGAGACGTACGCTTCAAATTTTCGCGCAGATAGTTTCAATGCACAAATTTTCAACGTAAAAGTGAAGTTTTTTAGAATTTGGATACCTGAAAGTGGTTTGAAGTGACTTTTAACAATGAATTATCAAAATTTTGAAATCCATGATTATTATACGTTATGATGCAACTCACTTCTCAATAAATAAAACTAATGTGGAAATGAATTACAAAGTAATGTTGAAATAATTATGGATTCAATATTAATGATAATTCATTGTTAAAAGTCACTTCAAACCACTTTCAGGTATCTTAGTTCTTAAAAACTTCACTTTTACCTTGAAAATTTGTGCAGTAAAACTTTCTGCGCTAAAATTTGAAGTATACGTCACAGTTTAGTTTTTAGTGGTGTTTTCGAATATTAAAACAGATTTTCAAAATTCCGATGTACAGGGTGTTGTTTCGAGGATTCAAACGATTCATAATTTTTTGTTAACCCGGACCAGGATTTTCGAGGCGGTTATTGCATGATATGTTTGGGCTCTCAATTAGGAACATATTTGCCAAATATGAAGAAAATATACCGGGTGTTTCGTCTGGTACGGCCTCAGGAAGAAACGGGCAAAATTCATAATGGCTATGAAGACAGTGAGACCCAATAAATGGGGTATCTCTAGAACCGTCTTGGTGCCACCTATGCACCTGTGAAGTATTTCCCTTTCCCAATGAAACACCCTGTATAAAGAAGAAAAACTAATTTTATCAATGTTTTTCCTGCATCAGTCAGGGATCCCCATTCACATACTATCATACAATTGATTTCAATTTATACAGGGTGTCTGGTGAGGAATGGGACAACGTTTAGGTGGTGATGAGGGATATCTCAAGGAGTGAGAAAATGCCATTTGAAATCATCTGAGGTACATGGTTCCTGATATACAGGGGGTTTTAGAAAAAATTAGGAAATTTCAAATGACCATAATTCAGGAAATATGAGAGCTAATCCGATGATTTTTCGTATGAACAATGATAGAGTGAGTACGAATCTGTTGAACGGAAAATTCGAAATAAAATCAGATCCGGACTCAGAAATTTTATTTTTTCTGAATTAGGTAAAAACAACACCCTGTATGCGGTTTTCAATTTTTTTGACTTCAGATTCTGAGAGAGCAGGAAAAATACATTCAAACTCAACTGTCATCCCGAATGGCACAAATTTTCCCTGCTTTCTATGACCCTTCGAATGTCAATCTTCCGATTTTCGCTCCTTACATATTATTTTCTCGACATTTCAAATGACCATAATTCAGGAAATATAAGAGCTAATCCGATGATTTTTCGTATGAACAATGATAGAGTGAGTACGAATCTGTTTGAATGGAAAATTCGAAATAAAATCAGATCCGGACTCAGAAATTTTATTTTTCTGAAATTAGGTAAAAACAACACCCTGTATGCGGTTTTTAATTTTTTTGACTTCAGATTCTGAGAGAGCAGGAAAAATACATTCAAACGCAACTCTCATCCCGAATGGCACAAATTTTCCCTGCTTCCTATGACCATTCGAATGTCAATCTTCCGATTTTCGCTCCCTACATATTATTTTCTCGACATTTCAGAAACATGAGATCTCAGATAGTTAGATACTAATAAGTAAAAAAAAGATCATAAACGAATCAAAATTTTTATAAAAATTATCAAAAATGCGAAATTTGGAAAATTAATAATTAATTCTTCAAATATTGTTCAAAATGAAAACCACCAACTTCTACACATTTATCTGCTCTTTTCATTAAGTTCAAAACTGCTTTCCTTATCACATTCGGGTTGTTTGGTATTTCGTCACATGCGTCTATTATGCGCTGAATTAATTGTTTCCTTGTATTTATTTCTCGCCCGTACATCATAGTTTTAAGGTGTCCCCAAAGGAAATAATCTAACGGTGTCATGTCGGGGGACCGAGGTGGCCATGCTCTTGGACCACCACGACCTATCCATCTATTTGGATAGACCTCGTTCAAATGATTTCTCACTAAAATTGAGAAATGTGGGGGTGCTCCATCATGCTGGAAGATAAGTCCTCTTTGATTAATATTCCCTAATAAATTAGGAAGAACATTCATAAGGAAATCTCTATAAATTTCTCCCATGAGTCTTTCTTCGAAAAAATGAGGACCTATTAAATTATTATCATAAACTGCGCACCACACATTACACTGAAACGTCTCTGTGATTGTCTTTGTACGACAGCGAAAATCGGAAGATTGACATTCGAAGGGCCATAGAAAGGAGGGAAAATTTGTGTCATTCGGGATAACAGTTGAGTTCGAAAGTATTTTTCATGCTCTCTCAGAATCTGAAGTCGAAAAATTGAAAACCGCATACAAGGTGTTGTTTTTTAACTGATTTCAGAAAAACTGAAATTTCTGAGTCCGGATCTGATTTTATTTCGAATTTTTCGTTCAAACAGATTCGTACTCACTCTATCATTGTTCATACGAAAAATCATCGGATTAGCTCTTTTATTTCCTGAATTATGGCCATTTGAAATTTCCTAATTTTTCGAAAACCCCCTGTATATCAGGAACCATGTACCTCAGATGATTTCAAATGGCATTTTCTCACTCCTTGAGACATCCCTCATCACCACCTAAACGTTGTCCATTCCTCACCAGACACCCTGTATAATCTTATCAATTCATTTTAAACTACAAGGAATCATTATGAATATTTTCATTTATAGTATACTCATAATCAATAATTATTGAAATCAATATAGCAATTGAAAATCTGATACACAATGGATTCTATGTATATGAGACGTTTTCAGTGTTCGAGAAGTATCGGTTTGAATAAGCATCCAGTAAAAATCAATTGAAATTATAGAAAGAATAAATTGCTTCCAAAGATAATTTCTCATTGTATAATTGAATAATATTGTTTTATGCAACAAGCGTATAATGCATTGCTATTATTCACAAGGTGCAGGCGAGTGGTCTGAATCACCAAGTGAATAATAGCCATTATAAGTTTTTAACATTTGTCGACCCTGATATATCGCTTCTATCACTAGTGGGGAAAAAGTCAAGTTGACATACGAGTAATTTTTGATGAACTTGTATTGTAACATTGTATGGATATTTTGTAATAGAAGTTGATTTAAAGTAGATTTGGACCTCGATTGATTATTTGCTAGTAAGTGATCTCTGAAACACTGTAGAAATATACCTGAGTTTTAACAATATAGAATTATAGCTAAATCCATAAAGCATCTGAGTAATGACCCATTATTCACTAGTGATTGATGGGTATTATTATTGCCGTGCAAGCAGACGTATTATCGGTAGATTTTGAAATAGTCGTCGATAAAATATTTTGTTGCTGAAGATTGAATAACAGAACCACAACAGAATTGACTTTCCAAGAGAAATAAACGACAGAATTTTAATGTATATGACGATATTTTGATTTAAATAAATACGAGCCTTGAGGAAGAACCACAAAAGATTCGAAACGTTGGCAAATATTAAGAAATCAAAATAAAAACTGGTCCAAACTCCTGTTAACATTTCATTCAATATTTATAATCATGGACGTTACTCTTCAACAATTGAATAATACATATACTCCTTTGATCTCAGTCAGCGAAAAAAATTTATATACAAACAATGCACCGACTTCATCGACAAAGATGTGATGATACTGTTGGAGATTTAGCTCCTTAACGAATTCAATTCGGGGTATAGCGCCTATTTTTCCTTGAAAAATCTGAAAGCATCATAAATTTGACCAATCTAATCTAGTTCGAAAAAATAATAGAAAATAAACATTAAAGATAATGCCTAGACGTTGCTCCAATCCTGTCAACGATCTTCTGCATTTCTTCCAGAATCACCAGCCACTTAATAAAAGCGTCTAGTCTAACCTCATCAGAATCTCATTCAAGCATACCAACATAACGACTATGTAGTCGTTCTGTAAAACGTTAAACACTCTCAGATTTGTAATCGTTTACAAGTAAAACGCATTAGGGATCTTGTTCTGTAACCACTAGGTTAGACCCTCGTCGTTGAAAGGCCCTCTTTTGATTCCAGTCAAAATGATGACTTGCTTTTGTTGAATAGAAGGGCACATTGCAGTTGACATTAGGAGGGTTGAAGATATCAAATGTATGTTTGAGAGTGCAAAAAAAAAGGATATTACATTATCAATAGGATGATGCCTGTGTATTTGATACTGAAAATAGGGTACGACTTTCTACGCGATCGTCTGAAAATGGGTACATTTTTATCTTCCTTTAATTATTATAACTTATTTTATTCGTCACATTCACACTGGTAAAACCTTTTTCAGTTACTAGGAACCATACAATTTATTCATGAGCAACGTACAATAAAAATTATGAAACACAAAAAGTTGATAGAGATGAAAAATAAAAGAAAAGAATAAAATTCTCGAAACGTATAATAATATTCTTTGTGACTCGAAAACCCTTCACCTGGTTATTCAGTTATGTCCTTGTTAAATTCTAGATTCTCGTATTTCATGATAGAGGTACATATACTCCGTTCGGATATTATTGAATTATTGATTACAAAATAGGAACGTAAAATAAAGTCACCATTGCCGAATGTACCCGGACTCGTCCGACTAGCTTTCCAGTTTAGATCAGAGAACTCTGGTTTGCAGAAAAACAAATTGAGGTTATCACTCACTCACATTCTCTTTTAATGGGCTCTGCTTATACTAGGCTATGTACCCAATCTCAGTTTAAATCTTCGTCGTTAACATATAGTTCATTCATACTATAAAGTACATCAAACTTCTTTATTATCAACGAACAGGACATACACACGAGCTTCTAAAGACAGAAGGCCGTGACATACACAACCATCCATGCCCTCACCGGGATTCGAACACAGAACCATCGGCACCACAGTCAGGAGTCATACCCACTAGACCACCGGGGACGGTAAGAATTGAAGTTATGCTATTAATTGTTTACCATATCTATGCTTATAAAATATTCTGCCGCAGCAAGAATTCTGAAAATGACGATTTTTTCATCATAATAATTACTAATTTTTTAGAAGATTTCTTGAAGATGTGAATAAAAATCACCTCTACTAATGCATCCCCAATTTATTTTTTGTCTGAATTGCTTCATAAATTTCCACATGTAAATTGACATCGACTTTTTCGTGATATTGACAACAGTGCATATCAATCTGACAAGAAAATAAACAACAGCACCTAAAATTCTGAAATATTACCTATAGTCCATTCACGAAAGGTTGAGCCGTCGGTAGGCCATGGAAATTTGGCATATTCCACTGTGTATATTAAAATTTTAGGTTACGTTCCTTATTTTCTTGTCAGATGGATACACAATGTTGTCAATATTGCATAGAGTTGTCTGATAACTCGAAAGCTCGTCGGACGAGGCCGGGTACATTCGGCAACGTTGACTTTATTTTAAGTTATGACAGCAAATACTGCCAATTTCAGATAAATAAAGAAACGCCTACTATGTGCTCAACCTTTCGTGAACGAACTATACACAGTGGAATATGCCAAATTTCCATGGACTTCTTTGTGCTCAATAATATCCGAACGGAATATATACCTATCCAAACTTTTGAACTGGAAATTCATAACTCTAAAACTCACTTCTCTTCGAAGAAGTTCATCAAAATGTGAATTTTTCAATTGAACGCAAAAAAAAGAAATGAAGAGAGATTTTTTTCCATATTCAAACTCTCCACGTCTGAGTTTATTGTTCTTTAGAAATTCATAAAAATTTTTTACTCTTCTTCCATGACCAATTTGGAAATATTTCCTTCTGTAAAAATCATCCTATTTTTTTAAATACGAACCTGTATTTTCATCAGGCTACCCTTACTTTCACGAAATACGAAATATTTTGATATTTCGAATACTGAAAAAGTGAGAAAATACAAATTTGAATGTCCATTGAAGAGGAAAACAGAATTCTTGAATGGGTAGTGAATGAGACACATAGTAATAGGATATTCAAATTAAAATTTTCATTTTGAAAATTTCAAAGAGCGGAAAAGTTTTTGAATTATTGTCAGTATCCAGATATTTCGGAATCGGAATTAACTTGGTAACCCTCAATGCGATCATATTTTAAAAATATTTTCTTTGATTTTCAACACTCTAGGTGTATGCTTGAAAAGAAATTTGGAAAAGGAAAATAAAGTTTAATTTTGTGCAACCAAAATATTTATATTTGAAATAAAGTGATCGAAAAATATCCCCAATTCACAGCTCATTTTACATGGATTCATAGAGATTTCCTTGTAAATATTTTCCAATAAAAGATTCTGTATACTTTTTTAGCATAAGTTTTTTTTTTCAATTGTCGCATGGTCATGTACCTACTATGAGGAAATGGAAATCTATTTTGTGTCTTGCATAATATAATAATAAAGCATGGAGAATCTTATCGATGAAATTCGAATTCTTAAGGATCGCAAAAACATACATACGGCGATAACAGCTGAGCGGAATCCCCCTGTTGATAAGGTGACTACACTTTCCAATTATTCTGAAGACAGAGTATTGAAGGATGATCCTGAAATGGGGAAATCAAGGAACGTTGTTGGCCAAAAATCAGAGTGTGTCGTTTTAGAAAAGTGTACCCAGCCTTCTACAGATTTTTCTGATAAATGGTCGCTAGTGGAGCCAAGGAAAAGAAAAAAGGGGAAGAAAGTTCGTGGGCAATCTCCAACTATACCCAACCAAAAGAAAACCGGTGTTGATATCTTAAATTCTGAAAATAGTGTCACAAGGCCAAGGCGAAATAAAAATAATAATTGGTTTGTAAACGGTGCGTCCAAAGAGAACCCAATTAAGACTGTAAGTAAGAAAAAAACACTGTTTGTTTCAAGAATTGCGGTTGAAACTAAGATTGAAGATTTTGCGGAAATGGTCAAGGGAAATTTTCCGGATTCTCGCTGTGAAATCTTGGAATCAAGGTACCCCGACAGTTATAAATCATTCAAGGTATCTGTTGGATCTGCGGGGTGGTTTGTGTGCACTGACCGACAGTTTCCTTGACGTGGATTTCGCTGGTGATAGTAGTGGACTGTATATTTGTGGGGTGTAAAGAACACTAGATGACTATTTACTATTTACAAGTATATTTCGATGTGTACTCGTTGAGAGCTTTGGTTGAACAGGCAGATTCGAGCCGTTTTATTTCTGACCCCCTTTTGTCGAGAGTGGGGGGTGTTTCGTTACATTTGAAACTACCTACCCTTTGCTCTACTCAGCTGGTACATAAGAACTAAACATACCGGCCCCTTTGAAAGGCTCAACTTTCGAAACAATCATTGAGGTTATTTATACAATATTACAATAATTTACATAGACATATAATTGTTCGGCAACTGTTGATTCTCATTTTCGGTTATATGTGAGTCTATGGGTAACAAACACACTTTATTTATGGCGCGTTTCACTACGTTTTTTGCAGTTTTTACCGACACTACGCGCACTAGATTGTCCTTTCCTGGGTGGAGTTCAGTGATTCTGGCCAATTTCCACTGTTGTGGGGGGATGTTGTCCTCGATTAAGATAACCACACGTCCTCTAAGGTTGTCCGGTGTTTCGCTAATGCACCACTTCGTTCTCTGCTGAAGAGTGTTGAGGTAGTCTCGGGACCATTTTTTCCAAAAGTGCTGAATCAATAGTCTCAGGTGTTTATACCGAGAGGTGTAAGTGCTCCTGTTGTCGGGGACCTCAGGTTCAGGTAGCGCCATCAAAGAAGTTCCAATAAGGAAATGGCCAGGCGTCAAAATCTCCGGATCATTTGGATCCTCAGTGAGGGGATAAAGAGGACGGGAATTAAGGATGGATTCGATCTGCGTTAATATCGTATAAAACTCCTCGTATGTAAGATGGATATTGTTCATAATACGTTTTAGGTGATGCTTCGTTGATCGTACTGCGCTCTCCCAGAGCCCACCAAAATGTGGGGAACGCGGAGGAATAAAATGCCAATTGATTTTTGAGTCAGCTAGATAATTTTGAAAATCCGAATTTTTTGCAATTTCGATACAAGTTTTCAAATGGTGATTGGCACCTACGAAATTGGTACCGTTATCGGAATATATCTCATTGCAGATACCCCGTCTGGATATGAATCTTTTGAATGCGTTCAAAAAACATTCACTAGTTAAATCGCTTACTAGTTCTATATGGACGGCCTTTGTTACGAAGCATACAAATATACAAATACAGGCTTTCAGCAACTTTCTGTTCCGCAATTTACTTTCCTTTATGAGGTATGGTCCAGCATAGTCGACGCCGCATACCGAAAAGGCTCTAGTTGGTGTGACACGTGTTGCAGGTAAGTCTCCCATACGTTGAATCAATGGTCTTGGTTTGACACGAAAACAAGTAACGCAGGACCTCAAAACGCGTCTGATAGCGTTTCTGCCTCCTATTGGCCAAAATGTATTTCTCACGTTTGATAACACCACTTGACATCCTGCGTGCAAATTTCTGGCGTGTTCATGTAGAATTATGAGCGTAGTGACGTGGTGCTTATTGGGAATGATCATCGGGTGCTTTCGCTCAAAACTTAAATTTGAATTTGATAATCGCCCTCCAACTCTAATAATTCCGAACTGGTCCAAAATGGATTAAGATTATAAAGTTTGCTGTTTTTACTTACTGATTTTGATGTTTTCAGCTGTTCGATTTCACGAGTGAATTCTTCCCTTTGAACGATTTTTATTATTGTTTTGACGCTCCACTCGTATTCTTTTCTGGTGATCGAACCAATTTTCTCTCATGAACCGCAACCTGGCAATTAATTTTAAATCGAAGTAGGTAAGCCGTTACCCGTGCAAGAGTGTTGAAGTTTGAGAAACGTGGGATCATATCGTTCTTGCATATGGACGTGTTAATCAATGTAATGGCCCTTTGCTCTGGTGAATCTTTGATGTTACAAGAGATCTGGACTGGCCAACTATTCTGTCCTAACGTTATAAATGATGGGCCCTCCCACCATAATTCAGATCCCATTAGTTGATCGGGAGTTGTACCCCGTGATATTAAATCGGCTGGGTTCAGTTCAGATGGTACATGTAACCATTTCTTATCCGCAGTTATGGTTTGTATTTGTGACACTCGATTGGACACATAGGTTTTGAATTTACTGGGGTCTGACCTTAACCATGATAAGACGATTGTTGAATCAGACCAAAAGACTACCTTAGTCGCCTTCAATTTGAGCGACTCCAAAAACCTTTGCGATAACTTGGCCGCTAATAAGGCGGCGCATAGTTCTAGACGCGGGATCGTTTGTATTTTCAAAGGAGCTATTTTAGATTTTGCGCAGACCAATCGAGTCAGTTTATCCCCTTTAGCATTTTCTGTTCTCAGATAGACGCAAGCACCGTATGCTTTCTCCGAGCTATCACAAAATATGTGCACTTCCATATGATTGGAATCACAAAGTTTTATATGCCGGGGAATTCGTGCCATCTTTATGTCGTTAATACAATTAAAAAATTGTAGCCATTGGTTCGTTATTTCAAGTGGGAGTGTATCGTCCCATTGGATGTTCAACTTCCATAAATTTTGAAGAATAATCTTTGCCCTTATTATTACCGGACCGATGAGACCTAAAGGGTCGAAAATTTGTGATATAATGGATAGTATGATTCTTTTCGAGATTTTGTATTGTGGCACAAGTTCGGTTTGATATAAAAAACAATCTTCCTTTGGATCCCAATAAATACCTAAGGTTTTGGAATTCTGACTATTATCCCCGATCATATAGGGTGTAGAGCTTGAGTATTGGGCAATTTCGTCTAATAACTGTTCTTTATTTGACATCCACTGTCTGAGATGAAAACCTGCTCTCATGAGAATGTCATCTACCGTATAAATGAGTGTCTTCGCAGTTTCAATGTCTTCCGCTCCAGTCAACCAATCATCCATATAAAAATCACGCTCTATTGATAGACTTGCTTCTGGGTGGATCTTCGAATTTTCGATCGCGAGTTGCTTAAGGCATCTGGTAGCTAAGAATGATGCGCTTGTTGTACCGTATGTGACCGTATTTAATTTATAATGCAAAAGTTCTTTGGAACTATCTGATCGCCACACTATACGCTGTAAATCGCGATCGTTTTGGTTTACCAAGATTTGACGGTACATCTTCTCTATATCAGCAGTGATTACGACATTATAAGTGCGGAAGCGCAAGAGTATAGAGAATATATCATCTTGAACACATGGACCTGTCATCAGTACGTCGTTAAGAGAAAATCCTGAACTGGACTTTGCTGATGCGTCGAACACGACTCGCAATTTTGTTGTCAATGAGTTCTCCTTTAGTACGCAATGATGTGGTAAGTAGAACGTTTTAGACGTGACGGGCGTTTCTGATTCGATAGGCGTCATGTGACCAAGTTCAATATATTCTTTCATGAATTTCGAATATTGCATTTTTATATCTGGCTGTTTTTCTAATCTGCGTTCTAAAGTGTTGAATCTATGGATAGCTTGTTCTCTGTTGTTACATAAGCGATCTGAGTTTTCCCGAAGCGGAAGTTTGACAACAAATCTTCCTTCCTCATTCCTAGTTATGTTCTCCGAAAAATGATTTTCACACGCGACTTCCTCCTTCGAGTACCTCGCGAATTTTTCGCTGATCTCTTCTACAAACCAGAACCTTTCTAACTGCTCGTTAAGGCTAGTAGTTTGACTTATGTTGCAGTACACTGGTGTTTGAGTTGCGTACGCGTTCTGAACTTGTCCTGAAACAATCCACCCTAGTTTTGAATTTTGTAGAATCAATTCTGTACCTCTGACGGTAATTTGACCTTCAAGTAATAGTTGGTAGAATATTCCAGCACCCAACAAAATGTCGATTTCTCCAGGTTCGTTGAAGTCGGGATCAGCAAATGTTAGGTTAGTCGGAAGATTTAAAATCGAAGTATCTAATCTACATTGTGGAACATTTCCGGTTATCTGATCAATCACTAGAAATTGTATCTTGGTTTCAAAACTCGAATTCGTAGACCTTAAACTAGTTTTCGTAATATTCGAAATATTCGTAGACGCAGCGTTTATACCTGTTATAGGAAGATTTACTCTGTTGCACTGTAATTTGAGTTTTTTACATAATTTTGTTGTTATGAACGATGACTGGCTACCGTTATCGAGGATGGCTCTACATACTTGAAATTTGTTTTCGCTGTCGAGTATGTGTATTTTGGCGGTAGACAGAAGTACGAGGTTTTGATTATTATTTACATGGAGACTACTTATTGCATGTAACGTTGAACTACTGTTCGCGTTCATCGGCTCGGTTTCGACACTTGATCTAAGGTTTTCCGAGTTAGAACCTTCCAAAATTGCGTGTCGGTCTTGATGAAGCAAAGTATGGTGCTTCTTATTACATGTTCGGCAGTGTGTAGCAGAACATTCTTGAACGGAATGCCCTTTTCTAAGGCAGTTCAGACAAACCTTGAGTTTTTTTATTTCGTCGAATCTAGCCGCCGCTGAGAGCCTTTTGAAATCGAGACAACGGTATATGTAGTGTTCTCCTTTACAGAAAATGCACTTTGTTGTTACCCTGTTATTATTAGTCGATAAATGAACTTGTGATGACTTTAATTCGTACACTCTTTTGTGGTTGTGATTATTTACATGTGTAGTGACACCGCCTTTATTGTCAATTGATTCTAGTAGATGACATCTATCGGTTAAGAAATTAATGAATTCATGTATTGACGGTGACTCGTTATTTCTTGTTACAGTTTCCCATTCCCGTTTTGAATTCAAATCTAATTTGGACAACAGTAAATATATTAAAATAGTATTCCAAGTATCAACTGGCTCTTTCAAGGTTTTCAGTGCTCTATAATTCTTCAGAAAATTGTCCAAAAATTGTCTCAATGCAATGTGAGACTCTTTTGTTACATTGTTAGCTTCGAATATATCTTTTAAGTGCGTCTTTATAATCCGTTTTTTATTTTCGAATCTTTCTTTCAATAATGTCCATGCTACAGAATAATTGATATCCGTTATTTCTAAGGAATGTATTACCTGGGCGGCTTCTCCCTTCAAACATGATTGTAGGTAGTAAAATTTTTGAATATTGCTAAGATTCAAGTTATTATCAATGAGCGATCGGAAGGTATCGTGAAAGGTAGACCACTTGTCATAAGAACCCGAAAATTCCGGAAGAGAAAGTTGCGGTAACCTTACATTGAATTGCTGATCTTGTGTTTGTGACGCATTACTAGTTGACGTTGACGGGTTATGTGCAGGGGATGTATTCGATTGACTTAGTTTATTTGCTCTTACTTGTAACGAGTAATGTTTATTTTCGAATTGTTCCCTGAATTCGTCGTGTAGTTGAAAATTTTCAATATCAAGCTGCTCTATTTCATATTGAATTTCTTCGAATTCGGCAAACCACGTGTTTAACTTCTCGACTCGGTTCGGTATTTCTTGGATTCTGGTGTCAGAGTTATCCGTTATGCTGTCTAAAAATTTTGAGAAACGCGTTTGTTGCCCTTTGAGGTATGCTCTGCGAGAGATTGACGCTTTGAGTCTGTCTTGAGACATGGTCAGTTACGAAATACGTTATTTTTACTACGAAAAATTAGGGTTTAGGTACCTGCTTCACGACAGTAATGATACCTCTGGTTTTATGGAATGCGCTTCCGGTATCGTTTGAAGTATTATGTACGCTCGGAAATAACGATATTGTGAACAATATTTCTAAATACGTTGTATTATAATGAAAATGTATGCGTGAATGATTGAAATATAACGATTGTAAACAAAAAATAGATCGATAAAAGGAATTGTTATAGATTTAGAAGGATTTATAAGGAATGAACTCACTGTGTTTCCAGGTTGCTGGTGATTTCTTCTTTATGCCTTGCTTGTATGGTTCGATTACCCCAAAATAAACTTTTCTTATCGGGCTCGAAGGACCAAAATGTTGGATCTGCGGGGTGGTTTGTGTGCACTGACCGACAGTTTCCTTGACGTGGATTTCGCTGGTGATAGTAGT
>CM024243.1:61206198-61315872 GCA_013421045.1 Propylea japonica | reverse complement strand
TGGATCTTTACTTTTCTTAACATTAAAATTTTCTAAGGGTTTGTGGTCTGTGAATATAAACAAATTTTTTTCCCATTAAATAATATTGCCAATATAGATGGCTTCTTTGATAGCCAGACATTCATATATATTGCTTTTTTTTTTTTTTGCGAGTTATTTAATTTTCTTGAGAAGAAAAATACTGGTTTAAAATCCTCATTTTCTTGAGGTTGTTTCAACACTGCCCCAACTCCATTTATACTGGCATCCGTTAAAATATAAATTGGGGCTTCAGGATCAAATATAGCCAAAGCTGGACCAGTGCACAAATAATCTCTTACTTTTTGAAAACTACTCTGACATTTTTCTGACCAGTTGAACTCTATTTTTCCTTAACAAATTATATAAAGGTTCTAGTAATATAGCATGGTTCGGGATATATTCCACATAAAAATTTATTTTTCCCAAAAATTGTCTGATATGTTTTCTGGTTTTGTGGTACTGGAAACTCTTTTATGGCAATGAGGTTATCATTCATCGGTTTTATGTAGTTACCACTTATCTCATGACCTAGGTAAATCACTTGTTAGTGGCAAATACACATTTTGTTAAATTTAATTTAAAACCTTGGTCTTTAAGTGCTTGTAGAGTTATTCAACATGTTTCAAATGATCCTCATAGTTCTCTGAATGAATTAAAATATCATCTATATAGTTTACAGCAACTTCACTTAGATTATTCTTTCTTAAAACACTAGATAATGTCCTCTGAAAAATTGCCGGTGCGGTTTTTAAACCAAATGGTAAGCATTCCATTGCCAGTGGCCTTGATGGGTTACAAAAGCCAATTTGTACTTGTCCTTTTCTCGTATAGGTATCGACCAAAACGCCGAGTTTACGTCTAATTTTGTGAAATATTTACAATTTTAGCACGTACTTTTAAATCGTCAATCCTAGGGAACGGTTGACTTTCAGGAACAAGTATTGTGTTTAAATCTGAAAAGTCTATGCACAAACGAGATTTTTTTCCATCTTCTTTTTATAGACCATTGTCACTGGAGCTGCATAAGGGCTGCATGACTCTTATATCAAACCAGCCTCTAATAATTCTTTTATTTGCTTTTCATTTCAATTTTATCTTGAAATGAGCATCTGTATGGTTTTCTAGAAATGTATTTATTCTCTTTTAATTTTATAGTTGCTTCATACCCTTTTATTGTTCCAATATCAATTTTGTTTTAGCAAATACCTCCTCAAAATTTTGCAAAAGTATTTGTATATTGTTGGGTTCTTTTTTATTAGTTTGTAATATATTTATATTTACTTGGTTATCTTCTTTATTCAACCTTTTTGTGTAATTCTTAAATTTTCATTTTGACATAGTCTAAATTTCTTTATTAAATCGAGACCTATAATAAATCTTCCTTAAAAGACTCTCTTTTTATTATGAAAAATGAAAAATTAGTTCTATATACTACAAATTTTTACCTTGAGTGTAACAGAGCCTTCAGCTTTAGCTATTCCTGCTACTCCTTTTATATTTTCCTTCCCACTTATCATATTTTTTAGCATATTAATTTTATTTAAAATTTATAATTTATTAGTGAAATGTTAGACCCTGAGTCGTACAAGCCACCGCCGGTTATCATTCACAATACATTTAATCTAATAAGTGGGAGAACTATTCGTTTTTTGCCTCCTCTGAGTTTGCTATAGCATTTTCAAAATCTACATTATTTACTACTTTAATATTATTATTTTTCTTGTAACCTGATTTTTGTTCTTTAATCTGCACATATTTTCAGGGTGGAATCTGTTAGGAAATCCCAACTTTTCACAATTTGAACATTGTTTATGTGAAGTTACTGTTTTGTTGTTTTTTTTTTCTTTTTCTATCATTCAAGTGACCAAATTGTTTTAATTTTGACATTAAGTCCTCTACTGATCCTATTGTTTTTCTTTCTATTCTATTTTGTTATATGATTTGGTAAACTGATAACAATTAAGTTTATTTGAGAATTTAGGGAGATCTCATCGTCCACTTCCATCAATAGATTCTTTTCTTAAGTGCAAATCTAATAGAGATCCATTTAAAACTTAAAATTATATGCGTATGCTATATCTGTCCAGGACTGTACTGAGAAAGTTTCTATGAAAGAATTATTCCATAATTCCCATTATTCAAACTATTTTTGTTTCATACAAACATTAAACCAATTTACAGCAGAATCTGTCAAAAATAACCTCAAAGTTTCTGCATATTTATCTTGTGTGATTCCCCACTCTAATACATTCCTGAACGAATAATCTGATCCAAGTACTCGCTTTGAAATTTTGTCCATTAAAATTTTCTATGATCATATCTTTCGCTAAAGATCTAGTAGATTTTCCTTGAATACCTGTTTAGTTGGGTTTTCTAACGGTGAGACCTCTTCTAAATATTCATCGTTGAATGCGACATTTCCCTCTTCGTCCATGTAAATCCCTTGTAATTCAGCATCCAGTGTGATCATCACATTACGAAATTATTTCTAATTTTCAACTTTTTACAACATTTTTGACCACCTTAGTATCAAAAAGTTGCTTATGGTGTAAGCTGCTCTGTTTATCTTTTGAAATCGAAAAACTTCTAGTTGATCCATCAGCTGTATAGTTTTTACCTACTAACTATAGTGCTCTTGGCATCAGGAACCGACCTCAGATGCAAAATGAATTTAGCTTTGCTCTCCATTGTGTTGAATTGTAAGGTCTCGAAATCAGAGACGTTGTAAAGATGGATTTTTAAGGTTATATTCAAACACGTTGATGCAGTGAAAACTGTAATAAACAAAACATTATTCTAATTTACATACCTATTTACAATAAATCAACAAACCTGATTCAACACACATTGTCGATAGCCTTAATCCTACTTAATATTATATGGTTTAACTAAGGAAGAAACAGGTATCAATTATCTCCGCCGTTGTTAAATATGGACTTTCCTCTTTGTCACCTTGACAACGGAAGCAGAAGTTTGGCGCGAGAATTCAACTTCCAAACTTACATATATATATCTATAATGTTTTAATTTCATAGCTCTATCATCAGTATTAGCGGAGATATGAATTTTTTCCCGATATTGCCACTTTTCCCAATTTTCGCTATAATTCGAAAACAAAGAAGGTAGCCAAAAATGAATACTACTGTTGTTAGTTTCTAAGAAAAAGAGATCGAGAAATGGGTATCAGATTTTGTCTATCTCCTCTGGTTAAAACGTTGTAGTGCTAAAACATCGAAATATGCCCACCCTGTACATACAATTTTCTATGAATTTTGAAAAGTAATGAAAGTTCAATTCAATGCTATGAATAAACAGTTCACATAAAATTCATTTTTGTTCTTAACTCTTCAAAAAAAGTTTCGTTGTCGTTCAAATAGATATACATATTTCAAAATAGAGCACATAATTATGAACGATAATTAAATTTAATGGGTAAGTTCTTTTTTTGATTTTTGGTATGTCAAAGAAAGTAATTCATTATTCCATCTGCTTGTGAATGTTTATGGAACTTAATTATATCGTTGGAATCGAAATGTTTTTTCACAATCAAAACTTTTGTTGGAATGAAATTTCGCAGTATGGCCCTCATTTATAAAAGCTTACGCTGTTCATGTTTCGGCAAACTGAACAATTGAAATATCCTTAAGTTTTTTAGACGGATATTACTTCTACACGATAAAATATAAAACGTTCCTACCATTTTTCGAAGAAGATGAGTTTGATTTATAGGTTATAGACACCTACAAAAAGACGAAAGTAGTTATCCCAAGGAAAATTCACTAACACCAATATCACAAACACACAAACACCTTCACTGTTCACAGCATCACTCAAACAATCACAACAGTTAATTATAATTCACTAATTTTTCACATTTACGACCACAATCGACACTAAAACATATTAATTTACCACTAGATGTTTACTAGCGCTCACGCTTGCGCCTGTAACACAACTGTACATCGGGACTACTTTAGAAGGCTGTGCTTGTAATATTATGTCAGTTGCCGCTCTTGGCTATGACCGGGCCCGGATGTTTAGAAGGCCCGTGTTAGTAAGCAGCTCGTACTTCTTATATTTATGTTCTGTGGTTTAGACTGTTCAAGTGAATATGTCATTTTATTCAAATTTTATGGTTGAGTTGTTGTTTTTGATTTCGGAAATTCTTGCACGGAAGATTTAAAGAGATATTGGAAATGCTAGTCCTGGTACAGGTTTTGTTGTTCTAATCATCAAATCGGGACTTCTTCAACTGAGAAAACCATAACTCTATTGAAAAATGAGTGATGACGAAATGGATTGTAAGATTTAATATATACCTTCCTCAAAGTGTAACCGTTTTTTTCAGTCTGTTCTCTATCTTCGTTCTCGTGTGCATCAATATAGATACTGTCTTCCAGAGCTCGACGTTTTCACACACCTTTTCGCATGATTTGCAAATCGGGGTGCAATGCAGGATGCAGGCCCGCCTTCCTGCATCTAAAATTAGCATGAATTGAACATGGGTCATTCATGTTGAATTTCGTACACATTGAATTCACCTTTTATTTTGAGGTCAACAGAAAAAGTTATCTTCTATTAAAATATTTGAATTGTCATATATCTGCACCTACAGAACGTTTCTTTGAATTGAAGAAAATTTCTAATATGAAAGAAAGATGGACTATAATTATGGCGCAAGAAATATCTCCATTGGGAGGAGGATATTAATTCTTGTCACATCACAAAGAACCTGGTTAGTTATTAAGAAATATCCCCAGATTGGCGTTAGCCATATTTCTCCCACTTGAAATAAATTATTGATTTGTGTTGAAGCTCTAATCAGTGTATGTGTCCATCATGATTCTACACTGAGAAAAATATTTATTTGATTTAATACAGCCTGCTTTACCCATAAGAAATGATTTCTTTAAAAATGGTTTTAATAAAGATAGGTTTGGCCTAAATAAGGGATTTTGTTGACATTTTCACTTCCTATGGAATGTATCTTTTTATACCCGGAACATATCTCTTATTGAAATTGAATATACAGGGTGGCCATCTGAAAACGAAACAGACGAGATTACAGACGAAATAAATTTTTTCGATAGAAATGCTCGGACAGGTCGATTTCTGTTTCGAGGGGGACAACTTAAGATGTAGGTTACGGACGCGTAGCGCTTCAACCTTGCTACTACAACCCTCACCCCATTTTTTGATTAGGGAAGATGGGGTGAGTGATACCTCATTTGAAAGGTATTTTTATACTGATTTCAGCACAGTAATTGTTTTTTCATTTTATGCATTAGTTCTCGAAATATTCTTAACTAAGTATTTGAAAATGAAGTGGTGTTTTCATGGCACTTGTAGTGTTTTTTTGTGAAAAATCGACATTTTGAGCTTCAAAACAACCATGTTTATCTAAATGTCGTTGATTGAAGAATTCTGCGGTTCTATTCGCACATTGATTGTTTGCAATTAAAAGTGAAATTATTTCCACCCGCTCTGCAATTGAATAAACCATGTCGAACAATGAACACATACAAGTCTCGATTCAAAACTAAGAATAATTCAAATGTCAAAGAACCAGTAAGCCAACTAATGATCTGTTCGTAATAAATAAAAAATTATCGATTCTCATTTTTTTTGAAAAAAGATATGAATTTCAATAATCAACAAAATGAAAACATTATTGAAGCCAACTGAGAAAACACTTCATAATTAAGTCGGAAATCGTTTCACGAATTGGGACTGGAATATTTCTGTGGCATCATTAATGATTTGATTTTCTTACCTGGTAATCTGATTAGAGATATGTACGTATTTGGACTTTTTGGAGATTTCTATCGATCAAGTGTTACCGCATGTTATTGGAAATACTGCAAATTATATCGAAGATAATTTAGATTGAGTTTCAGCAAGATTGAGCTCCTTCGCAATACGCTTTGTTTGTTCGACATCTTGATTAAAGAGTTCTATGTCAGTGGATTGGAGGAAGGAAGCCACAGTCATGGTTGTTTTGAAGCTCAAAATGTCGATTTTTCACAAAAAAACACTACAAGTGCCATGAAAACACCACTTCATTTTCAAATACTTAGTTGAGAATATTTCGAGAACTAATGCATAAATTAAAAACAATTACTGTGCTGAATGAAATCAGTATAAAAATACCTTTCAAATGAGGTATCACTTACCCCATCTTCCCTATTCAAAAATTGGGGGTGAGGGTTGTAGTGGCAAGGGTGAAGCGCTATGCGTCCGTAACCTACATCTTAAGTTGTCCCCCTCGAAACAGAAATCGACCTGTCCGAGCATTTCTTTCGAAAAAAATTATTTCGTCTGTAATCTCGTCTGTTTCGTTTTCAAATGGCCACCCTGTATATTTATTAGTTATTTTTTAATGCTTTTTTAGTCCCAAGAGTAATTATTGAGTACCAAAACTTAGAAAAGACTGTGTAGAATAAGCTTATTTGTATTTCAATATACATATCTGCTGTTGATTCCAATAAACATTTGATTTATCATGAAAATTATATTTATTTAATTTTTCGTGTTTATTGTATTATCTACCAATAAAGATTCATTGATTCAAATGACACATTTCATTCCTTCCAAATCAATGAATTAGTTCATTATCAACATTTGAAATACTACTTCATTATTACTTGTGAAAATGAATATTCAGGATGCTGGTCAAAATGAAATTCAGAAATTGAATTAACTATTTATTCTTCGCCTCGCATTAACAAAATAAAAAAACAATGTAACACATATACTATAGGTACTTATATATATGTTCAAAAAAACATTGTAACAAAGACGTATAAAAATATACATCAGAATTCAGAAACAATGAAATATTCATTCTTTGAATCGAATGAACAAAATAAACAATACTTATATGCTTAGAAAAATTAGATGTATTAAAATAATTGTACTATATTACATTCCTGATTGACTATGATTCCATTGGTCTGCAGGTTATCCTTAGAAGTTCAATGTAGTTATTATAAAAACATGATACTAGAGGAAGATAAAATTACTTACTTCTTCCAAAGATTGCAAAGAATTCCTAAATATTATTTGGTGTCCAATAATCGGAATGAGTTTATCGATATCAGCGTCAGACAGTTTTTTTAGGTCTTGGATTGTTATATGGTTATCTGAAAGCACATACCTTATTCAATTTTTTTTCGTAGAATATAACAATATAACATTAAATGAGCTTTTTTTATTTTTTTATTGCACAAGATAGGCTATGTCTTTTATTCAGTAATTATAACACATTTGGTGGAAGACTGGTTTATTAATTTGGAAATTTGTCCTGTTGAAACTGAGGAAAACTTCAGAGCTCTTCTGAGATTCAGAGCCAATTCTGGAGATGAGGCTCTGAAAAACATTTAGAAATAGGATCGAAAAATGCACTTTACCTCTCACCAAAAACACAAAATGAAATTATTTTGGCTATTAACGATATAATGTTGAAGAAATTGGTTGAGATGGTCAATTCCGCGAAATGTTTTACTGTTCTTGCAGATGAACGACAGACATCTCAACACAAGAACAAGCATCAATCGGCGTTAGATACCTATACAATAATGATATTAAAGAAGATTTCCTTCAGTTGTACCTGTTTCTGATTTAACTGGTAAAAACCTTGCGACAGTCATTTTGAAATCATTGCTCGAGTTTGGAATTGATACAAAGTATTGAGGGGGCAAGGATATGATGGGGCCGCTGCAATGAGTGGAAAATTCAACGGAGCACAGGCATAATATGTAATGGAAGAGCATCCGACTGCAATATATGTCCATTGTGAATCCCATAACTTAAACCTTGCTATAAGTGCATCATGTTCAATTTCTGAGATCAGAAATTGCTATGGGACTGCAACAAAACTATGTGTGTTTTTTAACACTCCAAAAGAATTGAGGTTATTACAAGAGCAATTGATAACTGTTCCCTGAAGCCAAATCTACTCGTCTAAAACAACTCTGTCCAACTAGGTGGGTTGAGCGCCATGATTCAATATTACTACTTCAAGAAATGTTAACTGCTGTCCAGGAGGCTCTTGAAGAAGTTTCGCAGTGGAAGGATGTAGAATCAGCGTCGATGGCATCGCAGCTTTTATGTGCACTTCAGAGTTCATCCTTTATAATCAGTTTGCAAGTGATGGCTAGAGTATTTTCCTTAAGTTTACCCCTTGCTCGATTTTTGCAGCATGAACATATATATCGATCTTTTAGATGCTATGAACATGGTGACTAATCTAAAAGGGACGATAGAAAAAATCAGAACCAATGCTGAAGAAGAATTCGCAACCATATTTAACGCATCAGAGACTATGGCTGAATTACTCAGTACCTCAATAAAAGCCCCAAGAAGAACTGGACGACAAACTCTTAGGTGCAACATTGAAACCGACAATCCTCAATCATACTTTAAGATATCCCTATTTTTGCCATTTTTAGATCACTTTTTGAGCGAATTAAATACTCGCTTTCTGAAACAGTGAGTTGAGTGTCTTATACCGACCTCTACCAGTAATGCTGAAGTCACCAGAACACAGGAAGAAAGTTTTAAAAAGCTCCTGAATTTCTATCAGGAAGATATTCAAATTGGTGACATCGCTGCCATTGGTACTAGAGGGTGAAAGATTTGAAAATTAGCTCAATTATTACACTGCCTGCCATCAGGATGTTTTCCCCACTATGAACACCCTCCTGAAAATTCTTACCACTCTTACTGTATCGACATCAACCAGTGAAAGGTCCTTCTCATCTCTTAGAAGATTGAAACATACTTAAGGAACATAACTGGCCAGCAAAGGTTGAACGGGCTTGCTATGCTCAATACTCACAGAGAGCTAGATATCAATGCTGCTGTGAAGTGTTGGACGAGCTGGCAAAAACACCTCGCCGTTGTATGATTGTATAGAGGAGCGTGATAGCAATTTTCACTAATACATTTATATTTTAGAATATTTTCAATCTTTTTTAAATTCTTACACGTATTTCGTTGTTTATTAAGTGTAGCATTCAATAGTATCATATATATTGTGCCTGTATGATGAAATATTTTTTTTAAAGAGTTTTTCACACAAATCTTCGAATGGAAACGATATAAACCCTCCTTCCCCCCCCCCCCCCCGCTTTTCACTTCAGTTCAGGTCACTCGCTAAACTTGCCACTACCCATAACCCCCCATGAGTCAACTCTAGTTACGCCACTGAACAACATTCATGAATATCTATATTCAATTTCCTCCAATAGTAGTAGTCCATTCCAATCTATACCCCATAGGGTTAATCACGATGTCTGAATACAATATTCATGTTGGCTACTTAGATAATATATTCTTATTTCAACATTTTCGTAGAATTATAATTTGCCTCATGAAACGTATAAATTCCTCTGTTTTGATCACGCGAAGGTCCCTCATACATCAACACCAATTTAACGTAAGCCAGTTAGAAAGATCCCGACCTTTTTCAGTATCAGAACCCAACAAATCAAGCACTAACGACTCTACACGAAAAAGTATCATTTAATTACATGATTTGACGAACAAATCTTATGAGCGCATGCGCTGCAGCTGTCCATCAAAAAAGAGTTTGGTCTCGCCAGAATCGAAATCAATTTTCCAAATTATACAAATACTAAAAGAAGGCAGTAAAATGGTATTTTAAAGATCCGTTCCCTGCTCTTAAGGTGTCTTCGGTGGTTAAATTACAGGGCATCAATATCAACTGGTAATTGCGGTAAAGGCTACTCATTTCGTTGCTGTTGTGAGGCTAATATACTCTGTCCCACAGACAAGGAACTCGTGGGACCCCTCTAGGCTGATTCTTTTCAAGACTATCAGTTGTTAATTGGCCCTCTGGCGGCGCTCTTCGTGAAATTCGGAGATGGAACTCCCGAAGAAACGAGTGATTATGTCAATTGGACCACACGGTAGTAGCGTTCCACTTTGAGATGAGGCCTTTTCTAATGATCAGGCGAAAAACGGATTAATTCCTTAACGATACAGAAATTCCTATTTATTTCTGTTTATTCATTTCAGTATCTTATGCCGCATATCTGGAGTATTTGAATGAAATCAGAATTTTCATGACTCCTGAAAACTCGTAATTCACTTCACTAGTGGGTTTTCAAGTTTTATTTATCTTTGAAATTTTTTCGGAAAGGCCATTTGAACTAATGTTGCAGGAGTTGTGTGAAACTCAGTGTAAGTAAAGGGTTTTCTACTAAGAGGTGTTATTTTGATATTCAAAGAAAAATGCAAATTTCAATATAAATGATCGGATGTTAATTACATTATAAAGAAGAAGCTATGCCGTTAATAGTGGAAAATAACTTCAGGCAAATGATCTCCACGACCACGCTTACAGGACCATATCCTTTTATTGAAATTTTCCATAACCAAATCGCAAAGTGGCTGCCCTATGTCCTCGATGGCCTCACGAATTCCATCTTTGAGGTCTTGAATCGACGTTGGGCTATTGGCGTAGACCTTCTCTTTCACATGGCCCCAAAGTAAGAAGTCGCAAGCTGTTAAATCACAAGATCTCGGTGGCCAATTGTGATCACCTCTTCAAGAGATAACACGGTCCGGAAACTTTTCCCGCAAAAAATCAATGGTTTCGTTGCTTGTGTAGCACGTAGCGCCGTCTTGTTGAAAGTAAACGTTGTCCAGTAATGTAATGACGTTTATGGAATACCTAATTCCAAAGAACGACTAGGAATGGACAAACCTGGGTTTTCTTCAACACTTTCGGCTACAGCACAATATTTTCGGCTGTTCTTGAGCGATGTGCACGGATTTTATTCTCCACATCACTAACTTGTCCCAAGAGCTCGAATTTTTCCACCAATTTCTTTATTGCGGTCCCACAAGGTGCTTCACGACCCAAAAATGTTCGAGTTTTACCGTCTCCGCCAAATTTTCACCATTTTTATAGTGAATTTTAATAATTTCAATGCGTTCTTGAAGCGTGTATCGTTCCATTTTTATATTAACGGGGTAGTATCTACTTGTCAAAAGTCAAAAAATGAGAGCTTCAAACGTGACATCTACCGAAATAGCGGCCTATTCAAAATAACACCTCTTATTGGAAAAACCATTATTATAAATGTGAATAAAAGAAGAAAAAGGGTAAAAAAAGATAAAAAACTATAAGTGTCAGTCTGTGCGATGGAATATATGAATAACTTACACCGAGAGAACAGTTTCTTTGAATTGAAGAAAATTTCTTAATAAAATAAAAGATCGACTTTAAATATGGCGCAAAAAATATCTCCCTAGGGAGGAAGATATTATTTCTTGCCTAGTTAGATAAAGAAATATCTCAGATTAGCGCTAAGCCTATATTTCTTCACATAAACTAAATTATTGATCTGTATTGAAGCTGATTTCATCATTGTTATGGAAACCTTGGTAGTAAAATATGATTTATGAAAAGTGTGTATTCAGTGGACTAGAGAGTTATCTTTCTTCGAGTGAATTACTGATTTGTGCTGCAGTTGAAATTAGTTCAGTTGAATCATGTTACTCTGTGGGTATAAACTTTCTTATGTAGGTAATATCATAATTACAAAAATTTGTAATGACCTATATTATAATCAAAATTAAGAATAGGAAGCAAGAGTAGTAGGTAGTTCAGGAAACCAAGAGAAAAGGATCCAGATTTCAGCTTCATATTAGAGAAAACGAAATCAGTAGATATTGTTAACAGTGTTAAGTGGTTATTGTTACATTTCTGGAATATTGACGTAATTATCAACGGACAGAAAATCATTTTCAATTTTTACACAAAATACCGGACTAACAGTGAAACTCTGTCCTAGAAAAGGTGGACAACTAGAAGGTTTTATTTTATCGATAGGCACTTAACTTCAAACATTTCAGTTAACTCAGGTAATCGAACATATTCTCAATTTCACTAATTCCATGCGAATTTTACAATTTTTTCTTGAATTCACCATCACGCGGTATTACAAAATGGTATTCACAATTCGCCCCAGCGAGGTTCGTATTCAATCCTTAGATCTTACGTCGCATTCAATACGAATCAAACTCGGAGTGATGCTAATAAGATGCAGGCAGGGACAACTCTCTGATACAGGTACATGAAGTAATGAATCGAAGAAATGGAAAGTTGCCAGAGATCATATTCATGTAAAGAGAAAGAGAATATGTTCATCTTGGGCATATTAAAAGATCCTAGATAGGGTATATAAATAGATTCGATATATTGGGATTAACATAATATTCTCAACGTCCATTAATGAAAATGAGTAAAAAATTAATCAGTGATGAAGATATGTCATCCTTGAAACACCGCGGCGAGTGCAGTATAGACAGCTATATCCTTGGGCACAATAGACTATTAGGTCGGAGTGCACAGTCTTCAATTGAATCTTGGATCATGAAATTGGCAGTTGAAATTGAACGAGAAGAAACCGACGCCGACGTTAGGTCGTCGACTTTCATGCACTTGTTTATATTTTTTTAACTCGCGGAAAGTAAAAATGAAAAGCTAGTGGATTTAGTATATGTTAGTGCTAATCGGAATATTAGAAAAAATTGAAGTAATCCTTTATCCGAATGTCCCTTCATTCAGTGAATTTCACAGAAACTGACGATCATGAGGTCATCGCCTAACAACACTTGCGCATCTGAATTCATTCATTACAATATTGATGAAATCATTATTTAACGTCAGATGGTTTTTCGATGATAATATGAAAGCAAGTGATATTGAATTCCTTGTACAAAAATAACGTCGACCTATAATTGCACTACTAAAATTCTGAGGCTCACAAATTGTCAAAGAAAAACAAAATATTAAGAAATAATATTCAACAAGCAAAACGATTCATTCAAACTTCTTATGATTCACATTTAGTATCACCTTTCCTTCTTGGTCAATAGGATTTTCTATGTAGTTGAAAACATAATGGCAGTTCCGACTTTTTTTAATAATTTCGATTAGAAACATAAGATTCTATTTAAATTATGGAAAGATCTGACCTTGATCAGAGTGCACTTTGAGGTTTCGGAATTTGCAACATCAGGAAACCACGACGTAGATTTTGTATGCCCTTCGACTTGTCTTCTTCATATGACAGATCGCTTCTTGCTAGAATAGATGAAAAATCTTAACAAAAGAACCTTCAGGTGTTGTTCAGGCTTTATCTGAGTTTTAAGATTGTTGAATGCCTTTTAATAAAAAAATGAAGTATAAAAATACGATTCCCAAAGACGCGATAAGCCGATATCCAAAAAACACTGCAGTGGTTTCTTGAAAAGAGACCCATGAGTCTATCTTCTTCAATGAATATCTTTATCTGGAGGATGAAATCATATGTCCTTAACACACAATATGTCTAAAGACACACCACTGAAGTTGGCCAATTCGTAGTTCCATGACGAAATCTTCTTTTATGAAATGGAATAAGGTTTTATGTGACGAAACACATCTTGAATAGGTGATCGTAAGGCACAGTATACAGGTTTGGAAATCCACATCGGAAACATACGATAAACCATGCATCATACAGATAATTTGGCCGTACATTTGAACAGATGTATATTCGAGAGATTCACGTGCTGTAACTGATTGAATTCCTTTGTCCGATTGAACCTTAATTTACTTTATAATTCAGCATCAGATCTCTGAATGGTCTTCTCATAAATTGGAAAACATTTGTTGACGATAACACCCGTCCAAGTATTTGCGAATGACGATATTTAAAAATTCAAGTATATGATAATCTGATATGTAGTATCTATCTGACAAAACTCGAAGTAGGTAGCTGAGTTCCGATATAGTACCTAAATAATTTTCTTTCAAACTAAAAAAGCATAATAAAATTCAACCTGCAAGAAACATTTCTTAATTGAACCGACCCGAATCGAAATTATAATATAGGATACATTTCTTGTAGGAATAACTCTCCCATCCCTTGTCGTCAATCCCTCTTCAAAAACCACCCTATAATTCTACAGTAATCCGGCATGACACAGCTAAATATAATTGCGGCCTGCCTTACCTTTACCTTTATTAATTTTTTAATTATAGCGATAGTCATCGTTTGCAGCCCCGACATGGGTAATCATTATTTAATGCTCAGTTAGAAAATTAAATTCGAAAAATACACCTTACATACCCGCGCTGGAAGGCCTCGCAAACCGCGTTAATCACATTTGTTCTACGCTAGGAATTTCGAAATTGAATCAAATTGGTAAATTATAACGTCAACCAGTTGGATCTGCATGGACGATGCCTCATGACTATAAATTATCTGCTGCAGAATTAATAGGAGGAGGAATGGGGTACTTACCGATTAATAATTAATCAGGCCACGATTGAAGCAGAGTTAATTGAGGCGAGCTTAGCGTCAGACTGGTGGACAAATCGAGTAACCATAAAACGATATTTTTAGACCTTTTGAAATTCACCTAATTTCTTGAAACTTCAGTCTCAGATTTGAAATAACAAAATACTTCCATACAAAATACTACGGTTGTTTTCTTGCTATTCCTAGCTTGTACCGTTGTCATGGTCTATAAAGTAGTCCAACGATCTGTCACGATCAGCTTTTCATGATGGCTGCTGAGAGCCAAAATCAAGAAACGAATTACTTTGTAATTATTGATTATTTCTTATTATTTTTTATATCTTAAATTTCAATTGTAGAAACAGTAGATCGTCAAACAATCTAACTGCATGATTATTTGTAGTTAACTCCCAGCAGCGATCTTGAAAAGGCGATCAGCAGTTTTGTTAGACTGGTTTATTAACTGACCTATTCGGCTCTTCGTGTACACAAACATATAGAACTTCGAAAGATACCAAAGTTTTTTATTCATTTTTATTATTTGAATGATAAAATTAGACGCATCAGAACCATACTCACAAAAATGAATGTAAAAAGTGCTACACATGTGTAATGGGAAGGAAAAAAAAAACAAAAGTTGCTCTTTTTATATCCTATTTTAAAATTTGTCACTGTCATCGAGTTCACCGCTGACAGGGGTAGGTATAGAAATTCACTCAGAAAACACTCTTTTAAAAAGAAAATTCTGTCTCTGCGATGTTGTGAAACTCTCCTTCGCCTGTACTGGTTCAATTTGAGAAGATGTGGAGAGCCCGATAGGTGAAGTGATCATCACGCATATTCCAGACGTCTCAGGAAAGATCATGACGGATCTTTCGTCATAACTGAAGATCTAGACACAGTAGAGTAGAAGAATGTTCTCAAGTACTGCTGAGTCTATACTAAATAATGGAATCCACACAGGGCCAGCAAACTCCAGTATAGGGCGCACATTTATGCTTAGTAAAGAACGGCGCATGTGGGGAATGTCGTCGGACAAGCTCCGATTTTCAATGACTCATGCAGGAAATTTAATTGCCTTTCCAACATTTGAACACCCTTATTTGTCCCAATTTCAATAAAATTTGACCTGGCCGAGAGTTTTTTCGTTATTCCATCCCTAAGCTCAAAATTCGGAGTGGAAAGTCATGGATGGCGCACCCTGTATCTATCTGATTTCCTCAATTCTGATTTCTCGCCATGAAAATTTCATATATTAAAATGATCATTATTCAGTTTTCTTTGTAGTATCATCAACTTTGACTACACATTCGGAAAGGGCAATAAATTTGCTACAAGACGAGAGTCTATATGCAGAAAACACTCTCATTTCAGGCGGGGTAAGGAGAAGAATATCACGATTCTGAAGTTAACAAAATCAGTCCTAGTTTGCCAATGGTGTTTTCGGTGAAAAATTAATAATTATGCACACGTTTTCTTTTCAGTAAAAAGTACCTCTTTTAGTGTACTTTCGAATGACATATCAACTTTAGTGCTAGCTGCTCATTCTCCTCCATAATATTATGGCTAACATGATAACAACGAAAAAGTCTAAAAATTCCGAACCTAAATTTGGTCTATTTCGAAGCTTTTCGGGATCGAATTTTAATGTAGTTTTATGCAAATCATCAACTCATCTTGACACGAAATAATAACGAAGAAATGAACCTCCTTCTTCAATACATTATACATTTGACACATCGTTTTCATACTGAACCTAAAACTCTACAAAGTTCATAGCGTTTCTGACGCATTACTGGACAACACAATTTTATTCTGTTGATGAGATCCTTCCGAGTCTGTGAATCAGATATACTTGACATGAAAATCCAAAGGCGTAAGATCAGGGCTCTTCGGTGGCCATCTGACCGTATCTTCCAATCCATTGTATCGCAAAATATTCATCAAATAGATCTTGACACTACGACTATTATGTGCTGGGCAGTCATTCATTTGAAACTATACATTTTATCAGTTAGACAGTGCATTTCATCGAATATGTCTGCCAAAATACTCTGATTTAATCTGATGAATTCGTCAGCATTAAAATGATTGGTAAGTATAACTGGTCCGAAAAGTTCTCCTCTCATGACTGCCAACCTCATGTTAACTCATGTTCGCAATGAGAAACAATAGTCGCTGAGGGTTTTTTTTTGTCTGCCATTCATGGTTGTTCCATAAATTAATCACACCTGATTTCGTGAAAGTGGCCACATCAGTCTGCAATATCGTATGGCCCTCACTCTCCTGAAATATTCTGATAATACCTACAAAATGTAAGTCTGGTCTCAGATAACAGATGAACTGATGATTACACTATACATTAAATTACACTAAGATTCAATCACGAAGATCTTCAGAATAGAGCAAATTAAGGTTCGGAATTTTTAGACTTTTTCGTTCTTATCATGTTAGCCATGATATTATAGCGGAGAATGAGCAGCTAGCACAAAAGTGGATATGCCATTTGAAAGTGCACTAAATGAGGTACTTTTTACTGAAAATAAAACGTGTGCATAATTATTAATTTTTCATCGACTATTTCCCTCGTCGAAATTGGCGACGCGCAATTTTGAAATACAAATGGTTTCTAGGTGGAAAAACTGTTTGGCAGGACCTGTCAGCAGTTTATTCGCGTTTACCCGCGCCAAAACTCGACAGTTGTTGTCACTCAGGAAATAGTCTTGTCAAATACCATTCGGGCATCTAATTTTTCCTGTGAAAAAAATTAGACGCCCTTATGATATTACTTACGAAAAAAACCATTGGAAAAATAAGACTAATTTTGTTTAACTTCAGAATCGTGATATTCTTCATCTTACCACGCCTGCAATAAGAGTGTTTTCTGCATACACACTCTCTCATTTTGAAGCATACATGCTCTCTCATCTTGTGGTCAAATTTGATGAGACTACAGGGAAAACTTTTTAGAGAAAAAACTCGAAATATTTCGTGAAATCAAGAAATGTTGAATTGAAGAATAACCGTCAACATTTCGAGCATGTGTTATATGAAATTTTTTGTTGCAAATCACTTATAATAATCACCCCTCGAAATTTGTCCACTTCAAAAGTAGACACCCTGTATACATTTCAATACATAATGAACATTTAAATGATCATTTTTCTGATTTGAACAAACCTGAACGAATTTTCTAGCTTGATCTATTGCTTTTCAGGATCTCATATTTGTTTATTATTCCAGTCCGTAAAAATTTTAGTATATGCATACAGGGTTTTCCTTTTAAGTTGGCCTATTAGACGTTTTGGAGAACTAGTGAATATTTCGTTCTGAAATTTCAAGTGAAGCCTTGAGGATGATGGAACTCTTCGCCTAAAATATTTTTAAGTAGACAGTGTTGCACGTCTATCTTAAACGCATATGTACTTTCTTATTTCAAATGCAACTACCTATATTTTTATTTATCTGATGGCATGTCATAATGACAACGTTATGTCACTCAATTTTGATGACTTAAGGAAGCTCATTATGGGACTCAGTACCATAATGAATTCATTATGGTACTAAGTACCATAATGAGCTTCCTTATGGTACTTACTTACTTAGTCCATAATTAGCTTCCTTATGTCATCAAATTGAGTGACATAACGTTGTCATTATGACAAGTCGAAAATGCAGTTTTTAATTTTTCGAAAATGTATTGATATAAATGCCATCAGTTAAAATTTTGTATGTAATACGAATCATAAACAATCATTATGGCACACGCCGTGTTATCGGACTCGGCTACGCCTCGCCCGATAACATTCACGACTTGTACCATAATGATCCTTATTACATAAATAACTATTATGTATCGATTCAATACCAAATTCGCAGTATAACCTACTAAAAAAAAATTTCTCTGCCATGCATTGTTGCCAAGTAAGGCACAAATTCTTGAAATTTTTTACATCTGCATTGCAAGTTTGGAAATGCAATATCTCGATTATTTTCCATGCGAACGGAACCAAACTCAGCAGTCTCATAGTAGGGATGGCATGCATTCATATGGTATATTCAGTATTTCGATACATCGTTAGGTTCTTCGGAAATTTGGATCCGAAATTGTGGAACTTGAAGTTGAAATGTTTCGAGATTTTCAAATGAAAAATGAATGGCAGTCTTTTTTTAAACTTATTATTCATTCTAGATAGTTTTCGAATGAGATTAGAAATACTGAAAATCTTCAGTATTTAGAGTCATGATCTATGGTCGTGTTCACGATAAAATGGCTCTATGATTATGAGGTGAATTATTGGGGTGGATTCTATGGTTGAAATCATAAAAACTATTCGATGATCATGGATGTCATAGAAAAAAGTTCTCTTAAACGTCTAATAGGCCAACTTAAAAGGAAAACCCTGTATATATATTCTGTTTGGAGATTTCATATGGGTTTCTCCGTAACGTGACATCTCCTGAAATATTATGTGCGATTGATGCAATGATTCAAATCAAAATATTCTGTAAAACGTAAATGACATACCTACAGTGGAAATCATAATTATCCACACTAAAGAAGAATCTACAATCATTAGCGCCATTCACCTAAGGTACTTATTGCATGTTAGAATATAACCGATAGATATTCTTAATTCACACATACATCAAACAAAATAGGGGGTCCTAGTACCTCCCCATCCAATTAAACAACAAATCTCTATATATCTCTATCGCAATCTGGAAAAATCTCGACATATTTGTCGTACAAATCAAATTACCATTACGAGCGCGGATACGTCGAACCAGACGAGCTGATTGTGTATTAGAGCTAGATAATTGTTATATCAAAGATAGGAGTTTGAATTAGTGTTGATAATTGTCAATAAATCTAGGTATCTTATGGTGGACCACGATCGACCGAGGCGGTGCTTTTGAGCTGGGGGCCACGAGGGTGCTGGGGGCGGGCTTGCGCGGCGGTGCCTTTGTAATGCCTTATAAGGAAACTAATTACCAGAGCGCTAACCGACACCCATGCACACATACAAGACACTAACTTTTATAGATGTATTGACCCTACCGCGTTTATGGCCACGCTTGCCGCGACGAATAACTGGTGTGGATACAATTTTGATGGAGTTGATGTTGATAGAACATTATTTCATCGAGTTGTATTGAGGAAATGTAATCCTGATAGTTTGAAATTTTGAATTTTAGAGTTATAAGTAAACATAGAGATGCCTCTACGCGGGAAAAGTACTGCATTGTAATCAACCAAGCTCTAGAGTGAGATGGAAAGCATTTTCCTGCCGAGCTGGGATGAAGTAAATAAAATGTTTGATTTTCATTTCTACAATTTCTGAATATAATATACATATGTAGCTATAATTAGCGGAATACTCTTAAGCAACAATAAACAGTCACCAAATCAGTAAAAATTAAGTTAATGAACGTCAAATCGAAATGAAAATGTCAAGAGGAACCATCGTATAAGTGAACAGAACGATGCTGCAAACTGATAAAATTCGCAGCGACGAATGTTGTTCGCGTTCATAAACAGATTCTATTTGGCTGCGTCAACAAATGCGTAAAGGCATCACTAGGTTATCTTTTCACTCTGGGGTTTGAATTAACAATGAACTCCAGTGATATGTTTGTGCATTCTAGCTTATTTTAGCACTGACCAGAGTTTTACTGAAAATTGTTTTCAGGTTTGGTAATATCGCTAAGCATGTAATATAGAACGATATCCTAACGATGAACTCATGTAAGCCCCACAGGGATCTGATGATCATACCAATTATACAGTAATACAGTGGTATGTCTGGTACTTTGGTACCTACACCATCTCCATGTTCTTTTTTATTATTTATTTTTATTTTTTGAAATTTTCATACTGCTCAAATTTTTACTGAAGATTATTCTGAGGTTTGGCAAACTCGTGAAATATAATATAAAATAATATAACGATGAATTGATCATGCTGGCCTCGGAAAGATCTATCAGGTATTATGTAATCTGTAAGTAGTTTACGTCCTTTATTATTATTCCTATGATTCAGTGGTAGGTTCACTAAAAGTATAAAGTCGAAGTTTCGTCGATATATTTTGATTTCCTCAGGAATACCACTGAATCATAGTATGGAAGTAAGTGAGATGCGAATTTATTCCACAATTTGACCTTATAAGTATTCATCAGAGCAAAATGCCCCTCAGGATATTGAGTAGAATTTTTCGAATATTTAAGGGTTTTCATGAACAGGAGATCAATAATCGTCGACGTGAACTTCATGTGTGTCAAGTTGGCCCAGCATTTTTTGATTTTCGAAAAAATTTTCGTTGTGCTGAATTGTGCTAGGTTTGTGTTGCTTTGTGCCGATTATTTTTCCTAAATCCAAGAGGTTTTCGAGATAGTTCGAAAACCAAGAAAATGAGCCAGCCCAGCACTTTTCGAAAAATGTCATTTAAATTATTGATAAAAATTGTGCTACACATGTACTCAGTTGTGCCGTTCGAATATTTTCGAAAGCCCCTCTCATTTTCTGAAAAATCCGAAATTTAAGAAAAAAGATAGCCCAGCACTCTCTTTTTTTTTCTCACAAACGAATAAAATATTTGTGCTACATTTGTGCTGCTTCGTGCAGTAAATATGTTCACGAAAATATTTCGTATTTTCCTGCAAACTACAAAAATAAAAAAAAGTCATTCAGCACTTTTGTTTTTTTTCAAAGGAAACATGCTTAAAAGATTGTGTTACTCTCAGGCAAAGTTGTACTGTTGTTATTTTCACAAATATTCTGCTAATTTACCAAAAAAATAAAGTGTAAATAAAGTAATTAAAAAAAGTTAGCCCAGCACTTTCATTTTATTTCGACGAAAATTGTTTTATATGATTGTACTCTATGTGTACCAACTTGTGCTGGTCAAAGTTTCAGAAAAATCTTCAGTTTCCTTCTTATATGGGGGAACAACAGTGTTTGTGAAGTTGGCCCAGCATTTTTTATATATATATATATATATTATCAAAAAACCCAATTACCATATAATGGTGTAGGGTGTTACATTTCAAATAATTAATTATCATCATATAATTTTAAAGTAATTCATTTCCATGTACAAATTTGGTCCATTGTTTCTTGTCCAGTGCCATATTCCTTGCTCTATTCCATGTTTGTCCTCTTCTATTGATTATTTCGGTGATTGTTCCGTTCCATGTCAGCTCTGGTCTTCCTCTCTTTTTCCTCTTTTGAATTTTGGCCTCCCATATCTGTCTAACTGGTCTCTCCATATTTGCTCTGTTCAGATGTCCCCACCAGCTAAGTTGTCTTCTCTCTATGAAATTATGTATTGGTTCAATGTCTAGTTCTTCTCGTATTCTTTCGTTTCTCATCCTACTCATTCTAGTTACGCCCTTTACTCTTCTTAGGTATTTCATCTCCACTGCCTGTATTTTACTTTTCTGTCTGCTATTCAAGGCCCATGATTCGCATGAAAATGTCAGGGTAGGTCTGTATATTGCTCTATACACGTTCATCTTTGTCCTCTGGGAGATTTCCTTCTTACCTATGAAGCTCTTATTCATCGTGTGGTACAATTTAACTGTGTTCTCTATTCTTTTAGTGATTTCCACATCTTGTTTTCCCTCTTCATCTAATTCAACTCCCAAGTATCTGATATTTTTTACCTGTTCTATCGTTGTTCTGTCTAGCTCTATGTTAAGTTCTTCTGAGTTTCCTATCACCATAACTTTTGTCTTGACTTTATTTATTTCCATACCATACCTTTTGACAACTTCATTCCAGATCTTCATATTTATTTGTAAATCGTCTCTTCGTCCAGTAATAACAATAATATCATCTACAAAAGCACATTCTGATATTTCCACCCTCTGCATATTTTTGTGTCCTACGTGAAATTTCTTTGTTCTTCTTGTGCATTCCTTTAAAATCTCGTCCATGAATATAATGAATAGTACCGGACTCAAACTTCCTCCTTGCCTTAGTCCTGTTTTTGTGTGGAATGTTTTTGATGTTCTATTGTGGCTTACAATCCGGTTTTTATTCAATCTGTATATATTTTTATAATGCAGATCAATTTTCTATCTATTCCTCGTTTCTTCAGTATTGTCCACAGTTTTTCTCTGTCCACCTTGTCAAAAGCTTTCACCAGATCACTAAAGCCCAGGTACAGTTTTCTATTCTCTTGTTTTGCTTTCTCGCACAATATCTTCATAGTGAATATATGATCTTGGATACTCCTTCCTCTCCTGAATCCACTCTGTGTTTCTTCCATTGTTACCTCTATTTTCTGTCTTATCTTTTGTCCAATATTTTCTCGTATAGTTTCATAGCTGTACTCAATAACGTTATACCCCTGTAGTTATTACAATCATGTTTGTCTCCTTTTTTAAATATTGGAACTATTAAGGCTGTTTGCCAATCCTCTGGTATCATTTCTTCTTTCCATGCTCTTTCAAATATCTCCAGCAATGTGTTCAATCCAATTTGTCCCAAGTTCTTAATCATCTCTGATGTTATTTTGTCACTTCCTGGAGCTTTTCCATTCTTCAATGATGTTATCGCTTGTTTCAGCTCATCCAGAGTAATTCCACCATATTCATTCTCTTCGATATCTTCTTGCTGTTCGTATCTATCTTCTACCTCGCTCTGTCCTCCGTCCAGTAGTTCTCGAAAATGCTCTCTCCATCTATCCATTATTTCATCGTCACCTCTCAATAGAGTTCCTTCTTTATTCTTTATATTTACACTTTCATTTGTCTGTCTATTCTTTGCGCTTTCAGGACTCCATAAAACAGTTTTTGATTGGTCTTAAAATCGTTTTCCATTTTTGCACCGAATTCTTCCCATTTTTCCTTTTTACGTGACAATATAAGTTCTTTAACTTTCTTTCTCTGGTTTTTATACTGTTGGTAATTGTCTGTAGTTCTTTCATTCAAGTATTTTCTCCATTTTTCCTTCTTCATCTTCACTTCAGCTTTCAGTTCTTTCGTCCACCATGCTGTTTGTTTTTTTTATTTGTTTTCCTGTAGCTTCCACAAACTTTTCTCGCTGATTCTATAAGTATATTTTTGAATTTAGTCCACATGTTGTCAAGTGTAGAGCCTTCTTGTTGATATCTTTCTTGCTCGAATCTCCTTTCAGTTTCTATTTGGTATCGTTCAGCAATTTCTCTGTTAACCAATTTGTAGGTTCTCAGGCATTCATGCTCCATCTTTTTCCCCTGGTTATTTCGGTTGTTCGTTGTACTAATTCCATCCATTTTGACTTTAGCTATCACTACGTAGTGGTCACTGCCTATTTCTGGTCCTCTTCTTACTCTTGAATCTAAAACAGTTGATCTAATTTCTTTTTGAACCAATATATAATCTATTATCGATTTCTCTCCCCGGCTACTAACCTCCCTTGTGTATCTATGGATATTTTTATGTTCAAAAAGTGTGTTGGTTATTAACATAGAATTAAGTATACAAAAGTTAAGTAGTCGCTCACCGTTATTATTCCTTGTTTCTTCTCCAAAGGGCCCCATTACTTCTTCATACATTTTGTCTCTTCTACCTACTCTGCCATTGAAGTCTCCCAAGATAACAATTTTTCCTTTCGCTTCTTCCGTAATCTCTGTTAAGTTCTCCCAAAATGTCTCCTTAGTTTCTGAGCTGTCATCTTCATTAGGCCCATACACCACTATTATGTTGTTATCTCGTTGTTTCCACCTTTAATTTCCACTGACAATATCCGCTCGGACCAATTTTTCCAACCATTTATACTCCCAGATATTCTATTCTTTATTAAACATCCTACTCCTGCTTTTGCTCTAGTATTTCGATCCACTCCGCTATATATTAACAAATGGCCGTTTCTTGTTTCATTGATCCTTCTCCCTTTTCTTTGTTTCCGTTATTGCCAAAACTTCCAGTTCCATTTGCTCAAATTCAGTCTCAAGTTCATCTTCCTTTCCATTTAAACCTCTCACATTCCATGTTGCTATCCTCCATACATCTTTTCGTTCGTTCTACCGTCTCGTTGTCCTTTATTCTGCTCAGTCGTCATTTTTAATTCCGTTCCTACCTTCATCCTCTTCAATAGTTTTTTGACATTGATTTCTCAATTTTTCCTGTATCATAATTCCATTTAAAGTGCACATTGTCTATGATTAGCTTTTGAAAACCCTCTTTAACATTCCTACCTCTTCCTCTCTCTTCCTGGCAGCCGATCTTAGCTTTTCCTGTATCTCCCTTTGTACCTTCGTCATATCATCGTTTATATAAACTACTTCATCTGTATAGTTCTTTAGTTTATTCTTATTTCGCATCAACTTCATTTTTTCCGAAGTATTCTCCATTTCGATAAGGTAAGTTTTCACTCCTATTTTCCTGGCAGTTTTCAAAAGAGGATCTATCTCCATATTTTTCTTGAAAAACTGACTCATTTTATCCTGTATTGAGTCTTGTTGGGTCTCATTGATAGTTAGACCACTGACCACTACATTATTTCTTCTTTTATCTCTATCTATAATCTCTAGTTTAGAATTAATCATCTTAATTTCGCTTTTAAGATTTTCGTTTTCTTTCTTTATTTGTTCATTTTCTTCTCTCAACTTCTTCATTTCTGTCTGGTAACTCCGCTGTTCAGATCTTATCTCCCTCATTTCCCGCATCATATTCTCCATCATTTCCATCATTCTGTCTATTTTATCATCCTGAGTATTTGGTTTTTGTTTTTGTGGTGTTCGAACAATTCTTCTGCTTTTTGTAAATATTTCCTCTTCGTTGTCTTCTTCCCTTCTTCTTTTACCTTCATCACTAGTATATTCCTCGTCGTTTCTCATTTTAATATTTCGATTTCGCGATTTCGAATTAAACCTGAGTCCGCCTCTGTCAACTCCGAAATCCAGCTCGCTTATCTGCGGCGATAACGTTGTTTATCACTCACACCAGCTGCTTTTTCTACCGATGTTATAATTCTATGTCGGGTTATAATATCAAAATAATTATTGTTTTGCAAGTTTATATTTCACTCAAACTAAAATTTTCGACTATTCTCGTTTAGTGCACAAATAACAAATATGGTATTCACTGTTGAAAATAATTTCTCGCTCGTAATTTTCGAGTATATCGAGTTTGATTACGGAGCTCCGAATTAGCGTGCGCACAATATGTTGTTCTCACAGCATTTTTTGATTTTCGAAAAAAATTTTGTTGTGCTGAATTGTGCTACTTTTTACCGCTGAAATTTTTCTTTTATTTCATTCGGTTTTTGAGATATTCGACAAAATGTTTTGTACGAAACTACCCAGCATTTTCCGCAAAATTGGTATTCGATAGCTGAAACAGATTATGGACTGGATGAACTGAGTTGAGTACTGAGTTCTGCCGTTCGAATTTTTCCAGAAGTCATTCTAATCTCTAAAAAATCAAATGAAATTAGAAAGAATTATTTCAGTTAATATGTCTTTCTTCTCCCGAATTTGTGAATAAAATTGTGCTTCTATCGTGGTGAATCCATGCTAGTGTAATTTTCAGAAAGAAAACCTTCATTTCTTTTTTCAAATGGTGAAAATTGAATATAAACGGTACATTATAGGAAATACAGAAAACACGGCAACTTTTTTTAATTTCTTTATTTTGGGTGAATAAGTAGGATATTTGTGAACGGCACAACTTTGCCTGAGAATAGCACAATCTTTTGAGTATGTTTCCTTTGAAAAACAACAAAAGTGCTGAGATGACTTCTTTTTATTTTCGTAGTTTGTAGGAAAACACGAAAGATTTTCGTGAAAATATTTACAGCACAAATGTAGTCGAAAATCAAAAAGTGGCCCAGCACAGAATCTTTTGATAATGGAACATCTATTGCAATAGTCTAAATAATATTTCAAGAAGATATCAACTTGGAAGGTAGTTTGTAAAGCATCAGAGGTATTACAGGGTCTCTATAAATGGTTGTAACAGCGCAGTTGGCTTTGGATTATTCTCATTTTGCCGCTTCCTATGCAAACCACAGAATTCTGTGATCATGCTATGCTCTGATTGGGTAGAGTGAACCTATTTTGGTATTCTGTAGCGGCAAAGAATAATTCAAAGCCAACTGCGCTGTTAAAATTATTTATAAAGACCCTGTATTAATATTAATACTAATTACTGCCTCTTAGGTTTTCGCTTCTATTTCATTCACAAAAGAAATTTCACTTGAATCGGATATCCTGTTATGGAAATATAAAGATTCTTTTTTTCAATATTCCAATTGGATTTTCTATGGTTCTGTTAACACTATGGCCACGAAATTTTGGATGAACATTCAGTATGCCGATCTGCATTCACAAAATAAATTTCACTCGAATCGGATATATTTTATGGAAATATGAAATTTTTTCATTTCAATATGTAATTAAATATTCCATGGTTCTGTTCACACTATGGCCACAAAATTTTGCATAAAGCTCATTATGAGCATCTTGCATTAGGCCGCAACATTTCATTTCGATTGGCTTCGTTTTGTCTGAGATATTGATGAACAAAAAATTTGAATATCTATATTTCTTAGAACACCTTGTACGATTTGGCTGGTTAACGAACTTAACCGAGGCATTTCAGAACCGATCTTACCCTGAAAATTTCAAGTCTAAAACAATTCCTTCGAAAGTAATCGTACTAAGAGCCTGCCCACAGACATAATTGAGTTTGGCCTCGGATTCTTCATCAGGGAGTCGAAACCTTTCGTTTGAGACCATTTTCCACTCAAAATTCGAAAATTAGAGACATTTGGGCAAAACGATATAGTCCTCGTTTGAGTAGAACGAGGCCTCAAAAATATCTTACCTATAAACAGGAATAGAAAATTAATGACGTCTAAAATCTACTCATGATTACTTTTTATGTAATATGACACGAAGGAAATTTTAAAATAAACAAACTGTCCAATACTTGCCCCAACAATAACAATAAAATGTTAAATGAACAATGGTATAAATAACGATAATAACATCAATAGGTACACATTATACACAACACACGACAATGGAAGTAAGAAATCTCAAATAATTCTGGTCAGTTTTTTTCACATAGATTATTCTCGAAGTTACAATATTTGCTGCACCCTTCTTAATGTCATTATTTTCATTTTTGATCGCTCTTTCTATTTAAACGAGTGCTATATCCTTGTGTCCAAATGTCTGTAATTTTCGAATTTTGAGACGAAAATGGTGTCAAACGATAGATTTCGACTCCCTGATGAAGAATCCGTGGTTAAACGCAATTCTGTCCGTGGGGCTGGCCGTCACTTTCGAAGGGATTGTCCTAGAGACCTGAAATTTTCAGGGTGAGTTCGGTTCCCAAATGCCTCGGTTAAGTTCGTTTACCAGCCAAATCGTACAGGGTGTTCCATAAAATATGGCCCTTCAAAATTTTTGTTCCTCAATATCTCAGACAAATCGGAACCAATCGAAATCATATTTTGGGACATAATGCAAAATGCTCATGATAAGCCTCATGCAAAATTTTGTGGCCACAGTGTTAACAAAACCATAAAATTAAATTGGAATATTGAAAACAAAGAACTTCATATTTCTATAACAATAAATCCGATTCGAGTGCAACTCATTTTGTGTATGGAGATTAATATACCGAATGTTGATGCAGAATTTAAAGAGGATCGCATCATCAGGACAATAGAGTCTAATTTTTTAATTGTCAAGTTCTTACATATTTCAGTTTTTGTTGAATAATTTCCAAAATATTATTTCGATCGTGGTGAGATTTTGAATTTATTTATTCAGTATCAATCTCAAGTCCCAGACAAAATTTTGTGGTAATAGCCTCATTGCTCCACCAATGAACGAGCGCTCAAAAGCACTTGCTCAGAGCGACAGAGCATGTTTCAAAATAAAAGAAAAGTTGGAATATGTTTATAATTTATGCGCCAAGTGAGTTTCTGGCTTGAAAAATTACAAATACTTTCTATCTTACTTATTCCAGACCTTATGGAAAATTGACAACTTAAGAGCTACTCATTGAAATGTATATGTCTCAACTCTCAACAATGAAAATTGTTCTCATCAAGATAAAAACCAGAATGATGAAATGTGCTAGGTATATATCCAGGCATATCCAGTATCCACGCCATCGCTCTGAAATTCAACCTTAACATGAATTCAACAATAAAAATACATTTATATAATCAGAACAGAACATCCACTTAGAGGGTTTATCAACACCACAAAAATTGAGATATAAGATGAAAAAATATTTAGAAAACATGAAATTAACATTATCGCCTCACTGCCTCGAAAATAAAATATATATAAATTATAATGTGCTCATTCGATTTCATTTTCATTTTCAAAAACATAAGTACCTACTTATGATTCTGAGAACTACCTAGTTCTCAGAATCGGTACCTGGAAGAAATGAAAAAGATTATAGACAATTAAAAAAATACTTCAATCTGTGCAGTTGGAGAAAACGCCAGTACACGCTCTCCATCCTACTATTCCATATTGTTTGTGTCTATCGATTTTTCTGATAAATTGTCAGGTTCCTAACTTTACTTTATAACAAATATAAAAGGGCCGATTGAGTGACTATGAACGATGTAATCTAAAATGAATAAACACACATGCAGTTGTCCCCTCTATGTTAGCGAGGCATCGAGTTGAAACATTACCACTTGTCAGTGGTTTTATGGCTACGAGAAATCAGAACTTAGTGCTAATGTTCTTTACTCCGTTTGAAAATTGGAATGGAATGACACAACAACCTTCATTACTTTACTAATAGGCTCCGACTGGTAAGATTGGTAAGTTTCAGCATTTGATGAATGAATTGATTATATATTTTCTTCTATACAACTAGCGCACATCTCGATTTTGTCATATGAGTATAGTAACGAACATCAGTCTCGAAATAAGCTGATTGAAAATGTGTCACGACGATATTCGGAAATTGCACATTCTTAGTCAAGAATAGTAAGTAATGAAACACGAACCGAATCAACTATATAAACTATTACTAGGATTTCAATAGTATCAGGCACTAAGAAATACACTGTGTCCGGCGAATATGTAACTGTACATACTCTTACCAGAAATAGAGTGGCACTAGCTGACTAGTGATTGACTATAAAAAATTAATTTCTGGATTTCCCTAGAAAACTACAGGGTGTTTTTCCAACTTCATGGAAATACTTAGACCATCATAAAATCCAAACTTATTGACGGATATAATTGAAACTTGTGGGGTTATTGGCACATGCTAAGGTCGAGTCAGAAATACATCAAATATTTCATTATTCCAGGGCCGGACTCATTAATCTTCATTCAAGTGTTCAGGGTAAAAAAAACACTTTGTATTTCGAGTTACGAACAATTGATTCACTTTTAAGAAAGAAGCTAAATTATGCTTCAATTTGTGGTATCGCTTCAAGTTGTCACATCGACAATTATTTTTTTATGAATTTTTGAATTTGGAAAAAGTTCGAAAAATTGAATTTATTAATCTGAACAGGACTTAGTCACCTTGTGGAGGTCGAAAATAAATAATAAATTTTCTTTAAAAAGTCACTGAAGGTGGGGAAGATTATAATAATTTGTTGATATACTGAGTGGCCACCCTAGACGCGGATCTCATTGTGATGAAGTAAATGAAGGTATATTGCGAAAAAAAAATTATCGACACGTATAGGGTATACATAAACATATTATTTCAAAATTATTCGTATGTATACCGGGTGTTCATTGTAAGAAGTGTCACTTTGATCTATAGGTATCTTTGTTGTCGAACACCCGGTATACATACGATTAATTTTGAAATATGCTTATGTATACCCTATACATGTCGCCAATAATTTTTTTTTCGCAATATACCGTTATTCACTTCATCGCAATGAGATCCGCGTCTAAGCCACCCAGTATATCAACAAATTATTATAGTCTTTTTCAGTTTCAGTGACTTTTTAAAGAAAATTTATTATTTATTTTCGACCTCCACAAGGTGACTTAGTCCTGTTCAGGTAAATAAATTAAATTTTCCGAACTTTTTCCAAATTCAAAAAAATAAAAAAATAATTGTTGATGTGACAACTTTAAGCGATACCACAAATTAATGTATAATTTAGCTTCTTTCTAAAAAGTTAATCAATTATTCGTAATTCGAAATAAAAAGTGTTTTTTTTACCCTGAACACTTTAAATGAAGATTAATGATTCCGGCCCCGAAATAATGAAATAATTGATGTATTTCTGATTCGACCTTAGCATGTGCCAATAAGACCCCAAGTTTCAATAATATCCGTCAATTAGTTCGGATTTTATGATGGTCTAAGTACATATTTCCATGAAGTTGGAAAAACACCCTGTAGTTTGCTAGGGAAACCCAGAAATTAATTTTTTATAGTCAATCAGTAATCAGCAAGTGCAACTCTATCTCTGGTAAGAGTATGTACAGTTATTCCCCGGACACCCTGTATATTTCGATAACAACAATATTCATTCGAATTCATAAATGATGTGAAGGAACCCAATAGCTTTTGCTTTTAGGACATTCGAATTTTATTAATCCCTAATACGAACAAGAGCGCAAAACCTTCTAAGTTCACTTTACATAGTAAAACAAAAAAAAACAAACTCAAAAAAGTAAAGACAGCTAATCAACTATTCCCCCATTAATGGCTTCTGTTTTCATATGCGTTGATTTGAATAGGAGAGGAGAGTTGAGTCCATTTATGAATAGGATGGATGCATTGAAAACATCAGGATGTTCAAATTCGAAATATCGTTCTTCCGATATGTAAAAACAACGAGAAAAGTCTTATGACTCATATAATTTCTACAACAGAAATACATTCAGACATATCAATCACACATACACATGTATACAGGGTGTTTCATTAGGAGTTTTCCAGGAAGGAATTGTAATACGAATTTAAGATTTTGTATTTTCGTTTTATAGTACATGAAATCAAATTGTAAAATATTTTCAAGTGGAATCTACTTCCGACTCTACCGGAAATGAATATACTTACACTTCGTTTTTTCAAATGCAACAACCTGTCCTTTTTAAAGAAGGCTCCGTTAGGAATTTAATTCTTACTCTTTTCATTTTAAAATTTCCATCAAAGTTTTTGTGAAGAAAATTATCGTGATAGTTTTGAACTGAGGTTTTTTATTTAGTCATCATTCATTATATGCGTTCTTTATTTGTCACACATTCGCCTCAAATAAAGAGAAGACTTTTGATATATCATTCTAGTTCGAGTAAATCAATTTATTATTGCATTCTTTACGTAGTGCTTCATCATAAAAAATAAGTGAGAATGACTATTCCTAACATAACCTTCTTTAAAAAAGATGAGCATACCGATGAATTTGACTCAGCGAAAACTGACTCTAATCGTGAAATTCTAATTTCATTCGATAACAGCGAAACTAGTGATTTTAAAGACTTGAAGTAATTGGCACACTATAACAGGTTTTTGACGAGCAATCGAATGGAATTACAAAATTATATGGTTACCATTCGAAAAAAAATGAGATTTCATTATTTTATTGAAGCTCACTTTAAGACCCTGTTTCAGAAACTCCATATATAATATTTCTTTATAATTCATACAAGGAGCAGTATCAGCGGTTACAAAAAAAAGTTTCACACGGATGGATTTTGAAGATATAAACACTTATTTGTGACAATGTTTCTGTCAAAAAATTTGACGATCAGGCTATAACTCAACAATCGCTTGAATGGTTGCGCATATCATACAACAAATCAGTGCAGAATTGAACTAGGAATTCAAATATAAAAATATACATGGTATTACATTTGAAAAAACGAAGTGCACTTTCGTTTCCGGTAGAACCAGAAGTAGATTCCGCTTGAAAATATTTTACAATTCGAGCTCATATTCTCTAAAACCACAACAATAATTCCTTCCTCGCAAACTTTTATTGAAACACTTAAAAACCACCCTGTATGTATACAGGGTGTCTACTTTTTAAGTGGCCATACTTCAAAAGGGGAGAAAACGAGTGATTTGCATTGTCATATAACACTTGATCGAAATGTTGACGGTTATTCTTCAATTTAACATTTCTTGAAATATTCCAATTTTTTCTCTAAAACGATCATTATTCAGTTTTTCTTATAGTCTCAAATTTTTACCACATATTCGGAAAGGGCAATATATTTGCTACAAGATGAGAGCAGAAAAAACTCTTATTGCGGGCGTGGTAAGGAGATGATTATCACGCTTCTCAAGTTATGTTTTTTTCGATGAAATATTGATAATTATGCACGCGTTTTCTTTTCAATCACAAATTCCTCATTTAGTGTATTTTCGAATGGCATATATCAACTTTTGTCCTAGCTGCTCATCCTCCTCCATAATATCATGGCTAACATGATAACAACGAAAAAGTCGAAACATCCCGAACCTGAATTTGTTCCATTCTGAATCCCTTCGAATTTTGAAATGAAAAAAAAACGTGTTTTAAAGCGTACTCATAAACTACCAAAAGACGATTAGAAATCGTATACGGTATCAAAAATATTGAAAAAAAAATTTTGTTTAAAGATAGGGGAATATTCATAGTTCATTGTTTTTGGGATTATTGTTCTCTTCCTGAATTATTTCTTCAAAATCAGGCAGTCACAAGCGCAATTCCAATTCTACCGGATGAGTAGTTTTTTAAAAATATTGAGAGCCATTCTGGCTCGCTAACAAACTCAAATGATAGACATCGTATTAATCGTCAATAAAACCAACCCAGTAGTTTGAAACAATTACCAGCTTGAAATTCGAAACTTACAGACATTTAGGCGACACTCGAAATTATATCATGCTGTTCCCCTAGAAAGGAATTCACTAAAAGTTCTCAGCAATTTTTCTGGAATGCACCAATTTTCAGTAGAAACCGGTTGTTTTGAACAAATTATTGGAGTATTTCAATCATTGAAAAAATGATGTTAGTTCAAATAGTTTCTCAAATTACATGATTGATTGTGGATGGTCACCTCCACAGATTTTAGATTCTAATCTAACTGATTCATTTGGAAAACAAGTCACACCCTGCACTCTAAAAAAAATTCTGGTGTAAATGCTAATACTAAACTATCAAGCATATTATCGATGTATTTTTCCCTTTTTATGTCACAATTTGATCATTTTTATCGAAATTATGAGAATATAGTGTTAAGTAGTGTGATTCATGAAACATATTATCACAAACAGAAACAAAATCAAGAATGAATAGAAAAATATTTGAAAACACACTGTGTTTATCAAGCTATAACACCAATCTAACAAACAAATTGCTCCATAAATCAGAAAATCATCTCTTGGGTGAAAATATACACTGCATGTTTGAAGTTTTAAATAATAATTGCACAGAAATGATCATTTCGGCTGATGATTCGAGGACAAAATCAATACTGTTTGAAAGTAAGTACTACGAATTTGAACTTAAACTAATTCAGGTAACTTCTTTCAGTTTCACGAGCGTTGAAACTTTCTTTTTGTATGATATAGGTACCTGATTAGGTTATACGGTGGAAATATTTATTGTGACTTCTTTTGAGATTATTCACACATATATTTTCAATTGACGGAAATAGATATTGCTGAATAACTTCAATGCATATGTGAGAAGATAAGATGTACAAATTTACATCCATTTATATTTATAAGTGCTTATATCTGATCTTTTTTTAAGCTAGTTGAAGAACCTTCCCTTAGGGTCTTTTTGGAAGATACCTCTATTGTCAATCCCTCACTTGGTCTACCATCAGGTACATATCTATCTGTTCATTATGTATTTATCAGTGTAAAGAAAATATATTTCTTCAACAGAAAAATGTTTTTTGATTTGGCAACAGATGTTGTTGTAATCTTTCATTGTGAATAAATTCAGATGAATTGAATTGTTTTAAAAACCTGCACAGCGAACGAATACACTAAAAGACTTTTAAGGAATAACAATTGCCGAACATAAATAATAAACAAAAGATTGACATGGGGAGTAAGTACCTAGCTGAATAATAATTAATAATTTATGGTTCATGATGCATTATTTTAGCTTCGAAAGAACCTGTGTTCAAATATCTGATATTCAAATTGCTAAATTGCGTTTTTTAATTTTATATCAGATATAAATTTGTCATTTCTCATCTCAACTAAGTCAGTGCTAAATAACACCGAACATGTTATTGCAACCTCACTAAGCTGGTGCAAATTAAGACTGTAACGGTGCGATTTCACACCGAAACGATCTAACTCGTATAGTATTTTACATTAATAAATTGTGAAAAATAACTGAGTCAGTGTGAAAACACACTGGATGATCAATTACGATCACACCGCTATAGTGTGATTTAACACCAAACAAATGCAAAGTCGCAAAGAACCGAATGAAAATCACACTCGCTTCAGTGTCAAAGTTGATTTATTTATATGAAAAAAGGAACTCCTTTGAAATCATGAAACACACCAGAAAATTATTGAACGTCGGTGTTATTTTAGAAAGTGAGAAATAACACCAAAATTTCAGGACCTCTGAGGAAATACGGCTGGTGTCAGCTGGTGTTGGCTGGTGTTCGAAAATTTCTTAGAGTGTGTATATTGCTGACGAAGCCTTTTCTAACGTAGGCCTACAACACTTTTCTGACTCAGCATAACTCAAAGAACTATTCTGAAATAATTGGCAATATTTATGAAAATTAGAGGAACCTGTCCCCCATCTGTAAATCTCAACTCATTTGTGTATATCGATTGGAATATATTCTGGGATTATTCTGTATTTCTAAAAAACTTTATAGGTTTTCACTCCCAGTCTCTGAAACAGAAATAATTAAAAAAAATTTAATTAAGATGAAGTGCTCCTGCGAAAATCAATGCACCTATTTGCCAGGAGAAAATTGTTGCCTAACAGTAGAACTAAAAAAGGAAATAAATGAAAAGGACAATGTCATGTTTCGTTGTCTATAAATCAGACACCTTCTTCAGACAAACTTGTAAAATCTTCAGAATTGTGTGTTTTTCATTTGTAGTCTAATTGACATTGATAGTTGTCAACACATAGAGATGTTGATTTATTTAATTCTGGAATTTCCTGATGTAATTTCTTTCTTCACTAAATCAATCCAAATACGATCTATTCCAGCAGAACAACTGGCCAAATTATTATCTACTTCGTCTAACAAAATACATGTGGATTCCTTCATTTTCCTTTTATAATTATCAGGTTCCGTCATTAGGATCTATGTGTTGTGCCAGTTCATCATATGATCTCCGCTATTTGAATATACATGATCAGCGATTTGTGATCTTGTAATGTCTCTATATTTGATGTTGTTCTTATGTTCCCGTTTTCTTATCTCTAAAGGTCTTGATATCTCTTCTGTATAAGATTTTCCACATATGCAGGGAATATTGTAAACACAATTTTTTGATTTTTGTGTCTCATTCATTGGTTTCGTTCTGGTTAGAATGGATCTCAAATCATTTTTTGTTTTGAAAACAGTTCTTATGTTGAATTTGGAACCAATTCATCTTATTCTTCTGAAAGGCCAGGAATATAAGGAATGACGTTCAACAAATTTGGTTGTTCTTGACGGTTTTCTGTGTGTACCTGATCATCATTAGAATTTTGATTTGATATGTTTCGTTCTAAATTTGAAATTGTTCTTTCTATAAAATTTGGTGGGTATTGATTATTATCTAGTAGGAACTCTTTAACTTTTAAGGAAGGAAATTTCATTATTTCTAATTGCAGGTGTAGATGAAATCAAGAAGGCTCTATCATAAAGTGTTTTTATAATACCTGTTTTAACATTCAATTGATGATTAGAATAAAAATTTACATATCTATTAGTGTGAGTTTGTTTCCGAAATACACTTGTTTCGAAATGATTTATAAATTTTTTCATTAGAACATCTAGAAAAAAAATTGATTATTCTGTAATCTGTTCTAATTCCATCGTAAATGTAATAGTTGGTTCTGAAATATTGATGTAATCAAAAGACTTATTCAATTATATTAGCAGCAGTTAATTTGAGATTATCATTAGAAGTTCTTTCATCTAACAATTTTCTGAAATCTATTTCAAGTGTTTTACTCCCTGGAACGTTTGGAAACAGATTAACAACATCGAAACTTACCAGAATGTCATTTGTGTATGACTGCGTTCCGAATAAGATAATTCCAACGAAACTGTGATTTCACTGATTTTTTGCAGTGATCCATAAAACTGTTGAATATGCTGAGTCAATATTCAAAATTTTCGCGCTTACTCCTAGAGTGGTTGCCAAACCAAAAAGCCGGACAGACCGTCCGTTTGGCTGAACATTTGGGTGAAAAAGCCTGACACCGTACATTATTCAGAATGTCATTTGTGTATGACTGCGTTTCGAATAAGATAATTCCAACGAAACTGTGATTTCACTGATTTTTTGCAGTGATCCATAAAACTGTTGAATATGCTGAGTCAATATTCAAAATTTTCGCGCTTACTCCTAGAGTGGTTGCCAAACCAAAAAGCCGGACAGACCGTCAGTTTGGCTGAACATTTGGGTGAAAAAGCCTGACACCGTACATTATTCAGAATGTCATTTGTGTATGACTGCGTTCCGAATAAGATAATTCCAACGAAACTGTGATTTCACTGATTTTTTGCAGTGATCCATAAAACTGTTGAATATGCTGAGTCAATATTCAAAATTGTCGCGCTTACTCCTAGAGTGGTTGCCAAACCAAAAAGCCGGACAGACCGTCCGTTTGGCTGAACATTTGGGTGAAAAAGCCTGACACCGTACATTATTCAGAATGTCATTTGTGTATGACTGCGTTCCGAATAAGATAATTCCAACGAAACTGTGATTTCACTGATTTTTTGCAGTGATCCATGAAACTGTTGAATATGCTGAGTCAATATTCAAGATTTTCGCGCTTCCTCCTAGAGTGGTTGCCAAACCAAAAAGCCGGACAGACCGTCAGTTTGGCTGAACATTTGGGTGAAAAAGCCTGACACCCTACATTATTCAGAATGTTTTATTTCAGTATTAATAGGCCGAATAAAAATGTATGTAAAATCAAACTTCTTCTACTATCGCGATGAATTTCATCAATTTCTAATCTATATGAATAAAAGAGCACCTCTTGCTATTATGTTAGCGCAATGAATCCAAACGATTGCACCAAAATCTTTTATTTTTTTTATATATTAGTTCTTGTCCGAATAAGGTTTATTCAAGGAACTAGTTTCATACAATTGAATGGAGAAGAAAGGAAGAATTACTCTTTCTTTAGACTGAAAGATATTAATAATTCTGACCATTGCACGAACAAATAATTATCGAATGCCTATTTTCAATGATTTTCCGAGGGTTTTTCGAAATTGAATAAGGTACTAGAAGATTCGGATGAGGAGAAATCAAGGATAAGTTGTCCAATTTTTTCATCAATAATAACATCTGTGCGAAGCCAGGAAGGGCAGTAAGTGAAATATAAATTGAATCGATTGCCGAATAGTTTAGTATTTTACGATCAATCGGTCGAATGAAGTCGTCAGACAGAATTGAAGAAAAAAAAATACATAAACATAAAAATTCCTCAACATAACATAACAATGACACAACAAAAAAACTGAACTTTCACACGATATAACTTCTTCATTTTTTGAGTTTGACAATGAAAATAAATTGAACATATTTTTCGTGGGCAGAAACCACATTTTTACGTTATTTTCAACATGAAGTTGTAAATATCTTCATAACTGTGTTTTATACAACCAACATTATAGCAACAGTGTCAACATATAACCTGTTGCGATCTTTTGACCATTGCTGACCTATCAAAGAAAGAACTCTTTCAACGTTTGAGTTATGCCCTGTAATCGCGAAGTAATAGGTACCTACTGACAAATAGTCAAAAATTCTGAGAACCTCGAAATGTAAAAAGCCTACCAAAATTCGGACATCCCGGACACCTTATATTTTGGCCGGACATGCTATCAAAAACCCTGACTATGTCCTGCTTTATATCCTGACATATATGGCAACCCTGTTAGGAGTTCAAATAGAAATGCTGACCCCTATTATCGCGAAGCGTCATAGAGTACCCAACATACTTAAACTAATTAAAATACTGTTTCTAACTGTATATTACAAGAATAACGATAGCCTATGATTTCAATAATAAATATTAATCTTCTGAGTAAATGTTCGCATAATTTAATACCAGTAGGTACTAATATCAATTAGTGCAATGCAATTGTTAGCAGTTAAACCAAGATGCTGCAATTCTAATTATCTTAATGCGTTCAACGTAACTGGCCAGAAGAAGATTATTATCTATAAGAGAATCGTTTAAGCAGATGAGCTTTTGAAATTAACAGTTTTTGGCTCAGTGAATATGTTCAATATTGGTTCAGTAAGAGCAGACATGCAAGCATTGATGAAAATCGAAAGACATATACAATAATTTCAGCCATTAAAAATCTGTATTCAATTTATTAAAATTGTGTGCAGTCTGTGCAAAAAACATATGAAATTACCTTTTGGCATATAAGTAGGAATTCCCTTATTTCGAATGTTCAGAAATTTTTCAGTTTCAACGGTTGGTACTCATTAATAAGTCATTGTCCACTGATTTGTAATATGAAACTGTGAATATACCTGAATTTATGGTTTATTTATTTGAATTGTTTATAGAATGATTGACTTTTTTCGTCAACCTCAAAATACAAAGTGATTTTGATGTTTATTAAATTGATCATTAATGACCGATTTGAATGCTCAAATTATGCTATTTTAATGTGCAATATTCATAGGCAACCGAACACAAAGTTTAGAAGCATCAAAACTCTGAAACTTCATATTCAAAGATAAGGTCTGCGTTCAGCGTTGTTCTTGGCATTTTATAATTTGTAGCACACCAATATTGTACACATTCAGTTCGTAACAGCTAAAACCTCAGAGTAAGAAATAAACATTTATTTCTTACTCTGAGGCCAAAACACTTTTGCTCAATTTTAAAATTGTACGTAACTCGGTAACACAGGGTCTGAAATGTAACACAAATTTTACAATTGTAACACCTCGAACATTGTACTGTGTTCTGTATAGTACAGAATAGCTAAATTAATTTATGGTTATTCTTTCATTTCACAGAAAGAAGAAAATCAAATCAATGCACTATAGACATGTTAGATTTACTTAATTACCATTCACGCTTAATTATTATGAATAACGAAGATGCCAGATGTGACAGAATCGGCTGGAGCAGCAAATTTGAGCCTAATACCTGATTAGAGCAGATAGTTTATCAACCTCTCTTGGTGCGAGAAGAAAAGTTTCATTCAGAAACGGTTTGGGGTTCTTAGCAAGTTTATGGCACAAGTATTCAATGCTGAAAGCAACATTAGCTATACCTTATCTGGTTATATGTTGTGTTGTGAAGTTTTCTTTTTTTATTGTAGCTCTGACATGTGAGAGCAATTCTTCTATTTCTCCCTCCTTTCTTCCATAGAGACACTCCAGGCTTACAAACGAGAAGATATTATATATATAATTTTTCTTATGATTGTTAGAGTTTTTATCCAAACTTCATTGACAAATATTAACCCACTCATAAGTTATCGACAAGTATGGTTTTAGCAGAATTGGCTAAATCCTGAAACTCTGAAACGGTTGAATTCAGCCTTGAAATATTGTCGGTTCCAAAGAGCTCTATAGGTAGGTCCTGCACATCCATTCTATTCTCAAACCTAGAACTACTTGAATCTATCTTGAATAGAAAATACCTTTGTGGTGAATGATGCCGAAACCGACCGTAAATACCTGTCAGGGTATTTCTTATTTCGATTCAGAAAAACTATGGATGCTATCTAATCTAAAAGCTTTCGTCACAAAGATAGGGTAAAAGCTATAGTGACCGTAAGCGCATGGATACTTTCAGTCGTTGAATTCGGTTCCTAATTTCACTATGGGTAATGGGTATTATTACCGAACTATAGTTGAATGTTGCTTTTTTGGTACCGCCTTCAAACTTTCAATAAATAGCGATTGAATATTCGAGGAGACACCAATTTCGTCGAAGTTACATATTTGATAGTCATTGTCATACTTTGATGGACTTAAGCGTTGCTTAGACGAGCGGTGCATGCCGTCATCATGCAATCCAAAATACATTCATACATCATAGGTTTGAAAATTGTTGAATATGGTATTAGTAAAAAATTGTTGAATAATATGTTAGTTCATACGTTATTTCTGATTAAAATTTCAAATTTTCGATTTATTCGATGTAACTTCATTTTCTGTCCAGATGTCAAAATCATTTTAAACCTGTAAGTACTTTATGACTGCTCGATTGGTCGTAAGAAAAAGGAAACCCTTTTTTTTCTGGACAATTTTGTTGAAATACTTTGATGTATAAACCTTGCCCTGGCAATTATGAACACAACAAAAGAAGAATTATCCCATTTGGTGCAGTCGTTTGAAAAATATGGCATTTTGACCGTAACCATATCTATGGTCTGTTTTTTTAATATAGTTAAGCAAAAAGTATAAATGATCTTCACATATATACCGATGTAATAAACTATTGGTGCTAGGTAGGGGTTTTCCATCTGTCCCCACATAATTCAGAATGTTTTATTCCCATTTGGGTCAAGTTCAATTTCTTCAGGTTGTCGACCTGAAAAGGTCATCATTAGATATTTGGCGCGAAATTTTGCAGTAGTGTCAATAAGTGTATATGTTAGAGCTTACTTAAGGAAGCACATAGTTGCGTATATTTTTCGATTTTGTTCTGTTTCGTATTCGTTAGAAGTTTTCTACTGTTTGGAAGGTTTCAAGGAATATTTTATTGATGTAAGAAAACCCTTCAATGATTTATATTGATGTTAAACCATATGTCAATCACTGTTCGGTTCGATCTAATATTAACTGAAAAATTTTTTGATGATACAGTGAATAACGAAAGTTGCAAAAGAATAAAGAAGAAAGAAATAACGAAGAACTTAATCTTTGGGGGGGCTGCAGCCCCAAAGCCCCCCCCCCTGGCTGCGCCAATGTTTTGGATTTTTGTTTTAGGGTACATGAACTTTAATTGTAAAATATTTTCAAGAAGAATCTACTTCCGATTTCACCGGAAACGAATGTAACTTCGTTATTTCAAATGCAACACCCTGTATATTTATACATATTCGAATTCTTCGTTCAATTCTACACTGATTTGATGTATGATATGTGCAACCACTCAAACGGTTCTTGAATTATAGCCTGATTATCAAATTTTTTGAAAAAAAGGTTGTCACAAATTAGTGTACATATCTTCAAAATCCCTCATTACAAGAATTTCTTTTTGCGAAAATGGAACAAAAGAAAGTACGCTGATACTGTTTCTTGTATAACTTATTAAGAAATATTATACAGGGTGTCTGAAAAAAGGCCCCAAAGTGAGCCTCAAGAAAACTATGAAATCTCAATTTTTTCAAATGGCAACCCTATAATTTTGTAATTCCAATCGATTGCTCGTCAAAAACCAGTTATGGTGTCCCGAACATTTCATCCCTCTAAAATCAGTATTTTTGCCGTTATTCAATAAAATTCGAATTTCACTATTAAAGACAGGTTTCGTACAGTTTGTAAGCTCGCATTTTTGAGGTGGCTATGTTAGGAACTGTCATTCTTTCTTTTTCTTACAGATCAAGCACTAAGCAAAACATGCAATAATAATTTCACTGGAATGATATATCAAGGGTATGTTCTTTATTTGCGACAAATGTAACAAATTCCTAGAAAAGGTAATTAGAAATTAAACGAACGAAATTCACATTTACTGACTTTTTTTGTTAAAGGTGGTAAATGTGGATTCCTTTCGTTAAAAGTTCTTACTGCCATTTCTAATATTTTGTTACATTCACCATAAATGAAGAACATATTCAATACATCACTGTTACTGTAATTCATATTTTGCATAGTGCCCGATTAATCAAAAAAGTTTAAATGACAGTTCTCTAAAATGCATTATAAATCAACAGACATAGCCTTCTTGAAAACTCCTATCCCAATAAATCTATGGTTAGACTAAGAAACCTTGATTCAATCCTGAAATTCGAATTTTATTCAATAACGGAAAAACTACTGATTTTAGAGGCATGAAATGTACGGGACTCCTAACTGGTTTTTGACGAGCCATCGATTGGAATTACCAAATTATAGGGTTGCCATTTGAAAAAAGTGAGATTTTATAGTTTTATTGAGGCTCACTTTGGGGACCTTTTTCAGACATCCTGTATAATATTTCCTCATAAGTTATACAAGAAACAGTATCAGCGTACTTTCTTTTGTTCCACTTTCGCAAAAAAAAATTCTTGTAATGAGGGATTTTGAAGATATGGACACTAATTTGTGACAACCTTTTTTTCAAAAAATTTGATAATCAGGCTATAATTCAAGAACCGCTTGAGTGGTTGCACATATCATACATCAAATTAGTGTAGAATTGAACGAAGAAATCGAATATGTATAAATATACAGGTTGTTGCATTTGAAATAACGAAGTTACATTCGTTTCCGGTGAAACCGGAAGTAGATACCCTTTGAAGATATTTTAGAATTAAAGTTCATGTACTCTTAAACGAAAATCCAAAATCTTGAATCTGTATTACAATTCCTTCCTCGAAAACGTTAATGAAACACTTAAAAAAATCACCCTGTATACATACACTTATTGACAATACTGCAAAATGTCGCGTTGAATATCTTATGATGGCGTTTTCAGAAAGACAACCTGAGGAAATTGAACTTCGCCAAAATAGAATAAAACATTTTGAAATAAGTGGAGTCAGATGAAAAACCCTAGGTAGCACCAATAGTTTATTACATCGATATAATACGCGCACAGTGTCAATCCATATCAGGGTGTCAAGTCAACAATTGAACCTCTCACCCTATCCATCTCAAAAACTGACAAATCCAATTTTAATTCGACTTTACTAAATATAAATCGCAATCATTCCGTGGATCGCGGAAGAAAATCGAAGCGAATAGTGGTTATATCGTTGCGAAATTCGCAGGCGTCGGTCTCTGACCGATCATAATAAGAAATGACGAAACATTTCATTTACGGATAGGACGAATTTCGTATAGAGGCAGGTGCAGCAGCAGCCTTACTTTCAGGTGAAGCCATAATCGATTAGCTTCCTCCATTATGATTGAATTATGCGACAGCACATGCTTTGTTTTGGGTTTTCCAATCAATATGAAATTCATGATGTCGAACGTGTTATTAATTGAATTCAGTGGCCTGTTAAGGGGGCTTGCGGGGATGAAATGTTGCCGGTGTTTTGAAGGATCTATAAGTATACATGGCGCCATGAAATTAACGACTACTTGAATGTATTGTATATTTGAATAACTGTTTCTCCAATAATTGTTATGGTGAATTTTTGCAGTGCAGCAGGTTATATCAAAATGAATTCTTTTGGTTACTCATGGCAACGAGTGTAAGTTGACGTTTATTTACTGAGTGAATTAAAATTTTTCCCTACAACCGAGTCTTAACAACTTCTTTCCCGTTAATGTTTTCGTATCTGAAGGTGCTATATATGGAATAAGAAAATCAGTGTCACTTCCGGTCAAACCGGAAGTGGCTTTCAATTTTTGTTTTTAAGATTAAGGTTCCTTGAACGAAATGCAGAACATGAAATTTTCAATTTTGTATCATTCGAAATGGCTGAGACAATCCATTGAAATAGACTTACTGAGACACCCGATATGTCTCGATGATATTTGGCGCGTTGATTTTCTTCAAAAATCTAGTTCATGCATACATAGTTACTGTTTTTATGCAGGTCCAGTCTAGAAAAATTGATGAATCTTATTCAACCAGAATCATCGATTATATCAAAATTCATTAATTCATCAATTTGATGAGATAAGAAATCTCTCGTACTTGCGCATGCGGTTTGAATACTCAATAAATCTAGTCATATCTGAATGTGAAAATTTGATAAACGCAATTTTATTCGGTTCTCTGCTATTTTCCTATTCCATGTATGCAACCCTGTATATCAAAATTCAATTAATTTGAGTATTCGAAAGACGAAGAAAAAAGAAAAAACTAAAGGAAACAAGATGTCTCTCGTCTTGCGCAGGCGGTTTGAATACGATATCTGTAAGTCTGTTTGAGTCTAATAAATGAATTGTTTTTCCCTTTTGCCGAATATCCTTTAATTTTTTTTTATTTTGATATACACTATAAAGAGTGTTTTTTTCTGGTTGAATATTATTCATCAATTTTTCCCAGACTGGACCAGAAAAAAACAGTTATTAAGTATGTCTGAATGATCTTGTTTGTTGTACAAAATAAACGTGCCCAAGTATCATCGAAATATATATACAGGGTGAGTCTTTGACTTGTACATATATTGTAACCGTATATTGCTGGGGTCGAAAGAAACACTTTTTTCCTCTACCATTTTTTCCGATTCGGCCTAAATAAGCAGATATAGCCCTTTTTTGTTTTCAGAATGAGCTATGCCGCCACTGGTAATCTAACCACTGAATTTTTGCAAGTACGAGATATAGCATTCAAACCTTTGAAATAAGCTATTGTATCAAAGAAACGAGTAGATATACCATTCGAAATTTTCAAATAAGCTGCTGTATTAAAGAAAGAAATATGAACTCACTTTTTCAATACCAGTTGTATATTTTCTAATGCAATGATTGATTCATCCAAAATTTTGCTAGTGATGAAAACAGAATATGTAATCTCTTCTTGATGTATACTTCATTTTTGATTATATCGGATTAACTTTTAAACCACCTATTCTAGCTGTAGTATTCATTTCCAATATCTCTAGAAATCTTCCGTGCAAGAGTTTCCGAAATCAAAACAACAACTCAACCATAACACGCATGACATTTCACGTTCATAAACACCAGTTGGGGCGATTGAATTTCAAGGGGTGTCCGCATATTTATGTTCTGTGGTCCGCATGGTGAAAGTCACAGACGTGACACTAGATTCTTTGACATCGGTGTTCTGTGGTTAGTTTGTTTTTCAAAATCATACGACTTCATGAATAATAACTTATTAAGGTCATTTTAGTAGTAATAAATATGATGAATAAATGAGAAATGAACGTATTCTAACGTAATGTAAATTTGGATCAACGTATGTCAAAGCTCAACGAAACAAAATTGCAATAGGTACTTCGAAAGTGGTGTGGAAATTTGCTTGAATAGATAAGGATTTACACTGAAGAAGTATAGAGGTGAGCTCATTCATTGTAACCCCATTTTTAAGAAAATCCGCTAGTTCTCTTACCATTCATCATTCCAGATAACAAATTCTCGAATTATTCTTGAAATTTGTCAAAGTGGCCACATAGGGAAAATTGAATTCTGTGAATATTTTCGACAGAGTTGCATTCAGCCAAAGTACCCAATTTTCGAATTTCTAAGATTTTTTTTTTCTTTCAACGTCGAAGTACTCGGAATGTTGTAGTCGGGAAAGATTAATCATAGTCATGAAAAACTATGTTTCAAAAATCATTTCATTTGAAGGAATCGTTAGCGAGATATTAGTAAAAATGTATGCTTTTCATGGATTTTCAACAGCCTGTATCTTTTTAACCAGGCCGAATCGGAAAAAATGGTAGAGGAAAAAAGTGTTTCTTTTGACCTCAGGAATCTACGGTTAAAATATATGTACAAGTCAAAGACTCACCCTGTATAGGGGTGATTCGAAAGTTATGATTTATTCAAGAAATTGACAAAATCAATAGTAGAACACTCAGCGTTCTCTATCTGTGTCCTAGGGTAAAACAGGACTAGATGCCGCAGTGGGATAGATGCCCCATTTTCAAAATACCTAACTTCCGGAACACTTGACAAAGAACTAATATTATAGATTGGAGCTACTTACAGTCACACTGAACCTCAATTTTGTACGGATTATTGTGAAGTGATGTCGTTTTTCGTGAGTGTTTGGGATCACAAACACGCTAAAGATTTTAAGGTAAGTATTTGCCGATGTATAACTTTTGAAGTACGAGTAGTAATTAACTCCGTTATAATTTTCATTAAGTCAATACACTGTTTCATTAAGTGTACAGCTGAGTATACATTGTTGCTAGTTTTTTCTTAATTCATTAAAAAAATCATGGGCATCTTTCCCTGTCAAAACTGGATGCCACTTGAGGAATCTATCTCCCCATACACTCTCTAGCAATTTATGGTCTGAGTGTTGAGCTTTTTTGTATTCTGTTATGTTTTGTGTACTGACTTGGACTCTTCACTAAGCGTAGCAGAACCACAGAACCATACCAAGAGAATATAAAAGGAAGGAACGACATCAGAGCTACTGGAAGCAGCTTTCGATGAATTGGATAAAAATGCCCTGGAAATCAAGGAAATTTCCCGCAAATTTGGAATTAAATCGAGAAATTTCTGCTCAAGATGCGGAATCTAATTAAAAGCGCTATCTACTTAGTTTATTTTCCTTTCATTGTGTTCTTTCGATTTTGAAAGAGAAATCATTTTTGTTTTATAAATTTATGATGAATGTGTTGAAAAATGCTTTATGTTAATATGAAGACTTTATCTTTTCGTTGAATATATGCTTTCGAAATTCGATTTATTTATTTTATTTTATATTGGGATTATCTTATAACGAATACAGTTGAAGGACTTTAAAACAACGCACGATATTGTTGTTGATTCGACCAATATTTTTCAGAGAAAGTTGCTGTTTTAGGCGTAGACAACCTCATTGAAGTTGATTTGATTTTTGGTTCACACAGTATGAAGGTCGTCTATCCATTTCAGTATTTTCATGGTGGAGCAAATATACATACCTGAAGGCATCTATCCTCAAAAAAAGGGTTTCAATCAAATAATTTCCGGAATTTGGGATTGCTATAGGTACAGGGTGTCTACTTTCAAAGTTGGGTTTTTACGAGTGATTTGCAACACAAAATGTCGACCATATGTTATATTGCTCGAAATATTGACGGTTATTCTTCAATTTAACATTTCTTGATTTCACAAAATAATTCGAAGTTTTTCCTCTTAAATGATTATTATTCAGTTTTCCTTGTAGTCCCATCAATTTTTTGACCACATATTCGTAAATGTCAATAAATCTAAGAGAAAAAAAACTCTAATTGCGGGTGTGGTGAGGGTATGAATATAACGATTCTGAAGTTAACAAAATTAGTCCCATTTTTCCAATGGTTTTTTCGATGAAATATTAATAATTATGCACACGTTTTTTTTCAGTAAAAATACCTCATTTAATGTTCTTTCAAATGAGATATCAACTTTTGTGCTAGCTGTTAGCTGTTCATCCTCCGCCATAATATTATGGCTAACATGATAACAGCGAGAAAAAGTCGAAAACTTCCGAATCTAAATTTGCTCTATTCCGAGGCTCTTCCTGATTAACTTTTAATGTAATTTTATGGAAATCATCAATTCATTTGTTATCTGTAGATGCTGAGAGGAGACTTAATAATTTTATATAGGTGATACCAGAATAATTTAGGAGATTGGGGGCCACAGGATACTATGGACTATGTATGGCAGAGAGAAAACCCTCATGAGACTATTTTTTCCCATTTCCAACATGAGTTAAGTAGGTATCAACGTGAGGTTGGCAGTCATGAGAGGAGAACTTTACGGATCAGTTATACTTATCATTCACTTCAATGCTGAAGAATTCATTAGATTAATCCAAAGCAACTTGACAGACATATTGGATGAAATTCACCTGTCTAACAGATAAAATGTCTGGTTTCAAAGGAATGACTGCCCTGCACATAATAGTCGTAATGTCAAAATCTATCTGATGAATATATTGCGACACATTGGATTGGAAGATCCGGTCAGATGGCCACCGAGGAGCCATGATGACCTTACGCCTTTGGTTTTTTATGTCCAGAATATTTTGAAAGAGAAAGTATATCTAATTCGCTTTCAGACTCGGTAAAATCTCATCGGCATAATAAAATTGTGTTGTGCAGAAATACGTCTGAAAAGCTATGAACTTCGCAGAGTTGCAGATGCAGTTCGAAAACGATATGTCAAATATTCATTTTTTCGTTATTACTTTAATTCAAGATGAATTGATGATTTTTTTAAAATTACATCAAAATTCGATCTTGACGAGCTTAAAAATAGAGCAAATTTAGGATCGGAAATTTTAGAATTTTTCGTTGTTATGTTAGCCAAGATATTATGGCGAAAGATGGGCATCAGCTAGCATCAGAAAAGTTGATATGGCATTCGAAAGTGCATTGAATGAGGTATTTTTTACTGAAAAGAAACGTGTGCACAATTTTCGATATTTCATCGAAAGAACCATCGGAAAAATAGGACTTATTTTGTAAACTCCAGAATCGTGATATTCATCTCCTTGCCACGGTCGCAATAAGAGTTTTTCGCACACAGACTCTCTTATGTTGTAAAAAATGTATTGCCCTTTCCAAATATGTAGTCAAAGTTGATGAGACTACAATGAAAACGGAATAATGGTCATTTTAGAGGAAAAGCTCTAAAAATTTCGTGAAATAAAGAAATGTAAAATTGTAGAATGACCGTCAACATTTCGATCATGTGTTATATGATGACTTTTTTGTTGCAAATAACTCTTTTATTCTCCCCTTGAAGCTTGGCCACTTTAAAAAGACACGCTGTATATCAGAGAAAAGTTTCAGTATTTCGAGTCAAATAATGGGGCTACCTTATTTCCTACATTCAAAGAAATTATTCATATAAAATCAATATTCTCAAAAATATGACTAATATGAGGCAATTTCTCGAAGTGGGGCATCTACCCATAGCTTCCGACAGTTTACCAAACAATGACTATTTATGTATATGTCGACGTCATAGAATATTATCAAAGAGAGTACCTATTCAAATTCAGATCAGCAGTACCTACTGGCCCGAATTCTCATTTCCTTGAAAGTCTTCCAATAATACTATTCTGATGAAATTGGAGACAAATATACGTCTTAGTTCTAAGTATCAAGTTTGACATTGATCGTACCTGTAATTTCGTTAATATTGAAAAATCCATGAGAGTTGAGTTCGGAATCAAGCAACTAATATTTTTAATAGACATGTGGCTGTCTCAAATCTACCGTGGATATTTCAACTCCGTAACTCGTTCCGTTCGAGATACATCAGTGACCAGGTATTTTTCGGTTGACATCGCACATACCAAATATATTTTTTTTAATTCTGTAATCTCACGATCCTAACGAAATGTTACACGAGGGACACCTTCAACTCGAAAAATCAGGGCAACTACCCTATCGCAACATGAATACTGTATAAATTATTGATTGAAATGCATTCTCATTTTGCACAAGACATACACTTGACATAATGGAATTTCCATGTTTCTATGTTTCAGTAGAGTTTTGACATTTCTCGTAGTGCTTCTGAATACTTTGTGTACGGTTGCCATGAGGATTGCACATTAAAATGGCTAAAAAATTGAGCATTAAAATGGGCCAGTAATGCTCAATTTCGTAAACATTAAAATCACCTTTTATTTCGAGGTCGGCGGAAAAAAAAATATATAGGTATTTATTACTATTTCAAAAGTTATACATCGTCAAATACTCAGCTGTAAAACTTTTGCGTGTTTGTGAAGTTCGCTGCGGTGATGATCGCACACACTAGCGAAAAACGACCTCACATTAGAATAACACTTACAAAACTGAGATTCAGGGGGACTGTGGCTACTACTTATAAAATTAATTTTTTGTCGGGTGTTTCGGATGTTGAGGCCCCAGCGTCATCAGTTCAAAGATGGTGTGGGGAAGCCTGGTCAAACTGAATGCGCAACAAAGACTCCTTGATATATATGAATTCCAGGACATCTAGGAATCCAACGTAACGCGGAGGCCAACAATTTCAACAGGAAGAGGGGTGCATTCTATTGATAGGACCGGAACCTTTCTGTGGCTTAAGGAAAATTTTTCAATAGGGCAAAATGCCTACAAAGGGGAGGAGGCAGACAGGGTAGTAAATGCCGAAAATAATGAATTCAGAATATTCAGATTCTGCGGAGAAGAGAATGAAGCACCGAAACATCTTGTGACGAATTATCATTGATTATCAACAGAGTGAGTAACTGGGTAGGGAAATTATATGGGATGTATACTAAAAAAAACACTAGTGTACCTTTAAGTATACAGTTAAACTTGATGGAATATTTTGAACCTAAAAATATATATATTTGAGTTGAAGAAAATATTTTCGAACGAAGAATATCCTATTCTCATCTTCAAACGGGTCATATACCTAGTTATTCTCTAAAATTAGGCATTTAACAGCACCTCTCGTTTCAGAGCAATTGAAAGTTATTTTGTATTTCTTCAAGAAAAGGCTACATTAATGTCAAGATCGTTTATACTATCGAAGCCTAATTTTAATGTTGAATGAAAAGGAACTCGTAGCCTCAATTTCAAAATACCAAATCTTCATTGCAGCAAAAATATTCTTAATGTTATATTTCTAATGATAATGTTGAGAACAGCTATTTGAGTTTTGCAATGCTTGGGCCGAAATTAGATGATTATCAAACGAATAAAAATCAATTTTCATTCAATCCATGGAAAGTATTGTTTCAATTCTACATATTTTTATGAAAAATGTTCATAAGGTTTCCTCGAGATGGCGTTTATACTCAAAGAGGAGCGACACTTTTGTTAAATAAGGAACCCAGAATGCCTCTACAAGGCAGATGAGGAAATTAATTGCTACTTATGAATGCTCTGTTTGATATTACCACCGTGCATGTTCTTTGGATGTTGACGGGATTAGTTCCGAAGTATGAGTTTGATATTGGTTGATTTCAATCAACTAATTGTGCTTTCATTGTCTGTATATTTTTATTTTTTATTTAAACCCTACTGATTATTGTTCTGGAATGTTTAATGAAGTTTTTCAGAGAAAGATTATACTTAATTGAAATATTCCCGTCTTTGCCTTGAGTAGAAAGATAATTCAATAATAATGCTATTAAGGTTTTTTTGAAACCTACTTATTCTTGTTTGAGTTCACTGTTAAAAATGGGGGTAAATTTACACATGATTAACTATTGATCAAATGGTAATTACACATACTGTAACATGTGAAATGGGATTCTAATGTGATTTCTTGTAATTTTCCGGAATATTGCAGGAATTTACAAGAGTTTACTGAGATTCACAAGACTGTCCAGAATATTACAAGAATTCACAAAACTTTTCCATGTTTTCACAGAAAATCACATATCTACATTATAATTCACAGAGGGTTGGTAAATTCGCCCAATACGGTTGAGTATAAGAGCGTCTGCGCTTTGCGTTTGCGTATGAGAGTTGGACACCTGATGCGTCCGCGTTCTGGCCTCATTTCACTCTTATATCTTAATGTGTTACGTAGACTGGTCAAATCGCTAATAACTTTTAGGTTCATAATCTCGGGTGAGTTTACCATTTACAGTGATTTTTAATTATTAATTTGAATTGGATTCCCATCATCAAAGGTAGGTACCTAAATGTGTGTTTTTATTTATTATGATAAACACTGTTAACTTCATAGCAGCGAATCGCGTTTTTTGTTCTACACACTGAGTGTAACTTGATTTTATTTCATTATCTTGAGAAAAGGTAATACTTTGCCAAGTTCGAAATATTTTGCGGAAAACTCTAAGGATTGAAATAGTTTTTGTGAGAGATCTTTATTTCAGACAACAAATATTCAACGAGTATTCATGGAGGATATCCCTATTCCAGGACTAATACAATTTGGACATTCATTGAAGTCTTCGATATATGATGTTACGACTTCAACCTAAGGTCCTCAAAGGGTTTTGCAGAACTCCACCTTGATGGAAGAGCGCGAAGTGCCACAAAGAGAAGCTGACAAAAAGGAGATGAATGAATTGTATAATAATGTTTGTATCAAAAAACTTTTAGATGATGAACTGATTTCATTTAATTTAAAAAATTTCCTATTCCTAGTTAGTATAATATGGTTGTAATTTCACATAACATTTGGTCAAAATTTCACAAAACCAAACTATGAATTCACAAGAGATTACAAAACCTTGGGTAAAAACTGAAATAAAACCTACTCAATAGTTATCTACAGGGGAAATTTTATTGAAAATACATAATATATAAATGGAAATTCACAAGAATCATATTGTGAAATTCCACTTTATTACTCCTGTTGTTTGTGAATGTACGGAATTTTATGTAATATTACATAACCTATATTGCAACATAAATACAAACATTTGTGGGTAAACGGATTACATTCTGTTTTGTAAATTTACAAATTCGAGTGTAATTTTACAGTGCAGTGTTACACTCAGAAAATTATTCTAGTAAATACAACGAAAAATGTATGTTATGATAATAATACTAAGATCCCTATTTGGTCAATCTAAAATTCTATTAAATCAACAGAAGCACTTTTGTCAGCTGCTACATTGAATAAAAACTTGTTATAGATAAAGAATTTTCTGTTACCGTTATAATAAAGTAGTTCTTCCTCTAATAGTGCAGTTATCAGGTATAACAAAAATATAGATGTTCATAACAATAGTTTCTTGTAACATGAATAATAAATTCTGTTACGTTAATAAAAATATACTGCTAAGCAGATCGAAATATAATGATTTCAGCAACTCTGCTTTGTGTACAATGGATAGTGTGACTGTTAAATATACGATTCATACTCTTCAGGCAACAGTAAGTCTGTTTATGCCGATAGAGGGTTTTATTATATTGCTAGAATGTAATATTCATACTATAACATTTAACTATTACATATCTTAATCTGATCCTCGCTAGTATAGTATATCTCGCCCCATTCCGAATATTATTCTATTGAATTTATAGAAAACAATAATAATTATTATCAATCATTTATCAGTGAAATTGTTGTGATGAACTTTTCTCTCTATGCAATACCTAATACTTATTTTTGTATTTGAAGTTATGGGAATAGGTTTTAGAATAACAAAATTTTCCGGCTTTGGTTAGTTCTATTAGAAAAAGATTTTCTCAAGAAATCTGGTATCTTTAACATAACCCAATATATCATACCAAGGTGTACCCCAGAGGGTGTTTGTATAGAGGCCATTCATTGGAAATCGTAACAAAATTTTTGCTGTGTCTTCAACCAAATATTTACTTCTGAAAATTTGGCACTTTCTCCATAACACCTTTATGTCCTCCCATCTCTCGGCTTCTTTTATGAATTTTAAGTTTCCTTTAAGTGTTTCGGCAATTTCTTCAGCTTCAAGAATCACTGTCAAACCATAAAATTAAAGTATATATTTTAAAGACTGGAATGAAAATGAATCTAATAGGTAACTAAAGGTGAATCTGGAGATAGTCGTCTTTTGGCTGACTGTGTCTCTATAAGTCCAATTGATTTCAGTTTTCTCACATTATTGTAATATTTAGCTAATAGTTTTCCTTTGGGAGCTTTATTTTTCTGAGGAGCGAAGTAGTATTCCTGCAAAAAAAAAATGAAACATAATCACAGACTGATAGCTGATAGCGGTTGATTACCTTAATTTCTGCAGGAAATAAACATAAAATTTGGTCCGTTAAATTATTTGCAATCGACACGGTCATTTTTTTATTATTTTGGATGAAATCGTCCACTATTTTATCAACTATTATTTGTTTTTGGGCATCTTCCTTCACATTTTGAGATGATTGATAGATTACACTGGCTAGTATAGGTAAACACACCACATGTGCACGAAATCAGTAGCGATTTGAATATTCTCATGTTTTTCGTGTGCATCCGTATCGGTTTGTAGCATTCGCTCACAGAAGGACTGTTAAATCAACAGCGGATTTTGTAATTCTAGCAGTCATCCTGTTGAACAATGTTTTCGGACAATATTTTACTATTAACATAACGAATATTTTATCCCTGTTATAGTATATGATTTTCATTTGAACAAAGAATACTGTTAGGGTAGTATAACAATATAATTGTAAAGATAATAATACATGTTGTGGACATCATAGTGTATTAGATATTCTATATAATTAATTTGTGTTATCTTTACAAAATTTGGGACTTTGGGGTAATGGAAGTTCAGGCTGTTTTTGATAGAATTTGTCCATTGTATTGACAATAAATACATTGATTTTGATGGTATTTTGTAGCCTCGATGGAAATGATATTGTTATCACGATAGTTCTTGTTTTATAGTACTAACAAACGTTATTCAAGGTAACATAAATGGTCTATTGTAGGTACAGCAATTTCTAGTAGTCGAAAGAGTTTTTTGTAGGATTAACAATTTTAATACATTAAACTTTCAACAGAAGTGCTTCTGTTAATTATACTTATAAAATTTTCTGAGTGTAAGTTCACTATGATTCCTACTGGCCTAAAATAACCAATGATTCTTACTGTAAATAATTTTTAGTGTTGCAGCTGTTTTTATTATTATACTTATTTGGAGTAGGTATATATAATTCAATCAGAAACTCAGCGAAGTTTCGCTTGAAGACAATGTTATGGGCATTTCAATGAGACTTAATCTTAATTGTTAATTTCAGATTGTGAAAGGAAAATTACTCTACTTTATCCAATTTTATTTTCCATAGAAATAAATGTGAGGTACAATTAGATATAAGAATAAGGTGCTGTTTGAATTGCGTACATTTATTTTTGTGGATATACGAGTCTATGTTTGCTTTCAGTCAAGAGTACAAGTCTTGATTACAGTGTACATTTTTTCAGTGTAGAATTTTCATTCCTGAAATCACTCTGTTAGGGACTTTTACACTGAAACACTTTTCTGATTTAATTGTTTATTGACATCGAAAAGATTCGTACAAATTTAGAAAGGGACGACGTGACGTACCGCTTGAGCTTTCTCGGGGGACTGCCCGTGTTCGGGCGGTTCGGCTTTCTAGTACCTGCCGAAACTTACCCTGTTGTCACTGTCGCCTTGTTTATATTCTTAAATCTGGGGAGAAATACTGCTACACTACTCTCTCCTCAGTAGCGGCTAACTTAAAAAAATTTACAATTTCATCCGCTACTGGGGAGAAATACTGCTACAACTCCATTTCATCAAGACTATGGAACAGAACAGAGAGCAATAATGCGAGCACTAAAGATAGCTCAAGTAACTATTACAGACCATTCTGTCGAATTCCTTTGATGGAATCTTGGATTTTGACGTCAGCTTTGCGCGTTTAGCTACAAGCGTAACGAGCGAAATGCTCGTAGTGCCGTCTACATTACGCTTTGCATTACGCTTTACATTACACCTTTCTGGATTCGCCATTAACTATAACGACATCATTTAAATTTACGATGTATTTTCATCATGAATTTTGGAAAATTTCAACTTTAACAACTACCTATATTGTATATTGAAAGATTATCGTCATCAAGGAAACACGCATTTATCTGACTAATCGACCTTAAAAACTCTCTTAATTGGTCGAGTTTTTGCTTCGATATCTTGTTGTGATTGAAATTTATAATTTTAAACCAAAATCAATGCTCTTGCCAATTCCCAAGTTTTAATTGACATTTGTATTTTTTTATTTTACTTCGAAAAAATACTTTTTTCACAATCTTTTTTGGCCCAACCACTAGGAAGATAGGACAAACTATTTTTTGAAGGTGTAGTATAGGTAGTAAAATTTTTGTGTTGAGTGCAAACGTCAAAAACATTGTCATCTTTATACCTTCAGCAAATGAATGTTTGATGATTGCCATGTTCTCAAAATCAGTTCTTTGGTCGAGTTTTTGCTTCGATATATGGTTGTGATTGAAATTTATAATTTTAAAACAAAATCAATGCTCTTGCCAATTCCCAAGTTTTAATTGACATTTGTATTTTTTTATTTTACTTCGAAAAAATACTTTTTTAACAATCATTTTTGGCCCAACCACTAGTAAGATAGGACAAACCATTTTTTGAAGGTGTAGTAGGTATAGGTAGTAAAATTTTTGTGTTGAGTCCAAACGTCAAAAACATTGTCATCTTCATACCTACAGCAAATGAATGTTTGATGATTGCCACGTCCTCAAAATCAGTTCTTTAGAGTAAAGTCAAAACTAGTATCTGACTGACTCTCATAGAAGAAAAACATTCATGACTAAAGTCATGAAATGTTATTTTTCAACAATATTTATTTGGGGATATTTTGTATTTGATTCTTTAGCAAATAAAACCATTTTAGGTAGATAATTACCTACATCATTACTGATTATTGAGTAACTGAAATCAGTTTGACAATTACCAATGAATTTATTGCTTTAAACGTTTCTCGTTAAATTCCTGTACATATTTGAATACACTGAACCAAAAGAAGTGGAGATCAAATCTCAATTTGAAGACACCTCCATATCGTAGTCCAATCCTGAGAGCCCCACAAGGTGAGCCATTCACCCATCCAACCGCAAGTTGTCGGCTTCGTTTCAAACGAAACGACTCACTTATTGGGTGGGCAGAGGGCAGCACTGTCCGAGTGGAACGGCGGTTTGATAAAACAACATCTCGGCAACACCTGAATGGCGTTGCCAGGCAGGGAGCCATGTTAGGTAAGTGGGTACGTATGACTTTTGTTTCTGGGTGGCAAAGAGAGACCGAACATTCGTTGCGCATGCCGCTGGAAAAGGAGGGCTGCGTGGGAGACCCTTGACACCTTTAATTGAGAATTTGACGAACGGCTTTACGTAATTCTTGATATATTGGCCGGGATTTCTTTTTTATGTTTCTGCTAATTACGGGACGTCATTAAGTTCAGTTGAGTATTTGTTACCACACTCCCACATGGTTGTAATTAATGAAATCTTAGATTGATGATCAGTTTGCAGTCGTTTGAATACGACTTGTTGGGTTGAGGAATCTTAGAATGATTAGGGTCAATTAATGATGGCAAAATATCCTTTAGCAACTGCTCGATTTCTCCATTCTTGGAAAGACGCAAATATGAGGAATTCAAAGAATAAAATAAATCGGAGGATAGTCGTTTGGCATAGCAGAAAAAAGCTGGAGAAAATGTAAAATTATAACATCTGGTGAGTAGATATATGTCGATTAGTTCTAAATAGGAATCTCTTGTCCTGAGACATCACAAATGTTTGGAATTGATCTCAGTATTAGGTATCAAATTGAAGCATTGATCATGTTTGCAAAATATACTATATTATATAATATATATAATATAATATAGTTGAATGACAACATCTGATGACCAATCTACTTCTTCTAAATGGATGGGCGACAAACGATTTAACGAAGGCAACGATCGATCATTTCAGAATGTTACATTAACACAAATAATACATATTTTATGTAGAACCTACTCGAAGACATAGAGTGGCTGAATGAAAATAACAAATATTCTTCTTGAATTCTATGATGCTGAATAAATCGAAATATTGAGTAGGTAGAAGAAATGATTTGAATATTCATTCTATCAGAATCAGAACATGGACAGCGTCAATGAATACAAATAAATACTGACTTTTCATAGTATTTTGATCTTTCATTTATATATTGCGGTAAAGTCATGTCAAAATTTTCGTACCTGCTCAATGCATCCTTCAAGTTTCTTCTCCATGTCTTATTATCTGCTATTTACGGTGATTCGTTGAGTATTCCTATATAATACAAGGTGTAGGTATCTGAATTACACCTTAAAAATTAATCAGATGATTCCTTAGATCATTTGATAAAAATGGTTTCCAATAAATGAATGCCCTGAAATACATGACTTCCAAGATACAGGGTGTTGAAGTTCTACTTAAAAACTGACTGAAAAGTGGTACGCCACTGAAATATTTTAAACTAGAAACTGTTTTGTATATAGGACTTGATATTGATATCTACTAAATTGTATATAAATGCAAAATTTCAGCACGATCGGAATAATTTTCTGGATATAATTCAAAAACTGAAATTCTCATAAAAAACTTGACAATTGAAAAAATTAAATCTATGATTCGATGAGGCGATACTCTTGTTCGCATGAACATTCAGTATATCAATCTTCATTCACAAAACGAATTTCACTCGAATCAGATATCTTGTTATGGAAATAAAAGTTTCTTCTTCACAATAATATTATGTACAATTGAAATTTCTATAGTTGTACTCAAACATTCATATTCGATTTAGAAATACAAAATGCAGTTTTTATTGATTTTGGCTAATTTTAAAAATTTGCCGGAGTCCTGAGCTACATGGGCCATTGAAAAAAAGGTACTTGATAGGACTTTTCTTTTGTAATCGGCCTTGGAAGGCGGATAGGCTAAAAATCATTCAAACCCGATAAACAATTTGTTCTTTCTTTTTTTAATTTTTATGGTAGAAAGTAATCTTAAAAATAGCATTTCAAATTGATTATAAGTATTTGGAATTTCTTAAAATAACTGTAGCTCGTGTAATTTTTACACTAATTTTGGTCTCACCACTGATGAAAAATGTGAACATTCATCAGAATTCCTAGTTGTAAAAAGACCTGTATTAATTGGGTTAAAAAATAGAAGGCACATTATACTGAAAATTACTATCCACAACAATAAATTTTCAAATCCGTTCCTCCAAATTGAATATGTAGATACCTACATATACCTAATCATCAACGTTTAAAAACGTAACGTGTGCAATTGCCTGAAGTTTTTCGAATATTCTTGTTTCATTTGTTTTTGTAAAATCTCCAAATAAAATATCTTTTCAAGAAAGATGGACGCACAGGGCCGATCGACTGGCCTGCTCACTAGCCAGACCTCAACCTCGTCGATCTTTTTATTGGGGGATTTCACATAGCTGGTGTACGCGAAGGAAAGCTACAACGAAACCGAATTGAGTCAGGTGCCGTATTCTCGAGAAATGATATTCGAAAACGTATACGAATTTCATTGCGCGGTGTGCATTTTTGCAGGTAAAACAGGGACTCGTGCAATGAAGTTCGTATACGTTTTCGAATATCACTTCTCGAGAATACGGCACCAGACACTTTCAGGAGCGGACACGTCACTCTCTAAAACGTTTTCGATTATGTGAGACATGTGAGTATTCGAGTTGGAGGAACGAATTTCGAAAATTTATAATAGTGAATAACGATTTTTCAGTATTATGTGCCTTTTATTTCTTATCTCAACAGGTAGTCTCAGAACTATCGCCATTCTGACGAATGTTTTCATTTTCCATCAGTGATGAGACCAAAATTGTTGTAAATTTCAATTAAAATCAATTTATAATCCCATGATCAGGTTTCAATGATTTTTAGCCTAGGATCCGCCTTCCAAGGCTGATTACAACAAAAAAGTCTCGATCAAGTACCTTTTTTTTGTATGACTTTTGTAGCTCAGGACTCCGCCAAGTTTTTGAATTTATCGAGGAGGTGTAAACCCACCTTTTTGTATTCTGATTCGAAAATGAATGTTTGAGTACATCCTACTGAAAACTGATTTTCTAGCTTTAGAGCCTTTTTTTGAGTTTGAAGTAATTTCAGGAAGCTGAAAAATATTTTTCATTGAAATAATATTGCAGACGATCAAGTAAAAATAAAACTGCAAAATACTTGCCGCATAGGAATATATGAATTATTCACACGTAGCTGGAAAAATAGATTACATAAAGGAAGCACCCAAAATATCATAACTTGAAAACTTCAAAAAATCATGGGGAAATTTTTGGATAGCCAAAGGTCTGAGGGATCACAAAAAAAATTATTGACGTCAATCTCCCGTTCACCCTGTATATGAATAGTCTCAAATCAAAATACATATTTCAAAACGGTGCACATCATCGGGTTTTTTATTGAGTACATTTTTGGTGTAAAATTAATTGATATTTGAGTTCACTTGAAATTTTCTAAATAAATCTAATTTCAAACAAGTTATGTTCAATATTAGTTTTTACGAACCATGTAACTAGCGCCCTTTATGAGAATCAGACAAAAAAACAAATTCATTGGATGTATCAGCTTCCAAAACATATTCGTGTAGAATTTCATTGCAATATGCCAATTTTTCTTCAACGCCCTCTATCTTGGATACGGATGGCACTACCATCGTTTGAACAATGGCACTACGAAATGTTTTTACTCAACTAGCGCCCTTTATGAGAATCAGACAAAAAAACAAATTCATTGGATGTATCAGCTTCCAAAACATATTCGTGTAGAATTTCATTGCAATATTGCCAATTTTTCTTCAACGCTCTCTATCTTGGATACGGATGGCACTACCATCGTTTGAACAATGGCACTACGAAAAGTTTTTACTAAACTAACCCCAATTAATTTTTCGGTTTTAATTCTATCCTAGAGAGGGCATCACCTTTTTTTGAAACATCCTGTATATACTATACTGATGGTTCCATAGAAAAATGTACAGACTACAGAAGATATGTGTACCTACTAACTGTCAACTACACGTAACTATAATCTAATTCAAGCGGATGACCTGGTCATCATCGGTCAAGACCAACAATGACCAACTGCATTTATGCGCTTTTGGTCATTGCTGGTCTTCATCACTTTATCATATGACGTCATGAAGTGCCCTTCAACGTCATCGATTAAGACCGCAGATGACCTAAGGTGAACATACTCGAGAGCCGAGTCAAGCTTCTGGTCATTGAAGAAATAAGGTTAAATTCTATGTTTATATCTTATGATAACACATGAATGTCAGATTAAATAAACATTCACTTGCAATTACAACAGATATGAAATCTTCTAAACTGGACATGACTCAATTGTAGCGTAAATCTGAAATAGAAATGTTGAACAACATTCAGCTAGCAAAAATAAAAATAAATCATGTAATTAACTTAAGTGGTTGTACGGAGGTGGTATGGAAAATATTATTCAAATTTTTGTCCAGGGAGTAATACAGTAGGTTTTGGGGATTTTTCTAGGTTCTCATTAAATATAACTAGGTAATTTCCAAAACAAACAATATTCAGTCCCATACAATAATTGCATTTTTACTGAAACGAAACTCTAATTCAGAAAATCGTTGGTTATGTGTTTGTTTTCATTCTCCCTGACCTACATTAACGAAAATGGTGGAGATGACTCAGAACTGCATTTGAGCGGAAGCTGGTCATTCGCGGTCATTCCTCAAGGGCCAAGACCAAGGGCAGGACCAACAATGACCACGGTCATTACTGGTCATTCACTTGAATTAGATTTATGTAACTATGGTAAGCTGTGGTTACATCGCCAATATTCGCCTTACTGTACACGAATAAGCAGTATATCATAGTTTTGATATCAGAAAACTTTTAACAGTTTCTTAATATGTATCCTAACTACCTACTACAATCATCGAGAAGCGATAACTTTCAAACTCAAGAGTTTCAAGGTAGGAAAGTTGAATTCATAAATGAATAGAATGACGATAAAAGTTCTCAGAATACTCAAATTCAAATGATTGTTGTCTCAAGATGAATAAAAGCATAAGCTTTTGTCAAATTTCAGTTATTCTCCTATAATAATTTATATTGATAGAATTTATGCAAAAATCAAAATCCATCAATTCATGAAGAAATCCAATTCGTCCAAAATGAAAACTTCAAATATGATTTTAATTAATGCAACTACGTAGTCTGTTTTCCTACCGATAACATCTTTTTAGGTCAATAATTGAAAGAGAGTTCAATATAATTTGATGAAATATCGGCTCCATATTTACGATTTCCCACAACAATTTTAATTGAAATGAAAGAACTAAAACATTTTTGTGGATGAATAACAGTGAATTTGAAATGCACTGTTTGCGCCATCTCCTGACAAAGCTGTGAAAAACTAAATAACATTCCGTAAAGAGGCTCCATTCTACTATAGAACACTGCTAAAGTTAGCATAGCATGTGCCATCTATTGGCTTCACATCAAACTGACTTCGGAAAGCGTCAATGAAGAAATCTGAATTGAAGATTTCAGAAACGCAATGAATTCTGCAAATGCGTTTTTTTCTTCTTAGTATGTATGCTCGCTCGCTAGATGACGCTAGTATACAGGTTGATTTTTTAAGTGTTCTAGTTGAAGTTTTCGTGAAAGGAATCTATTGTAATACGAATTTAAGATTAGGTGTTTTCCATTTAGAGTACATGAATTATGAAATATTTCCAAGTGAAATATACTTCCGGTTCTACCGGAAACGAATGTATATTTCGTTATTTCGAATAAAAAATCCTGTTTTTAATACATATTCGAATTCGTCGTTCAATTCTTCACTGATTTGATATATTATGATATGTGCAACCACTTCACGTGGTTGTTGAATTATCATCAAATCGTCAAATTTTTTGGCCGAAAGATCGTCACAAATACAAATTAGTACCCTATAATTTGGTAAATCCAATCGATTGCTCGTCAACAATTAATGAGAGTATACCGAACACTTAACACTTCATGACTTTAAACTCAGTAGTTTAGCCGTTATCGAAGAAAATTCGAATTTCACGACTGAATGAATGAAGCACTAAAAAAATCACCCTTTATAATTCAAACGAATTCTTCCGCTATTGTTGAAACAATGTTTTTGCAAACTGAAAAAAAATGAAATAGGGACTGAGAGAATAATAGGATATACGTAGGGCAACCTACATTTTCTTGAGGTACCTACATAAATGTCCTGCTAACTTATTTGCTCGAAGAAATCTACATATTTTGAACTTATCAATTCTCCTCCTGATTTTCAACAATTTTTGTATATGTAAATATTTCACCGATATAATTCACACGCAATGTCTTTTATTTATTAATTTCAAGTTGATTTTGAAGATATTTGTTTGTTTAATTTTTTCCTGAGTTTGTTGGAATGATCATTTGTACGCTCCTGTACTGAATTTATCATATTTAAAAATGTATGGTGCCAGCCACATGCCTCCATTTTTCTGCACTAATAGTGAATGATTTGAGCTAGATCGGAGAATTTAAGACATTAACAGAAAATATATTGATATGGTTCAATTTATAGTTATAGGAGTTAGAAGTTAGAATTATGTAAAAAGGTAGGCTGGAAAAAATTAGATGAGTGTTTCCATGGAATGATGAACTGTCAGTGAGAATAGAAATTAAGAAAGAAATTCCTCGAAATTAATCCACCCTGAGAAGAGTCAATATACAATAGGTTGCCAAATTATTAGGGACACTACTAGTTTTCTGTAATTTTCAAGTTTATATTAATTTTATGAGCAAATAATTGATGTTAGCTATTGTAACTTCTTCTTTATTTATTGGAGGTTTTTACTAGGACAGAAAAAGACATATCCATAGTCACAGGTTATTATTTTTCCATAAAATATGATGACGAATGGTTAACTAAAAAAATCTAATATTTGGTAATGCAGCCTTTGACTGCAATTAAAGCTTCCAGACGTCGGGGCATGCTCTCAATGCAAATTTTTGCATTGTGCTGTTATTGTGTGTGTATTGTGTGTGATCTCAGCAGAGGGTATGAGACGTCTCTACATCGTCGAAGGGGCCATGAGGCAGGACCAAAACAAGCGAGTACTTGAAAGTCGGCTCTTACCACAGGTTGAAGAATGGTTTCCTGATGATGAGGAATACGAGTTTATGCACGACTCGGCACCGTGCCATGAAGCCAGGAGTGTAACAGCATTTCTGGCCGCCAAGAATGTGAAGGTTTTGCCCTGGCTAGGGAATTCACCAGATATGAACCCCATTGAAAACCTTTGGGAACTCACGAAACGTGAGGTTACCAAAGAAGTTATCACCACCAAGCGGCAACTGATTGAAACTCCTATTAGCGTGTGGCATCACAGCCCCAATATACAGCACAATGCAAACATTTGCTTTGAGAGCATGCCCCAACGTCTGGAAGCTTTAATTGCAGCCAAAGGCTGCATTACCAAATATTAGATTTTTTTAGTTAACCATTCGTCATCATATTTTATGGAAAAATAATAACGTTTGACTATGGATTATGTGTTTTTCTGTCCTAGTAAAAACTTCCAATAAATGAAGAAGAAGTTACAATACCTAACATCATTTATTTGGTCATAAAATTAATATAAACTTGAAAATTACAGAAAACTAGCAGTGTCCCTAATAATCTGGCAACCTACAGTTGGGGGTTTGAACCCCCAAACCCCCCCCCCTTGGCTACGCCCTTGGCATTGAGGGTTTGTAATATATTTAAATAAATTGAACGCGAGTATCGCGATGTTTTTTTATAAACTACTGCACATGTACGATAATAACATCTGTATTATAAGTCAGTTCCAAATTGAATTCATTCGAATAAACATAGTGCTAGAATATAATTCATTTATTCGAATTATCCTATTTCCATATTGAAAAATATTACAGTGGCGACGAGCAATTTGAACCCTTTTAAAATAAACTCCAAAATGGGTGATTCGAAGTTATATTACGGACAAATACGTGAATTCAGTAGTGACACGTGTGATTGGATTATCTACAAACGTAGATTAGACAATTATTTTCTGGTGAATGAAATCGCTGATGTGGGAAAGAAACGAGCAATCTTGCTGAACGCCCTCAGCGAAAACGACTACAAGCTGATTTTTAACTTATGTATGCCCGTACCACCCGAAGAAAAGTCGTGTATGGAGTTAGCTATTCTGTTAGACGAATTTTTCAAGGTTCCAGAAACTTTTTTGTAGCAAGAGATAAATTTTTCGCTGCATTTATGGATGCTAATGAAAGTGCAAACGAATGGGCAGCTAGGGTCAGAAGTTTGGCACTGAACTGTCAATTTAGCGGAACAGATATCGACATGATGCTCCGAGATCGATTCGTAACTGGATTCATCAAAGGTGAAGTAAGATCTAAGCTGTTTAAAGAATCGTCATTATCGACATTTTCTGATGTCACAAAATTGGCGTCCTCAGAAATGGCGGCTTTGGGACAACGCTCCTTTCAAGTTAAAGTGGAACCAGATCTTCACCAGATTGGAGGAGGGAAACGTCAAGTTACGTCAACAGATGTCAGCCATAGAAAAATACCAACGTCACAGAAGAAATCAGTGTCAGTTAGTGTCAAGTGTCAATGTTGTGGTAGAAAAAATCATGTGTTTGCGCAGTGTCACTACAAGGAGTACAACTGTAACGTTTGTAAACATAAAGGTCATCTAGCACCCATGTGTCCGAGGAAACAAACGAAACCCAATTCTAAAAATTTTCACTCTCAGAATTTCATTCAGAATAAGGATATATTTTCGGTAAAAAATGATCTATCAATTGAAAACCCTTTCAAAATTCAGGTGAAAGTGAATGGAATTCTTCATAGTTTTCTATTGGACACAGGTGCTAGCATTTCTGCTATTTCTGAAAATTATTATAAGGCAAATTTTTCAGATTTCAAATTGATCCATTCTGACGATAAATTCAATGTTTATAATGGACAAAAAATTTCGACTTTAGGATGTTTTTCTTTACCAATTTTGTATAATCAAAAATCCACAATTTTGAAGGTTTACGTAGTTCGTAATGGGGGCCCTCCAATTTTAGGAAGGGATTTTATGCAAATTCATAAAATGGGTTTATCTTCTTTGAATTTTGTTTCTGATAAGGCAGACTCCTTAAAGAAAGAATTTAAAAGCTTATTTGATGGCAAATTGGGTAAATTCAACAAAGATGTTGTTTCCTTGAAATTAATTGATGAAAATGTTTCTCCTAAATTTATGAGAGCACGGCCCTTACCGTTTAGTATGAAGAAAAAAGTCGAAATTGAGTTAGATCGATTAGTTTCTGAAGGTATTTTAAAACCTGTGAATTATTCTAGGTGGGCAACGCCTATTGTTCCTATAATGAAACGATCGGGTGATATAAGAATTTGCGGTGATTTTCGTATTACAATTAATCCTCTGATTGAAATCGACCAATATCCTCTACCTAACATTCAGGATTTATTGACTGAGATTCAAAATGCTACAATATTCTCTAAAATTGATTTAGATCAGGCTTACGCTCAGTTAGAGTTGTCTGAAGATTGTAAAGAGTTGGTCACCATATCAACTCATAAGGGTTTATTTCAATATCAGAGACTTCCTTATGGTATAGCACCAGCACCTTCTAAATTTGCTAAAACGATGGAATCCTTACTGTATAATCAAGAAGGAGTCCTAATTTTTCTTGATGACATACTTATTTTCGGACGTGACGAGAAAGAACATTCTGAACGTTTGCGAACGGTCTTAAAAACATTGCAAGATGCTGGCCTAAAAGTAAGTTCCTCAAAATGTGAATTCTTCCAAGAAAAGATTGAATTTTTAGGATTTGTTATAAGTAAAGATGGAATTCAAATGTGTGAAAACAAAGTGCAAGCTATCAAAGATGCACAAATTCCAAGAAATGTGAAAGAATTGCAATCTTTTCTGGGAATGGTCAATTTTTATTGTAAATTCGTGGCCAATTTGTCAACAATTCTGCATCCTTTGCACCAATTGTTAAAGAAGGATTGTGTCTGGAATTGGAACAAGGAATGTAATGAATCTTTTTTGAGGATAAAAGAAATAATGTGTTCTTCGAAAATTTTAGTACATTATAATTCCGATTATGAATTAAGATTAACTTGCGATGCAAGCCCATATGGAGTAGCAAGTGTAATATCACATATTTTACCGAATGGTCAGGAAAAGCCAATTGCTTTTGCATCAAGAACTCTTTCAAAAGCTGAAAAAAGCTATTCACAAATTGAACGCGAAGGTTTAGCCATCATTTTTAGTTTGTCAAAGTTCAATCAATATTTATATGGCAGGAAATTTACTTTAGTCACGGATAATAAACCCTTGATGGCTATTTTTAACCCTAAAAAAGGAATTCCACAATATTCTGCGAATAGATTACGTCGATGGTCTGTGATGCTTTCGAATTACGATTATAGAATTATTCATGTTAATTCAAGTAATAATGTTGCAGATTTTTTATCTCGATGTGTATCAGAAAATAAAAATGAGGAAAGTTATGAATCAAATAATGAAGATTTAGACTATGATTACTATTTTTGAATATGAAGGAGTTTTGCGTGAATTTCGAAGAAATTTGTAAAGCTATTGAATATGACAAAGTTTATAATAAGATTATTCAATTTATACGCAATGGTTGGCCAAATTATGCGAGAAAAGATAAAAATTTCAAGAAATATTATCCTATTCGGAATCAGATGACTGTTGAAAATAATTCCGTTCTATGGAATAATCGAATCATTATTCCCACAGAGTTGAGGAATAAGATGTTAATTCAATTACATTCATCTCACTTCGGTATGGAAAAAATGAAATCAGTAGCTCGATGCTATATTTTCTGGCCAGGAATTAACTCGGATATCGAGAACTTTGTATTAAGTTGTTCAAGTTGTACAATGAATTCCAGTGCTCCTTCAAAGGTTGAACTTCAGTAGTGGAAGTGGCCGAAAATACCATTTTCACGATTGCATTTAGATTATCTAGGTCCATTTTTAGGAAAACATTTTCTAGTTATTTTGGATTCTCATTCTAAATGGCTGGAAGTTTTTCCAACAAGTCATATTTCGACCGATTTCACTATTAAGGCTCTTTCTAGTGTAATTGCTAGGTTCGGGTTATGTAATTCTCTAGTATCTGATAATGCATCTGTATTTACTAGTAAAATGATGAGAGATTTTTTAAAGAAATTTAATATAGAGCATATTACATCTCCACCGAGATATCCTCAGTCAAATGGCGCTTCTGAGAATTCAGTAAAATTGGTGAAGACTGCACTAAAGAAAATGTTGAGTTCCAATAATTCTATTGATATTAATTTAGCTATAAATAATTTTTTGATGGATTATCGAAATACACCACATTCAACTACCGGGGTTTCGCCCGCAAAACTTGTTTTTGGGAGAGATCTGACAACGAAATTCAGTCTTCTTAAACCTCAAATGTTCAAAAATGTTAAAAATAAGGTTCTCAAATCTCAATCAAATCAAAAGAAATATTATGGTGGCGCAAAATCAAAAATGTTTATTGTGGGAGAGAAGATCTCTGCAAGAGATTATCGTCATGTAAATGAGGTTAAATGGATAGGTGGTATTATTGCAAAAGTTATAGGTAGAAACACACATATTGTTAAAATTCCCGAATTGAACCAAATGTGGAAACGTCACCAGAACCAATTGAAAAGACGTATCAGTTCGGATCACTTGATTCCAGTCAATGATAACTATTGTGAGGAGTCAACAATATCTTCGCAACAAAATACATTTGTTTCAGGTGATGCTTCGTTAACATTGAACCGACCTAAAAGAAATGTAAGACCACCTGACAGGTTAACATATGAGTAATGAGAAAATTGTGTAATAATTGTATAGAGTAATTTAGAATTGTATTTTTGATAGGTAGAATAAGACAATGTCCAGCTTTTGATTTTTGTGGGGAAGAGTGTAATATATTTAAATAAATTGAACGCGAGTATCGCGATGTTTTTTTATAAACTACTGCACATGTACGATAATAACATCTGTATTATAAGTCAGTTCCAAATTGAATTCATTCGAATAAACATAGTGCTAGAATATAATTCATTTATTCGAATTATCCTATTTCCATATTGAAAAATATTACAGGGTTACCAAGTTAATTCCGATTCCGAAATATTTGGAAATATCTACTGACAATAATTCAAAAACTTTTCTGCTTTATGAAATTTTCAAAATGAAAATTTTAATTTGAATATCCTATTACTATGTGTCTCATTCACTACCCATTCAAGAATTCTGTTTTCCTCTTCAATGGACATTCAAATTTGTATTTTCTTCTTTTTTCAGTATTCGAAATATCAAAATATTTCGTATTTCCTGAAAGTAAGGGTAGCCTGATGAAAAAACAGGTTCGTATTCAAAAAAAAATTAGGATGATTTTTACAGAAGGAAATATTTCCAAATTGGTCCTGGAGGAAGAGTAAAAATTTGTATGAATTTCTATAGAAGAAACTCAGACGTGGAGATGTTTGAATATAGAAAAAACAACTTTATTTCTTTTCTTTGCGTCCAAATAAAAAATGCACATTTTGATGAACTTTTTCTCGAAGAGAAGTGAGTTTTAGAGTTATGAATTTCCAGACAAAAGCAGTTCAGAAGTTTAGATATATATTCCGTTCGGATATTATTGAGCACAAAGTAGTCCATGGAAATTTGGCATATTCCACTGTGTAGGTTATATTTCAGAATTTTAGGTGCTGATTGATACGCACTGTTGTCAATATCACGAAATAGTCAATGTCAATTTACATGTGAAAATTGACGAATTGATGAAGCAATTCAGACAAAAATGGGCGGTGCATTAGTTGAGGTGATTTCTATTCACATCTTCCTGAAATCTTCTAGAAAATCAGTAATCATTATGATGAAAAATCGTCATTTTCAGATTTCTAGCTGAGGCAAAATATTTCATGAGCATAGAGATCGTATAAACAATAGCATAACCTCAATTTTTGCCGTCCCCAGTGGTCTGGTCTAGTGGGTATGACTCCTGCACTGAGAAAAATGTTTCTTTCGATTCTAATCAAACAGCTTTATTAAATTTCAGATAATAAAGGCCATAGGAAATTTAATTACTTTAATTATCTGTCTATTTGTTTCAATTATGTAGATTCATCCTCATTAGAATTTCTGTTTCATTATAATAAATTTCATTGGAATAACAACTCATCCCATTGTACCAATGATACGCATAATTATTTCACAGCTTCCTGTTTAATTAAAAATATTTCCATTATTTCAATAAACCTTCTCGTTGATCTAGGAGGACGGCATGATTGTTCTCATCTTACGCATCATTGAATTTAACATTTTTCAAGGAGTGGCGGACAGGCCGCCAGTATCACGTGACGCCTGACGCCTTCTGAAATGCAGAATTCGCGCGGTTTTCTAATCGCATTTCATTTAGCAACAAGAAGCAGCGCGTGTGCTCATCCCGGTCTTCGTCACAGTATTCTTATTACGTTGTGCGTTTTATATATCTCGTGGTATAAATAATATTGGTGCACGTGTGAGTGGAAAGTTTGCACGAAAACTTTGCATCCGTCTATAGGTAAGTTAAATCAATGGAAAATATACCTGTCCTATATATGTCAATTGCCAGCAAGGTCGTTTTTGGAATAATAATTAATGAAAAACTAATAAAATAATAACACCATTCATTACATCATAACTATACTTCACTACAGAAATATTTCATCATCGTATTTCTAATCTCAAAACCATCTAACACATTAACCTTACAGCTTGTACCTTATTTATAAGAATGGCTTGGAGGATTTTATTGCAGGAATGGGGTATGGAGAAGTTCATTCCTAATTTTGAAGGTACATAGGTATAGTAGTTATTACAGATATCCACGAAGCATGAAATAACTCAATTTTGCTTCAAAAGATGAATTTATTCGCAATTTAACTTTCTGCATGTTGATTAACATGTAATATTTTTAGCAGTTTTAGTGCAAGAAGTGTCGCCAAAAAGACTGCGTTTCAGTTTCAATATTCAATTTGCACAAACAACATAATCTTCGACATCAATTTTGACATTGTATTAGATACGACCCTATTCAATACTAACGGGAAAGTGAGGTCTAAAAAACAAACGAATTATTTTGGGTTTTCATAATGGGGTGTGTAGGTGTACAAAGGTACGCCCTACTATTGAGGAAGCAAGTGATATACATGGGCGCCCGCAGGGGGGGGCAGAGGGGGCCGTGCCCCCCTCCCTGAGATTTTGATCCTCCTATCGTTTTTCAGCACAACACCCTCAAGGATGCCTCGTTTTTTTCAAAAATTTTCACTTCAGTAACCAGTATTCTGTAAGGACTATTCACTTTTTCGACCAATATCACAATAAACTCTTCAGAGATCACTTGAATTGAGACAGTGTGCTAAAACTGCTAATACTTAATTTTTTTTATAAGGAATTTTGATATCACTTATAACCGGTTCTGGTTTTCAGAAGAAGAAATAGATGATGAATCTTTTCGTCTTATTTTATTGGACGATGGGATCCTACAAAAGATACTGCCCAAGACAGGACCAAGACTTGCATTCATTAACAAAATAAAAAAAATGGAATGGTCTAATGGTGGAAATACCAGTATTTCGAGTTCTCCTCATCATAGTTCTGGAGTGAGTAAATTGTTTTGTAGTGTTTGAAATGATTCAATAATAAGACGAATTATGTCCAAGATAGCACAATTATCCTTATATTGGTTTAAACTTATGAACTATGTCTTATATAGACATATTTTTATATTGGAACTTAACCATAAATAATGTTCAAACATACCTACATATTTCAAATTAAATCTTTACTGAACTCATGCTGCATTATAACAATTCTAATAAAACACTGCAGCCTAAGGAATTTTGTGATATCAATTTCAAAGTGCCAATTACCATTTGATCATTAATTATTGTTTCTACGACTTTCTTACATTATTTTTTTTAAATTCCTTTGAATCGATATTATGAGTAAAATATATCATTTTTCAAAAGGTGCATGTGCTCGAAGATGATTCACTAGAATCAATTTCTGTTGCATCAACTTCTGTTGGGTGCTCTTCTCAAAATATTGTTCTCACTCCTGATGATGAATTGACTTCGATTATCAACGAGGCTGCAGAACGACAATTACTAAAAGAACTGGATGTTGTTTTTTGAGGAAACGGGCAATACAGCTGAGAATGCTGTAACTGGAGTAATCAAAAAACCTTCTTCTTTATTTCCATTGGTAAGTCAGTTGATTGAATCAATAAATTAGTTGAATTTTAGCTATAAGTAATTTAATTGGTTAATTTATATTTTAATTTTCAATAGGGCCTACAAAGGTTTCTGGAAAATCATATTGAAGGAAGAATAATACTCCAATCAAAAAAACTTGATCCTAGACGTAGGCGATCTTTAGTTAGAATAGTTACAACACACCTACTTTCTCATTTAAAGAGTGAGTATCTATAGTTTTTAGTTCATTTCTTCGAACTTCCTTAAGGTTTTTTATTTTTGATGATTTGTATATCTATTCAGATTAAACTCTCATACGCTTAAAAAAGCAGCAGAAGAAATAGTTGCTTTATTTCCAACAGAGCTGGAAGATACATATTTTATATCATATTCCCCGAAAGGCTCAAATCGCCCAAAAAAAAACCCAAGCGGAAAACTTTGGTCTAAATATTGTAATTTGAAGCAATATTTGAAAGGATCAGAAAGTGAGAAAGAGGAAAAAAAATCAAGGGAAGATGATGATCAAGGTAAGATTGAACTTTTTGACGGAATACTTGATTATGACTTATACTTATTCACCATTTTAAGGTGATGAAAAGGATCTACCTTTACTGAAAAACCTTGTAGAACCACAAGGTAGAGTTTTGGAAATTTGGGAAGAAACGTATGAGCTCAGAAAGAAAAAATTTGAAAATTGTTCACTGAATGAAATTTTTGAACAAGTTGCATCCTTGAAAACACAATTTGGACCAGAGTTGGTAGTATTTCTGATCATTTCCATTTATAAAAATCTGATCATTTAACTCTTTCAGATTGACACTGACTTCAATCGTGCGAATTCTGAGCAGGCAGATATTATCTACAAAAATTTTCCAGCCATTGCTACAGCTTTATTGGGGGAAGCTAATGACAGAAAAATAGATGTTGTGGGAGGTGCTGATGTTGGTAAGTTGACTGTAGCTTTATGTATGGGCTACACAAAATTTTATGTAATTAGTCAGGTAACTTTTAACCCGGAAGAGACAGTAATGAATGTGATACACATTCCACAGCATCTTTAGGTTCTCATTAAGGAAAAAATTACAAAGGGATCTATTTCATCGCATAAGAATTCTTTGATCTTGTAATACTGGTTTCATCAGAACTTTGACATCATCAGACACATAACTGAAAAAAATCAAACATAAGACATGTTCATGTCTAATATTTGTCTTTTGTGATATATTATATTATTATATTAGACATAAACATGTCTAATGTTTGTTTTTTTAGTTATGTGTCTGATGATGTCAACGTTCAGATGAAATCGGTAACACAAGATCAAAGAATTTTCATGATATGAAATAGACCCCCTTGACATTTTCTCCTTAATTTTCTCGTCGTCCCTTACCTAGGTAATAGATACTTTCTTGTCATCTTTAGGTTCTCATATCTGAACTCAAATTTATTTGATATGATCTATCGAATATTCACTCACCAATATCGTTATTTTGGTTATTGCAATTGCTTTTTCAATGTTTTGTTCATAATTTTTATATCATCATTATAGTTTGAAAATTCCATATTTCAGATCCAATGCTAAAGGCCATTTTGACAATGCCTTTCTTTTTCAACCCTCCACACATTAGGAATGGAAAAAAGTCTTTCAAATGCTCGAGAACGGAAATACAATCTAGTTTTTTCGTTAATATAGAGGTACCTATCTAACTATATTTTATCAGTTGATATAATTTTGCTTAGATCGGAATAAATATGTATGTGCAATATTCTACATAATTTCTAATCTATTGAAAATATAATATAATTTAACAAAAAAAAATTAATGAAATTTCTATTTATTCTTGCAGGATTTTGGCGAGGTTCACAAGTTCTTGGAAGAAAGAAAACGATTTTGTGAATCGAGGGATCTGACATTACAACCTCTTGGAATCATTGTCGGCAATCTGCAGGACCCAGAATACTTTTTGATGGTAATCAATGAGATAATCTATAAATTTGAGACTTTTCTCAGATGTTTCGAAATATTGTTTAAAAGCTTTTATGCTCTGAACTTATCGTACCCTAAAGAATGCTTTCATGTTTGGGTATTTATTGAAAAAGCTGTTTTCAATATGCTTTCTTATAATAGAAGCAGTGGTGCCACTGCCCTTCAATCAGATTTAAGAAAATATTTACCTTAATTTAAAAAAAACACTTACGTTACCAAAGTGCAATAATACACTTCAGAATGCCATCTTGTTGGCTATGTAGTTCCAGTTTTAAAACACTGAAAAATTTCAGAGTTCATCTCCAAATCATTCATTATGAAACTCTGAAATTCCAATGTGCTGAAGAGAATTGTAATAGAACTTTCCCAAAAATGAATTCATTTTTCAAACATTTACAGACTTCTCATAGTATTTCTAATAATACTCTCCCGACCGAAGAAAATTCACTTGAGAATAAAGGATCACCACAGTCAAAACTTCCAGATTTTGTACCAGCAGATGCAAATAAAATATTAATTTCAAACCTTCCATTTCATGATGATATATTTATCTTCTATCAGGTATGAGGCGAAACATCGTCAATTGAAAATGTTTTCAGCTTTAAGCACTTGCCGCGTTAACACAGCTAAATCTTTGGCTGTTCGACACCAATTAAAAATTAGTGAGAGATTTTTCAATAGCCGTGGATTTGATACTGAAATGGAAATCAATGTTGACGAACGTGATGAGTTATTTTCAAATATTTCTCCGGAGCTACTTGTTTTACTTAAGCTCTTTCCAGAATTCGAGGATAAGTTTCATTTTTTTAAGAGAGTAAAAATAGGTAATATTTCATATACAGCGAATTCTGTTATCAAAATAATATTCTTGATTTTTATAATATAATATTGGGATCTATTGAATTCATAATTTGAATTCTCAAAAAAATTATGTACTATTCGTTTATGAGGAAATAAAAACTATTCGATTTAATGAACATTTATTTTCCCACGAAGTGTATAAAACTGGAACTACAAAATGCATCTTGTATAGAGATTTAACTGATAAGCATCCCATATCACTTCATAATGTTGGTTTTTCCATATATGTAGTTTTGTAAAATGCTGTTCTTGAGTTATCATTGTGAATAACTTTTTAAGTTATATTAAGTTATTTTAGAATGTTAAATAAACTAGGGTTTTTGATATTTGCGTTTCTTTCCTTTTACGAAAAAACATCCAAATTCAGGTATCTTGTATGAATTTATATTTAGTTCAATTATATACCTGTACCTTTTCTCGTATATTCATCAGCCATGAAGCAAAAAGTATAATTATATATAATGAATGAAAATAGTATAACGTATAACGATTTACTTTCAATAAATGAATGGTGAAATATTATATTATATCATTGAATATTATGAAGAATTTCGTGTTTCTTTTAATTTTCCTGATGATTTATCCACTATAGTGGATAAATCATGAATCTTATATTACCATTATAATGGTAATATATATACCATTATAATGGTAATATATATATACCATTATAATGGTAATATAAGATTCATGGTTTATCCACTATAGTGGATAAATCATCAGGAAAATTAAAAGAAACACTAAATTCTTCATAATATTCAATGATATAATATTCTTAATTCAATTAGAAAGTCCTATAAGCATAATATTACGATTTTATTAAAGTAATGAAACTGCAAATTCAAATTTCTTATGCAATCTGATTATTTCAATTATCTAGGTCGCTTGAAATAATAAATCGCTCCATTGAATTCATTAGGCAGTTTTATTAATTTTACAATACTGTTTAATTGAATTTGAATGTCACTTTGTTAAATTCAATTCGCGGTTTCATTAAGATTATGATACTGTTTCATTGAATTTATAATTCGATTCATTCATCATTCATCAACTACTGCCTGTTACTCAGCACGTTGATCTTGGAGTTACTGTGTGCTCAGATCTCGGATGGTCCGAACATGTTGGGTCGGTTACGGCCAGGGCGAAGCAAGTAACATATTATATACTTGGCAAAACTTTTAAAAACTCCGATGTCTCAACCTGGAAGTTTCTTCTTAAAACATATATAAGACCGATAATGGAGTATATGCTGGTCAGGTGTGGTGGCCTTCAACTAGACACGACGAATTTCTCCTGGAGTCTGTGCAACGATGGGCCACTCGTCAGCCTATCTTCTCGCTTTCGCCCATCCTATGAAGATCGTCTCAGGATGTTTGACCTTCCTAGTTTCGCCGAGCGTCGATCAAGGGGTGATCTCATCTTCACATTTCGTGCGTTGAATGGACACTTTGGCGAAAAAATAAAAAACCTTTACCAGCTAAATGTGAACAGTTTGCGTGGTCATCGCTTTAAGTTATCGAAGGAACCATTCAGATCATCGCCACGCCAGCAATACCTTCCCAACAGGGTGTTCGACGCTTGGAACCAACTTCCATCGACGATTGTGGAGTCTCCAACTGTCAATGCATTCAAGAACAGACTGGATAGATGGCATCCTCATTGATTATCGAGATTTCTTCTATAAATGTGTTTTTTTTCTATATCAAATGTTCATTTCGATGTGGTTATATTATTATTTTTTTGGGTTTTATAGGTTTATCCTCAACCCTCATTCATTTTAAATAAATAAATAAATAAATAAAAAATTCATTTCAATAAACGGTCACATTAATTCTACAATAAAATCTCATAAAAGTAATTGAACTTTACCATCATATTAGTGAAGCAATTGCATTGTTACTATAAGAAGGTAAAATGCGTTTTAATGAAATCCGTTTCATCACAGTTATGAGACGTCTAATTGTCACCTATTCAATGAATACAGCTCAATTACACCAATGAAAATTTGGATTGGAATAATGAGAATTTTTTCTCGGTGTGGGGGTCGATTCTTGAAATATGTCGTGTTCGCGAATCGACTAATGTCGACCAACTTAACAGGGAAGTTGGTCGGCAATTGTCGAATCGCGAATACGACATTATTCAAGAATCAACCCCCTGACCGTGGTGCTGATGGTCCTGGTGGTCGATTCTTGAATTATGTCGTGTTCGCGAATCGACAAATGTCGACCAACTTCCCTGCTAAGTTGGTCGACAATTGTCGAATCGCGAACACGACATTATTCAAGAATCACCCTTAGTTCGAATCCCGGTGAGGGCATGGATGGTTGTGTATGTCACGGCCTTCTGTCTTTAGAATGTATGTCCTGTTCGTTGATAATAAAAAAGTTTGATGTACTTTGTAGTATAAATGAACTATATGTTAACTACGAAGATTAGCCTAGTATGAGCAGAGCCCATTTAAAATATAATGTGTGTGAGTGATAACCCCAATTTTTTTTTCTGCAAACCAAAGTTCTCTGATGTATCTCTATCATGAAATACGAGAATCTAGAATTTAACAAGGACATAACTAAATAACCAGGTGAAGGGTTTTCGAGTCTCAAAGAATAATTTATGTATACGTTTCGAGAATTTTATTCTATTCTTTTATTTTTCATCTCTATCAACTTTTTGTGTTTCATTATTTTTATTGTATATTGTTGGTGGATGTTCATAGGTAGTTTTATCCCGAAGAAGAGAATAGAATTCTCGAAACGTTGCTCATGAATAAATTGAATTGTTTCTAGTAACTGAAAAAGCTTTAACCAGAGTGAATGTGACGAATAAAAGAAGTTATAATAATTAAAGGAAGATAAAAATGTACACATTTTCAGACGATCGCATAGAAAGTCGTAACCTATTTTCAGTATCAAATACACAGACATCATCCTATTGATAATGTAATACCCCTTTTTTTGCACTCTCAAACATACATTTGACATCTTCAACCCTCCTAATGTCGCAACTGCAATGTGTCCTTCTATTCAAAAAAGCACGTCATCATTTTGACTGGAATCAAAAGAGGGCCTTTCAACGACGAGGGTCCAACCTAGTGGTTACAGAACAAGATCCCTAATGCGTTTTACTTGTAAACGATTACAAATCTGAGAGTGTTTAACGTTTTACAGAACGACTACATAGTCGTTATGTTGGTATGCTTGAATGAGATTCTGATGAGGTTAGACTAGACGCTTTTATTAAGTGGCTGGTGATTCTGGAAGAAATGCAGAAGATCGTTGACAGGATTGGAGCAACGTCTAGGCATTATCTTAATGTTTATTTTCTATTATTTTATTCGAACTAGATTAGATTGGTCAAATTTATGATGCTTTCAGATTTTTCAAGGAAAAATAGGCGCTATACCCCGAATTGAATTCGTTAAGGAGCTAAATCTCAACAGTATCATCACATCTTTGTCGATGAAGTCGGTGCATTGTTTGTTTATAAATTTTTTTCGCTGACTGAGATCAAAGGAATATATGTATTATTCAATTGTTGAAGAGTAACGTCCATGATTATAAATATTGAATGAAATGTTAACAGGAGTTTGGACCAGTTTTTATTTTGCTTTCTTAATATTTGCCAACGTTTCGAATCTTTTGTGATTCTTCCTCAAGGCTCGTATTTATTTCAATCAAAATATCGTCATATACATTAAAATTCTTTCGTTCATTTCTCTTGGAAAGTCAATTCTGTTGTGGTTCTGTTATTCAATCTTCAGTAACAAAATATTTTATCGACGACTATTTCAAAATCTACCGATAATACGTCTGCTTACACGGCAATAATAATACCCATCAATCACTAGTGAATAATGGGTCATTACTCAGGTGCTTTATGGATTTAGCTATAATTCTATATTGTTAAAACTTAGGTATATTTCTACAGTGTTTTAGAGATCACTTACTAGCAAATAATCAATCGAGGTCCAAATCTACTTTAAATCAACTTTTATTACAAAATATCCATACAATGTTACAATACAAGTTTATCAAAAATTACTCGTATGTCAACTTGACTTTTTCCCCACTACTGATAGAAGCGATATATCAGGGTCGACAAATGTTAAAAACTTATAATGGCTATTATTCACTTGGTGATTCAGACCACTCGCCTGCACCTTGTGAATAATAGCAATCCATTATACGCTTGTTGCATAAAACAATATTATTCAATTATACAATGAGAAATTATCTTTGGAAGCAATTTATTCTTTCTATAATTTCAATTGATTTTTACTGCATGCTTATTCAAACCGATACTTCTCGAACACTGAAAACGTCTCATATACATAGAATCCATTGTGTATCTTCAGATTATCAATTGCTATATTGATTTCAATAATTCTTGATTAAGAGTATACTATAAATGAAAATAATCATTATGATTCCTTGTAGTTTTAAATGAATTGATAAGATTATAAAGGGTTATCCATTTTGCGGTTTCAAAAGTAAACGTAAATAAAACACATAAAAAATATTTTTTATCATGATATTTCTTTTTTATTATGAAGTTTGAACGTTGACATTTGTGTGAAACACTACATCATTTAAATGACAACCACCCGAATTGTTGCAAGCATCGATTCTTTTGAGGTAATTTTCGACCACCTTTTGACACATATTGGGCGGTATCTCAGCCATAACTTGACGAATATTGGTTTTTAACTACTCAAGAGTTGAAGGTTTATCTGCATAAACACGGTCTTTCGCGTAGCCCCACAAAAAAAGTCAAGCAGTGTCAAATCGCATGATCTTGGTGGCCACTTGATATCGCCGTCCACCGCCGGTTGTTCAAGCACCCATTCGACGTATCCACGATGTTGATGTGAATGGTCGGCTGGCTTCAGTTGTTGTGTGAGCTGGATTTTATATGGGTGTAGGTGTAGATCTTAATGCAAAATACGCCATAATGTGCCGTGAGACAGTCCTAATTCCTGAGAATGACGAGGAATCGACAGATTCGGGTCTTCGGCAACACTTTCACTTACAGTAGCGATATTTTCAGTGGTACGAGCAGAACGATGATGCACAGGGCTTACAATATCTGTAACCAATTCAGTCTCTTCAAATTTCTTCACAATTTTACCAATTGCTTGCGTAGTTGGACGATTATGGAAACCAAAATCTGCTCTTAAAGCACGATATGTGGCTGTGGCAGAATCGCCATTTTTGTATTAGGTTTTTACAATTTTCATGCGTTGTGCGATAGTCAAGCGATCCATTTTCATAAATGTCAGACTTTCAACTGAACAAAAAAATTTTTAAAACTTCGTTTGACAGATATTGAATTCCAGCTCTATACTTTTGAAACCGCGAAATGGATAACCCGTTATAAATCGAAATCAATTGTATGATAGTATGTGAATGGGGATCCCTGACTGATGCAGGAAAAATAACATTGATGAAATTAGTTTTTCTTCTTTATATAATATGAGAAAATCTGTAATGAAAATATTCAATTGAAATACAATGATGAATATCAATAGTTGTGATACATAGTTAAATTATTTAAAGATTTTTTCGACAGACTTGTAAAAACTTGAAATCTTCAGGGTAGGTTTCAAAATTTAATAATGGTTTTGTCAGACATGAGTAATATGAACATCATAGGTAAACAAGGTCTTATATGGTTCTACGAATAGTAGGTACAAAATTCATCTCCAATAGAATTCTTATTTTTCATTCCTCCAACGTCAAATGTTAAAAAGTATCGGTTTTTCATTGAATCACAAAGAGCATGACGATGAAATCCGTCGAATAGGGATGTTGACTACTTTTTGGAATTTATTTTATTTTAAAGATGAACCCAATACAAACACGAAAAAATTACTTTTTCCTTAAAAATATAGTAATTGCCAATAAAAATGAGTAAATGAAAAGACAATTCAAAATTCCCGCGAAATGCTCAATTTTGTCACGTTCTGATACAGTTCATAGTACAGTGAACATACTTTGACTTCTGTCAAAGCGAACTGATTTTGCCCGATCCCTTGTGGAAAAGTCTAATCTAAGCCTTCAAAATGAATAGGTCGGTCTGTAAATGCTGAATGAGGTGCTTCTTTTATTTGTAATAATAAATATGAGTTAAAAATCTGCTACTTACAAAGACAATTTCACGTTTTTAAGCTCCGCTGCACAAAAATCCTTGTTTTCAGCAAAGAAACTTGCGACCATAAGGGAATTTATCTTCGGTAAAAGTTACTACTATTACCCTAGATGAATCCTATCTCCATTATAAAGAAAATTGTAGATTATCGTTCTTGTAACGAACTAGGTATTTTGTTCTCTTTCAGCTTTCAACTTCGTAAGTTCGAATCATAGATATGATATATTATATATTTACTATGGTTCAAGTCACAGAACCGTGGGTTTCACAAAGCTTGATTGGCAATCAAATCGTTTGAAGTAAGTCGATGGTTTATGTCAAAAATGAACTGAAAATAGCAGAGAAATGATGACATTTCAATAATCAAGGTGATTGGAGCACCGAACATTCGAATTTGCAATGACAATACGGATAGTTTGACGTCACTATACGGATTACCTCTGATTGGCGTTCGCAGTCACGTGATAGTTGATAATAAATAACATGATTTAAATCAGCTTTATTTAATTCAACGAGAATAATAAGATCACTAAAATGGTTTTTTAGGATTGCAAAAATTTCCTTCTATGAGGAAAACCTCAATTTATATGAATTCGTAACATGAGTCAACATCCCTATTATTCATATTCACCTGATGAGTAGATTCTGACTCTACAAAATGACTATTAGAAAAACAACCATATGGCAACTATCAAAATTTTTCACAAATTCCTTAGGTATCTATATTTCTTGAACTTAGATTGAAGTTTTCTTCGCCACCACTTCACCGATTGATATTCTTTTTACTCGATTCTTTGATTTGCTGTGTTCCTTCTCTTCTTATGGATGTGGCCCTCTTCCTTCCATGTTTTTCTTCGAATCTTGAGTGAAAATTGTTTACTCTTTGGGTGAAAAGAGTTGTTACTGCAGCTTCTTCTCCCAATGACACTTTTCCAAAAATGCCTTCGATTCAGATGTGTGAATACCCTTCATAAACTCTAAACAGAATCGCGTTCCGTTTCAAACTGGAGAGTATTTCTTTTAGGTATTTTTCAAATTCGCATTGCAGCTTTTTAATTTTTAAACGTAAAGAAAACTCTTCGATGCTTTTGTTTTCTAATTCTTTCAAGAAATATATTTGATTCTTGGAAACACAAATCATTTATGAAAATTGTTCCCTTAATATAACACATGGACATGGACATGGACAAAAGTTCTCCTTGTTTTCCCACTATGGTTAGATTAGATTTGATCAGAAGAAGGGCGATGAGTTCTACGTAGACCTCTCGCTGTTTACCATTCCGGCAGCAGAATCTTAATTAACCCTGCTACTTTCCCAGTTGCTACTTCCATTACTTGCTTCAGTTTCAGAAAACACGAACCATCACTTCTCAGCCTTCTCTTTGGACATCCGAATAATTGTAAACCAGGTGTTCAGGTATATAGGTGGCTTCTTGACTTGGTAGCCAAAGTTGTCATCGAAAACCTTTCCACTATTCCACAAGTGATCATTCACGACACAGTTCCTCATGAGTTTGTCATTTCCTTTAGTTTTTTATTTATTGGGTGAAAGGAATTTTTTTGGTCCAGTTCTTTGAGTAAGAGAGGAATGATTTATCCTTTTTCTGTGCCTCATATGGTCAGATGAACTACTGCTTTCTTATTGTCCTCGACATTATAAGCCTTGAAATATATTCCATCCAAGAATGATTGACATCCCAGCCGGCTTTTATAAATTTAGTGAAGTGAATTTGATTTTAGGATTTCAGGACTGTGTTCGAAAATCAACTCCGTCGAGTAATATTCGCTCAATTGCCTTTGGAAATCGAGAAGTAAAATTTGCTCTAAGACTGTCTTTTGAAAATGCCTGATTGCTCTACTCCAAGTTAAATCTCCTTACATAATTCATGAGACGAAAATCTCCATTCTCTATTCCACCTCAACTGTTAATAGATGATACATGATATGCCATTTTGAATTCATCTGATGATGATAATACATGGTAAGTACCTACGTCATTTGAAATTTTTCTCTGGCCATTTTCCCAATTCAGTTCAGCTGCTTCTCTGTTTCCGGCACAAGTAGATCAATCATATCTGAAATTTCTGTTATTTTTGTAACAAAAATAGAGAAGACTTTGAACATAAGAATATAACCTTCATTTCTTCAACTCCAAATAATACTCGATGCATTCAAATATTGCAGAGTAAAACCAGGAAAACTACAAAAACTTTACTCGACGGAGTAAATATTCGAACGCATTCCAGGTTGATGTTGGAAATAACACTAACAGAAAATATATTGGAATTTTGACAATTTGTTCTGTTTAGGTTTGGTTGAACCTAATGATTTTGATAAATTTTGAACACTCATCGATTAGTTGTGAGTAAATATTTTCTTGATATTGGTCGTGGTCGTACGATATTTGATCAACCCAATACATTTATGAGTTATATTTTATATCTATGATGAAAACCACAGAAAAGTTAGAATACCTTTGTGGAACCAGAACTAAAGGTGTGCCTAGACGTTCGAAGTCAATCATTCTTTGATGGACGATTTATACTACCCCATTCTGTCCTGGTATGTGCACTAGTACCATTCGATTCATTTTTCAAGCACCAATCATACCTTTTGAAATATTTGAGTTAATACTTGCAGAACCATAATGATTCTTCTGCGGAGATGAACATGTCTGGTGTGCCGTTTTGAAATATTATACATATTTTCTTGTGTTAATGTACTACCTACCGAGCCTCCACTTTTGTTTTTAAGACGGAGAAATAAAAGGCAACTTGCAATTTATATAATTTGAATTCTGATTACAAAATGGTAATAGGTTATATCTGTTATATCTAAAATAACAGAATTATATTTTGAATACACTTTCACTATTCCATCATTTATATTGTAGTTCTTATTTCATATTATATATACCTACAGGGGGTTTCTTTGCAAAACGGTAAAAAATTGACGATGGATAAAGCACCTCTAAAAGGGGTTCCGTATATACTATTTTCAATGGGTCTAACAACTTTCATTACAAATATACAGGCTGTTCTATCAATTTGGATAAATTCTTTCAGTGGCCATAACTTGCGAACCATGCGGAATATTTCTATGATATTTGGTACGAACATTGAATCATTTCTACACAAGTGACCTAACTATTTGTCACTCCGGGCCCGGAATTAACAAAAATTGTATATGCTTTGGACCAAAAAACTCCCCCAACCTGTTCTTTTCAATTTTTGAAACACGGTTGGATATTTTAGAACTGCACGAAAAACTGAAACGAATTACGTACTTTTCATTTTCCTGCCTGTTCTTTGTCTACTATCTTTAATAATTGATGGATTATATTATTGATCTTCGGATTTCAGGTTTATGCAATTCGGAAATAAAAATTTTATGATATTTTACATTGAGTGCTCATAACTTACAAACTACTGGGAATATTTTTATGATATTAGGTACACATATTCTAAAAATCTGGGTTCGAATCAAGAAAAATTGTAATTGTATGAGAATACTCAAAAAACACACTGTTTAATCGAATTATCGAGATTTACTTTGATATTTCGAAACAACACAAAAATATAAAACATATCGGTGTACTTCATTTTTCCGTATATTCTTCATCAATTAACTTTCTTGGTTTGAATTGGATGTTTTAGACATTTGGTTATTCAAACATTTCTTCTAAACAACATGAAATCAAAAAATATATGCCACAGTGTTTGAATACTCATGGTCGTCCTTTCATGAGCATAAAGTAAGGTGCAAAATACAGTTCCAAATTAACAAAATCTCATTGCATTTTGGTGTTTAAAAAAACGCCTGGTATTTCTGAATGTTCAGAATCTGTTATAATATTTGAACAACATAAACATAAAATCTTACGCAAACTATGTATTTATTTTTTCATAGTTTTAAAACCGAGTCTGGACTTTTGATCTATGACCTGAATACAATTGATGTAGATATATGTATAATCTATTTACGAAATGCAATAAATCGAAATCGAGAATTCAAAAGATAGTTGACACAGAAAATGCAGGATGATCAAAAAGACGTACATAGTTCGTTTCTGTTTTTAGAGCTTGTTTCCAAGCATTGAATCTGGCGTTTTTCAGTTACTAAAACTCAGGTCGCTGATTTGCAAATACTAGAATGTGTGTACCAAATAATATCGAAATATTCCATGTGGTATAATAATTATGACCACTCAAAGTATATAATCATTAATTTTCATTCTCAAAATACGCAAACGTGCAATGCAAAGTTTGAAGAATAGTAGACAAAGAACATGCCCTAAAATGAAAAGAACATAATATATTGCTTCAGTTTCTTGTGTAGTTACAAAATTTGAAAATACAGGGTGTTTTCAGGGGAGTCGAATGTATATACAATTTTTGTTACTCGGGACCTGGATTTCCCAAGCGACAGATAGTTAGGTCACTATAAATAGTGTAGAATTGAATAATATTCGTACAAAATATCTATGTATAATATAATAAATAATAATATTCTGTGTGGTTCGTAAGTTATGGCCACTCAAAGAAATCAGCCAAATTGATACTAGTATTTTTGTAATTGAAGTTGTTCGACCCATAAAATAAAGTATATTCAGAACCACTTAGAGGTGCTTTATTCATCGTCCACTTTTTTCAGTTATCCAATCAAACACCCTGTATTGAAGTTTTTTTAGCGTGTCCTCTTGAGGAAATATCCTTCCTGAAATGGTGAGTATAAGGGGTCATAGTTGTAGTTTCAGACACTACCGGTACTTCCCAAATTGGTAATTTCACCTCTCTTGTTTAACTATAGGCGGGTGAAAAAGCAAAAAGGTTCACGCTGGATTCGAAATGGGTACCTGACGACAAAATGGATATTGAAAGAGTGAAACAATTTTCTCCGAAAACAATTGATACCTAAGTGCCATCGTTGAACCATTCAGATATTAGGACCATAAATGTTAATCGATCGACCGAACGGAAAGACACAATCTATTTTTAATGCTCAGATTGCTGCCGCCCACGTACTCGCGGGTCACGATGGATTTTTCATTTAACCCATACCATTTACTATACGACCGGAATCGTTACAAAATGACAGTGTTTACAGGCAATAAAAAACCGATCTAATATCAGACGAAATAAATCGATTCCATGCCTCTCTTCGAACGTTCAAACTTATAATCAAGCCCATGATAACCTTTCTATTTAAGGTAATAGACGGCTTCATTTGTTTCCATGTCGATGGATACGTGATCGCTTAGTGTGTGCTTCGACCGCTCGGAAAAAGTCAAGGATGAAATCATACCCTCTTTTGTACGTAATATTCAATTATTTTTATTGCGGAGTTGAAATAAATGTCTATCGATGGCGTGAGTTCAGTAAAATAATCTTTTAAAGTAATTACACATTGGTTTATCCTTCCTGAATTAAATTCTAAAATAGTATTCGATTTCCTCGAATGAGTTTATATATTTATCTTTTTTATGTAATGTTGCAAGAATTGAATTTCATTTGGCAATCTTTAAACTCGGCTTGTTCTCCTTCCCCATTAGTTATTATCGTTTAATGTAGGTAGCGGAATGATTGCGGGAATATAATTCCATATATCTCCCTATGGCGAAAACGCAAAAGTTGCCAATCATATACATACATACATGGAACTGTAAATTTTTTTTGGATCATAAATTGTATGAATGATGATGATGATATAATAATTAGTTATTCAATCAATTGGGTGACAGCGACCAATGATAAAGACATCTTACGAATGAGCTAAGCGCTTGATTACTAAGATTTTTCCGTCTACCTCATTATGAATTGAGAATAAATTTTTAATTAGAATGCATGTTATTTCGCAAAATTTTTTTTTAGAGGAGGAGAGGAGGCAACACCCTGTTAAGAGTGTGCCTTCTAAGAGAAAGGTAGAGGACAGTTCGTCGCCACCAAAGAAGAGGAGATGAGCGACTGAGTAAGGTGTGCAACAACATGTAGTTGATTTGATGCAACAAGAGCCCACGAGCACCAAATTTAACATTAGGAAATGTTGGAGCGGGACTCAAACTTGTTCTGTGGTTAGATTCTCTGAGGCCAGAGCTCTCGAGTTTGGACTTAATCGATGTGCTTGAGCAAACTAGCTGTTCCGCAGGTTGTTCTCAAGCAAACCAAGAGAAGAGAAAGGGCTGGGTTCGCGATGTGATAATCAATAGGATTGATGAGAACTACCATAAAAAAGTATAACACATCAATGAATCCACCGAAATCCTCAAAATGCTGAGGTCATCGAGAAAGAGCGAGTCCAACGTCACTCATACATCTGTCAGGGCTCGTTTATACTCGTCCGGCAGTATGAGGCCTGTGAAGATGTTATTGAGTTGACGACTCAAGAGATCAGGTCTGCATTTTACCAGGCGGTATCGCCTCTGATCCCAGAGTTAAGAAATGCAGATCTGATAAGGAGGCAGACTTCAATGAAGGAGATGACCTTGGAGGAGATAAAATCCTTTATCTACCAATTAGAGGCAGGGCAAAACTCTGAGGTCAGGGAGGAGTCACCCAAATTGCCACGGCTTCAGCAGGTAACATGATACCGTTGCAATAAGAACGGGCACTGGTCTAACGAGTGCTCGTTGATAAAGCAGAACAAATGGTTCTGCTACATCTGCAAAGCTATTGACAGACACAGGGGTGACGACTACCCAAAAACTGAACCAACAGTAGAGAGGAAGTCTGCCCCTTCAAGAGACCTTAGAGGACCTCATAGAAGGAAGGTTGAAGGTAGGTCAACCTTCAAAACCAAAAACTGGAGAACTAAGAGATCAGCTAGAGAAGGACCCAAGGCAACACATGCCAAAGCTGTAGAGAAAAGAGAGAACAACAAGAGAACAGGTAAAATTATCAAACTATTAGTTTCATTGCAGATTCTGGAGCAACTGATCATATAGTTAATAATAGTTTGTTTTTGAGAAATTTTGAGAGTTGCAATAATAAGAGAATTAGAAGTGCTAATAATAATGAAATTGTAGATATTTTGATCGATGGTAAAGGTGATTTGATTTTATATTCTGATCCTAGAATGGAGAATACATTTAAACTCCAAAATGTATTTTCAGCTGAAGACGTATCAGAAAATTGACTTTCCTTTCGTAAACTTGCAGATTCTCGGTTTAACATTCATTTAGACAACCAGTCCCTAAGAGTTTACAATATAGCTAATGAGATTGTTTTAGAGGGCCGATAAGAGAAACCGAATTGGATTCTGAATTTTAGAGTAAAGGAACAAAACTACAATGATACTGTTGATCAGTATGTTATCTATTGTTGCAGAGCAAGGCTATGCGAAGTGGACGAGATAAGTATGCAATCGCAGAATAGTCTCGATAAAAAGTCTTTAGGTTCGGAGGGAGAACCTGAATCGAGGAGACAAATCTCACCTCTTTAACAATAGATAAAGTTCTACACTCTTCAGTAGAGAAATCAGAAGAGACAAAGTCTGAAGAAGTGAAGAACTGGGATGGTAGTCAGATCAGTAGAAATGCCATTAAAATCGATGAATTGGAGTCATTCGATAACTTAGAGAAATTATGTATAGAGAGTCCCTTAGATAAAAACTTATGTAGCTCAGTGTATCTTTAGAGAGTATTTTCTAAAGACGTGTTTCTACTTTCTTCAAAGGTTCGTAACTCCGTTGAAGTAGCAGTGAGATTATGGAGAGTACGGGGTTGTAAATCCTTTACAAACCAAGTAAAGTGAAACTCGCGGTGGAGTTTGAAATATTTATTAAGTGTACATCACATCAAATATGAACAATAAATGTTGTTAAGAATTAAATGAGTATAGTTTTATATTCGTTGTGACGACACACAGTTTTCGTCATGGGTCGCCTTCCGGAGCTGCTGGAATCTGCAGAATTCGCATATTATTTGGCCTAGAAATGATATATTGAATAAATGAGTTCGAACATTGCTTCCTGGTAATTTTCCATAGGATTTGAATTCTTGAGTTTTAGATGTGATTTCTTCTAGGTATTCCGTAATGTTCAATTCAGATTAAACATACTCCCGAGCAGAGCTGTGCCGAAGCATTGTGCTTAGTGCTCGTGAGCACTGTGCTCGCGAGCACTTGATTGAACCAGTGCTCAGTGCTTAGTGCTTCGCGAATTTTTCGAAAGGTCTCAGTGCTTAGTAATTCGAAAAAGTGCTCCCGAGCACCAATGTGCTCCCAAGCACTTTCAGGAATTACCAAGCACTAAGCCCTTCATGGACTTGTTGAATCATGGAAATGGCAGACTTTCGCGTGATTCAAATAGACAAAGAACTAAAATATTTCTTTTCGTTTCACACATTTTTTCTTGCATTACTAACACTGGTGTTACAAAAACAATCTCGCTGTATGTTATGGACTTTCTGGAACAAGTTTTTGCGTTTTCATTATTTTGACAAGAAGAACAGATTGTTATGATGTTGTGGCGGAATTTTTTTAGGAAAATTCTATGGAGCAATGCGTTTTTTTAACATACGATTCAGATATCTATTATCATGATTTCGAGTAATTTATTGGCGAATATTTCAGTTACAGTTTGTTAACTGAATTAATGCCATATATAGCTCAGCAAACCATAAGAAACATTTCCATCTAATTTGTTGACAAGACGTCACTGTTTGTCTATAACTTTTTTCAAACAATTTATCAAAAATAATTATTTCGTCGACCTAAAAAGTGATTTAAATATATACAAAATTGAATATAAATGACCAATTTTAATGTTCAATTGATGCTGTTTCAATGTGCTATTTCCATGTCAGAACTCAACAGTAACATAGAATTTATATTATGTCAAATATATGTCTTGTGAAAAATAAGAGTGTATTTCAATGAAGAATTTATATACAATTCATATTGATGTCGTCGGAAAAATCTTGTAATCTATTAATCTAGCGACTGATGGTCTTGAACTATTAACTCGTGAAAGGAGCGAACGCTTTATAATATCTTGACCATTTGTCGCTCTCTGAAATAACCTAGTTGATTAAATATCTATTAAACGTATCGCTGAAAAAAACCTATTGTCAATTTCAATTATGTTCAGTTCAAAACACGATAACAAATCAAAAATCAAAATTCCAAACTAAGAGATATTTGGATGGAAAATATTAAAATTTATTTTAAAAGTGCTTAGTGCTCGGTGCTCGTGTGAACGAATTACTTTCCAGAAGTGCTTAGTAACCACGAGCATTCTTCAAAAAATAAGGGCTTAGTGCTCGAGATTCCGGAGCACTTTTCAATATGGCTTAGTACTTTGTGCTAGAAGCACTTTTCTTCACTGCTCGGCACAGCTCTGCTCCGGAGGGCCTTGAAGTGAAGAAGGCAGCTTTAAGTAGTGTGGTCGTCATGTTTACTATGCCACCGGATACCAGGTAGTTGACGTGGGCATAGTAAGGTGTCAGGTTTCTAGACATACGGATAAACTGTAACTTTCATGGTATCGAGTGCATTAGCGGATGTGGAGATTTGTGTTATTTCTACCATATTTGTGGGATTCTGACCTTGTTGATCTTGACCACTCCACGATAGCCTGTTATCGATCAGATTTGAGGTTGTTGTGCCTTGAGTTATCAAATCAGCGGGATTTTTTCTGCATGAACTTGATATCATTTCACCTTTCCAATCAATTGTTTTATTTCTCGAACTTTCTTGTCAACAAACGTAGGTAACCTTGTAGCATCAGCAGTTATCCAAGCTAGTGTAATCGTTGATTCGGAATATGCATGCACAGGGATTTATTGAATGTCCAGGTCAGTGATTGTTATGTGCACACACAATTTTAGTTTATGAAGAATTTTCTTGTTTTTTTATGGAGGCCACATTGAATTTGGATTTGTTAGTTCAGGACTGCTTCCACAATTGTTCTGGTATTTCTGGAAGTAAAGATTTGATACTGTGACTTCTGACTGAGGCTCGGTTTTATGGTTCCCAATGGATTTCTGGCTGGTTTGGCTTGAAGGACCATGGATCTCTTGAGGGTATTCCTCAGATGACTTTTCTGCTTTCTTCAACGGTTCGTAACTACGTTGAAGTAGCAATATAGCCCTAGAAATGATACCTATATTGAATAAATGAGGTCGAACATTGCTTCCTGTCAATTTTCCATAGGATTTGAATTCTTGATTTTAGATGTGATTTCTTTTAAGTATTCCATAATGTTTAATTCAGATCAAACAATAGTTGAATATAAATATTTCCAAATTAATAATTAATACCTAAATAATGGGCATTGTTCAATAATTATAATTTTTTATTGAATATTTGACTTCATACAACGTACTGATAACCGTAACTCACACTTGACCTTGAATAACCCCCAATTAAACTGTACACTGCGCACCCTTCTCGCTCCACCCCAAAGCGATTGTTCGTATGAAGAAAATGTTCAAACAAAAGTTGTGGAAAATTTTATACTCTAAAACTTTCATAATAGGTACAAATCTCATTCAGAGCTCAGCTAAAGGGGGGCTCGAGGGGCCTGGGCCCCCCCGCGCTTTCTCTGCATGTAAACTTCTTTACCTGTATCTCAGTAGATACAGTTAAATTTAAGCTCATCTTCAATTTTTTATTTAAAATAGATTAATATTGTATTCATGGATACAGTCAATTTTTAGAACAATACAGATTCTGCTTTCCAGCAAAAACATAATGATGAAACTTTTGAAAATGAGACTAGGTACAAATGAATGTTTGCATCGGGCCCCCCGAACGAAAATTCTGGCTGCGCCGATTTTTATGACCTTTGACCTTCAGTATCCTAAGACATGCACACGATAGCAATTTAGACGCTCCTTTAAGAATATGTGAACAAGTTTTTATTAATTCGCCCTCTGAAATGCACTTTTTTGGAGATATAGAGTATTGAATTGTATTAAAAAATGGTTTTTGGGAATATTTCCGGAACCTTTTATGGCACCGGAAAAAGCTTCATTGAGAATTTTCTAATCATAATAAGTTTTGTTTTGTGGGGAATTTTAATAGTTATAAGTCGCAAATTCAATGTCGCTAATGAAAGGCGCCTCTAAAATCTACTGGTTTCGAGGAAAATTAAATTTTTTGATTTTCTTGTTAAATTTTTGGAAATAAATTTATGTTCATGTATATTCTACCTTCCGATGTTATTTGTATTCTTAATGAAATAATTCGATATTCCTCCATTAAATATATTGCATATTGTATTTTCTTTATAAATTATATTAGTTCCTCTCCAAAGAAGTGTATTTCAGACGGCGAATTAATAAAAACTTGTTTGCATATTCTTAAAGGAGCTTTACCTCCTGAAGTTTGTAGTACTTAATCACTGACGCCTGTATGTTGAATAAAACTAATAATCCTACTTGTCATGTATGATTTAGGTACAACCATTTGCCTATTATTCCAACTCTATGTTTGCAACATTATTGGGGGCTTTCTTCGAAGAAGCCAATAGGGACCAGGAGAGTTGAACCCGGATTACGCATTGGTCGCACGTGTGTGAAGTTGGCCCAGCACTTTTTGAATTTCGAAAAAAATTTCGTTGTGCTGAATTGTGTTAAGTTTGTGTTGCTCTGTGTCGATAATTTTTTTTTCCTGATTCCAAGTGGTGTTCGGGATATTTCAAAAACCAAAAAATGAGGCAGCCTAGCACTTTTCGAAAAATATGATTTAAATGATTGATAAAAATTGTGCTACACATGTACCGAGTCGTGTCGTTCTAATTTTCTCGAAAGTCCCTCTCATTTCCTGAATAAGGTGAAGTGGGGTAAATGTGATATAGTATTTGATTAGTTCATAAACAAAGTGTTATAAGTAACAGTTTGAATAAAGCTGAACATTCCAAAAAATGCAAGCATGATCACAATATAGTTCTCTATTGATTGTATTCTGGTTACTCTTTGAAATCTTTCTGAGAAATGTTGGGTAATTTAAAAAAAAATGATGTCGGTCAATCACAATTGCCCCAGAATTTGGGGTAAATGTGATAAAAGCTTTCAGATTCCTATGACTAAGTTATTTGGAAAGGATTGGGGTAAATGTATGAAAATCTTACATTATTGAATACTTTGTTTTTACAAAAATAAAATATTTCACTCAATGAAAAATTGATGACCTTATTTCAGTCGACGCCAAAAAATGTGAAATTAACTTCAGCTTCTGAACAAAAAGGAAGTAAAAACAAATTAGGCAGAAACAAATATATAAAAATAAACGGTATATTTTAATTAAACTTTATTTTTCCATCATTAAGATAAATTATATCCGTCAAAAGACACTTCAAATATGAAAGAACCACGCCTATTCATATTATCACAATTGCCTCAAATGTATATGTCACATTTACCCCAAAAAGCATTTCGTGCGGGGCAAATGTGATATATACGAAAAGAAATCACCAGCGCAGTTTATGAGTTAAAAGCATTTAAAAACACATTATAAAACTGTTAATAATAAGTCTGGAAATAATAAAACAGACTTAACTCATCAATTAAAAAATTTACACCAAATAAAGTAGAGACGTACTACCTGAAATTTAAGGTTACGTTATGAGAAATGATATTCACGTGCCTTACAACCATACTGACAAGTAATTTCGTTCGTTCTAGTGTTTTGGTGGTTCGCTTGCAATTTTGAAGACGTGTTAGATAGATGGAAGCAGTATTAATGAATTTGATCTGAATATATAGTCCGTTATCACAATTGCCCCATTATCACATTTACCCCACTTCACCTTAATCGAAATTCAAGAAAAAAGATAGTCCAGCACTTTCGTTTTTTCTCACAAACGGATGAAAATTTATGCTGCTTTGTGCCGTGAATATTTTCAAGAAAAATTTCCGTGTTTTTCTGCAAACAACGAAAATAAAAAAAAATCATACCATCACTTTTGTTTTTTTCGAAGGAAACATGCTCAAAAGTTGGTACTACTCTCAGGCAAAGTTGTGCCGTTGTTATTTCCACAAATATCCTGCTAATTCACCCAAAAAAATAAAGAAATGTAAAAAAAGTTAGCCCATCAATTTAATTTTTTGAACGAAAATTGTTTTATATGATATGACTTTATTTGTGCCAACTTGTGCTGGTCAAAGTTTTCGAAAAATCATCATTTCTTCTTATATGGGGAAAATAATAACAATCAGTAGGGTGGAGGTGTGTAAAGTTGGCCCAGCACTTCTTGATTTTCGAAAAAATTTTTGTTGTGCTGAATTGTGCAGGGGTTTATACTGCTAAGTGCCGCTGACATTTTCTTTCATTTTATTTGGTTTTTGAGATATTCAACGAAATATTTTGTACGATCCTACCTAGCATTTTCCGAAAAATTGGTTTTCGATAGAAAGAACAGATTGTGGACTGGATATACTGAGTTGAGTACTAGGTTCTGCCGTTCAAATTTTTCCAACAGTCTTTCTAATATCTAAAAATCAAATGAAATAAGAAAGAGATATTTCAGCAAATATGTTCTTCTTTTCCCGAATTATATGAATAAAATTGTGTTTTTATCCCGGTGAATCCATGCTAGTGGAATTTTTCAAAAAAATTGAGTTTTTCATAATTTCATAAGAATAAAAATAATACACTTGTGTGAAAATTGAACTGTATATGTATACTAATAGAGGTGCAGTAACAATGTTCTATTTTCCTTCAGGTTTTTGAATGCATAAAAGTAAAGAAACAATTTTTCCTCCAAGAAAATTATTCAACCATAAATTTCATCTGAGAGGCGCGAATAAATTCATCGATATCTCGTCGACTTTGCTGTACCAATAGTCAATTAAAATTTCATCATCAAATCATTTAAATCTTTGCGTTTATTCTTATCGACAATATTGACATGAGTTCAACCCCCTTCACCATCGTGGTAACATAGCAAGTTCAGACGTCCATTGGAATTCGACGGTTTGCACGAATTGCAAAGTCGTTAATGTTATGTTACCATGTGTTCCGATTTTCCTACAGTAGACTGATTCATTCAAATTCCATCATTCGACGGAAAAATTCGAAGTTTTTTTTAAATATTGAATATTGACACGAATCACGACAGATACAACACATTTTTTTCACATAATTTCTGAAATATTTTTTTTGTTAATTTGAATATTCTTACAACTCAGAGGAACTCAATATATTCATACCATAATCCATTCCAACTGTTGGAAACCAATTTTTCGTAAAGTGCTAGGCTGATTCGTACTTAACAATTTGTTGAATATATCAAAAACCGAATGAAATAAAAAAATTTGAACGGCACAAAGCAGCACAAAACTAGCACAATTCAGCACAACAAATTTTTTCTCGAAAATCGAAAAGTGCTGGGCCAACTTCATACACACTGTTGTCTGGTATACTGGTTTTTCCTCTACCCTACTGATTTTTCTTATTTTTCCCCATATAAGAAGGAAAAGAATGATTTTTTCTGAAACTTTGACCAGCACAAGTTGACACAAATAGAGTACAATCATATAAAACGATTTTCGTCGAAAAAAATTAAAATGCTGGGATAATTTCGATATTTCAGGAAATGAGAGGGACTTTCGAGAAAATTCGAACGGCACAACTCAGTACATGTGTGGCACCATTTTTATCAATAATTTAAATCCCATTTTTCGAAAAGTTCTGGGCTGGCTCATTTTTCGGTTTTTGAAATATCTCGAAAACCACTTGGAATTGGAAAAAAAATATGGGCACAAGGCAGCACAAACCTAGCACAATTCAGCACAACAAAAATTTTTTCGAAAATCAAAAAGTGCTGAGGCAACTTCACACACACGCATTGGTTTTCAAAATGGAGGTTGTGTGTGAAACACAAATTGTAAAATTTTCGAAAATTATGAATGATATCGGATTTATTACAACAGAATAAATTAAAACTAAATGGTTACTTATTATTGGGTGTGAAAAGAGCTAAAGAAAAAGATACTCTTCGCTAAGTTCACAGTTGAAACTTTAACGAGGGCGTGTGTGAAACACTAAATTGTTAATATTTCATAAATTACTGATGATATCGGACTCATTTCAACGGAACAAATTGGGTACTAAAATTTGGCACCAATGAAAGAGAGCTCAAAAGCTTCTGCTCAGACCTTTTCCTAAACTTTTTTGTATATCAATTGTAACAAAGTTGAAAAGGGGTCAAAATATGATGGGAGACCAAGAACATTCATCTGAGCAATTAAGTCGAATGAACATGGGCAAAGAAAACAGACATGAAATCGAAATTTTTTAAATTCAGTCTATTCATTCGCTACTAGCAACTGCAAAAAGAAAAACAAAAGATACTGCATGAAAAATTTTCAAGTCAGCACTCTTGAAGGCGGTTGAACAATTTCATTTCAGTTCTGTTTACTAATTATAGGTGTGCGTACTTCAAAAACGCGGATATGTAGTTATCGGTTTTCGTTCAGTGTAATTAGTTAATCGACCCTGAAAGTGGGTCATGTAGACCACAGGTGGCAGCCAACGAAATCTAATGATTGGGTTTCCTGCCAAATCCGAAATGACGGAATACCATGTCTGTTAATAAGCATAATTCGCACCATAGGTAGGAGGATCTGTGGGTAAACACACGAATAATGAAGATAAGCCAACAATTATGAGGAGAAAATCTAAAACAGAATGTCGATGGATTGATTTCTTATTTAGGTTAACGGTTAACATGGAATGAATGACAAAAGAGAAAAGGGATGGCCACATGCGGAACCTGAGGTCAAGGTGGCCCAAATAGAACAGATTGTGGGGTTTGTTCAATCCATTGAGTTTTTCTAGAAAATATACATCAGAGTTTGGAATAGAATTTCCCTTCATTGCAAGAAACAGCTTGCTTTCGTCCTGTCCAACTATCCTTATTGTCGAATTTTGATGAAGAAACCACTTATTAGATTTCATTTATGAATGGTCAATGTGAAAACTACAAACCAACAACAAACGAAATTCAGCCGTGATGGTCATTCGTGAAAAACTGAAGGAGAAAATAGTTCTTGGATAGGAAAAAAAATAATTTTTGTACAACTGTCAAAAAAAATGACTTTTCTTCATCACTATGGATGCGTAAAATATACTTTTTTTCGCCGTTAAAAAAAGTCTTTTTTCACCGTTAAAAAAAGTCTTTTTTCACTGCTGATAACTAAAATTAGAACAACTTGAAAATAATGAATATTTTAATTACAACTAATTCACAAAATTATGATTGTATCTGTACCTTATAAAGTAAATTAGTTTCGTCATCAGCATCTCTGAGAAATTTATTGATATTATCCCTCCATAACACTTTAGATTTCTTTCCTCGGTGTCTGACGCTTTTGTTCTTAATAAGCGGGACCAATTTTGAAAAATTCCTTATATCAATATTTTCCCTGACATTCATGTTTTTTAACATTGAGCTCCATAACTTGGAAGGTTTAAAAATTTTTATTTTTCCTCGAAATAGCATGTGAGCACATTTTCAGAAACCTTTTTTACGTTGTTCTTGTTGCACCATTTTCGAAATTGGTTATAATATTGCATTCTATTGGTTATAAGTTTTCTCATATTATTAGCTTTGATTTGGCTGGTAACATATATTATACAATTGTATTTGCTTCTTCAGCCATATCTGCGGGGTATCACTACCACTATCATGTTCAACATCATCAAATAATTCGAAATTGAAGCAACTACGAGCAAATACTGTCAAAGATTCGAACAATTTCAACAAACTGTTTCTATAGTTACGACACAGAAAGATCACTGGATTCATTTAAATATTGTACTGAAAGCATTATCTTCAATGATTATACGTATTTCAGACGATGTAAATTCGCATTCACAGTTGTACAAAAAATGTTGTTTGTATTTCGTGCGTATAAATTCGTGTTTTCATGGCACATTCGAGTGAATTTTTGGCCTCGACCTGCGGTCTCGGCCAAAATTGACACTCTCAGTGCCCATGAAAAAAAACACTCATTTTACGCACTTAATACAAAAATAACTATTGTGTAAAAGTATAGTTCGTTTGGGATTCGAAAATGATACAAGATTTCAGGTTCAGAAATCAAATCATAAAGAAGAGTGTTCTCATGAAACTGATTTATTCGAAGAAACCTTTCAACCAACAAACTGAATGATAAATAAGACGAAAAAAAACAAATAAATTGGTATTACTCTATCTTAAAAACAAATTTAATGGAAAAAGTTTCAGTTCAGGAATTGCTCAAAATGGCATCTATCCTTCCATTTCAATACATTTTTGAGCACATTGATGAAGTTGTCCGTCAATTAGAGTGACAAAACTGAAAAATTCGAAGTAATTTTACCGATCAGATCAATATTTATCGAACTATGAAATTTTACTCATGAGGTAAAGTTTCTTGATCAACCCTATATGACAGTGCCAAGCAGAGATTTCAAATTTTCTCATTAGTTGATGTTTGTGATTACGAAAATATGATTTATTCAATTTCAGAAACATTGAAAGATGGCAATCATGAAAGGTGACAAAACTTCCAGATTTGAAATCTTTCGGTCGAATAGTTTAAGAATTATTCAACTTTTAAATTTCACTCATGAGTTAATGTTTTTGATCTCTTCTTGATCATCCTTTATGACCGTGCCAAGCAGTGATTTTGAATATTTTTCATTAATTGATTCTTTGTGGTTACGAAAGTAAAAAAAACATAATGTTCACCTACGGGGTGTTCCAACATTCATGAAAATAGAAAAATCCAGCAATTTTTTAGTCCGGATCTGGTTTATTCAATTTCTGAAATATCGGATAATGGCAAACGTAAAGGGTGACAAAACTTCCAAATTTAAAATTATTCGGTTGAATATTTTAAGAGTTTTCAAAATTTGAAATTTCGCCATAAGATGAATATCATCCTGTATATCCCAAAAAAGGCCCTCAAACAATTAAAATCTCTTGTTGCGATTCTTCCTTGATGTACTTGATTCATGGTATCCGTTTGTCGCATTCTTCCCTTGACACCTTGTATAAATGCACTCTCAGCACTATCGGAATAATATCTGGAAGTTATTCAAAAACTGAGATATGTAAAAATTTGACAATCATAGAAATTCAGTTTTGGTTTGAAGATGCGATCCGCTTGAAATTTGGCTTGAACATTCAGTATATCAATCTTCGTACCTACACAAAGTGAATTTCACTTGAATCGGATATCTTGTTATGGAAATATGGAGATTTTCCTTTTTATATTCCAATTGAACTTTCTTTGGTTCAAATGATGCGATCTTCTTGTAATTGCGTGAACGTTAAGTACATCAATCTTCATTTACGAAATGAATTGTATTCGAATCGGATATCTTCTTACAGAAATATGAAGATTCATCTTTTCAATATTTAAATTGAATTTTCTATGATTCTGTGCACACTATGGACACAAAAATTTTTCATGAGGCTTATTATGAACTGCTTGCATGTGGCCGCAAAATTTTATCTGGATCTATAAAAAAAAAATTTTTAATGGCCGTATCTTACGAAACAACCTGTACGATTTGGCTGGTTAACGAACATTACCGAGGCATTTGGAAAACGAACTCACCCTGAAAATCTCAAGTTTCTAGGACAATCCCTTCGAAAGTTATCTTGCTAACGGTCGGACGTCCAAAATTAAATTTGACCACGAATTCGTCATCAGGGAATCAAACCCTTTCGTACGAAACCATTTTCGGCTCAAAATTCGAAACTTACAGAAATTTGGGCAAAACGATATAGCACTCGTTTAAGTAGAACGAGCGCTCAAAAAAAATGGACCTGGTTTATTATGAAAGGGATTTTAGAATATGTAATTCATCGAAGTTTTTTGTATTTTAAGTTTATAAGAGAATTTTTTGCTTCGTCAGTTTCATATTTTACCAGATAGCCCTTCACGCGTTGACCCACACTTTATGTGAATTGGTGAACCCCTACCAAATGACATTTGTTAAAAATTTGATTTCCAACAGTGGCGACGCTACGGGGCCAAGAGGTGGCCCGGCGCCCACTAAATTTCCACTGCCCCCCTTAAATCCAGCCTATGCTGTTAAAAAACTGTACACATTCATTCATTATGGCCCCCGCAGCAAAATTCTGGCATCTTCTCGGCCCCCCTCGTTTTCGATAGCTGGCGTCGCCACTGATTTCTGAAATGAGAATTATTAGTATAGAGTCCTTACCTCAGGATTATCTCTATAATACTCTATTCTTTGTTCGAATATTCTCTTGTTTTTCAAATGTGTTGCAATTCTGTCAGATAGGGTTCAAATGTAACTTGCAGTATGCATGTTCTTCTCCTCTTTGGGCAGGTACACATCTCGAAACATGCCATCTGAGTAATTATTTACCGTTTTGTTCTGCAATGATTTGTCAATAATAGTTTCTCCAAAATTATTACTTTCAGCCATATTGGTTTCAAGAAGTTTTGTTTCAAGGTTTTTTCATCTTATGGTGAATCTGCCTTTTTGTGGCTCCAATATCTTGAGGAACAACCAATTGAGGTATGTATTGCTTTTCTACATAGGTGTTTTGAATATATGGTCGTAACTGAAATTCCAAAGATAGGTCAAGGAAGACGGCCTTTCGATCATTCTGGTATTTGAGTATGAATTTTATGTTGTTTGTATGGTTGTTTAAGAAGAATCACAAAGTATTCGAACTCACCTTTTGTGCCTTTTCACATGATGAAGGTAATACAGGGTGACAATTGAAAACTTGCCAGTCTGATAATGATTTCAGAGAAAATGCCATAACAGATCAATTTGTATTCGTAGGGGAACATATTCTAAGCAGAAAGGTAAGCCGAAATTTCCTCAACCTTGGTGTAGGAGCAATCACCCCTAAATTCTTTATATGGAGAATAGGGGGTGAGCTATACCTCAATTGAAAGGTCACTCTCTACACACATCTCTACAATGGGTGGCAAATTTTTATTGAGTCCTTGAAGTACTTACAGGGGCCATGACAATGAAAACTTTCCAGGCCAACTATGTCTCGACAAGGATGTTTTCAGAGAAAATGTCGGAATATGTCAATTTTTATTTGGGGGGACATGGTTCTAGCAGAATTGTAAGCTTTGGTGTAGGGGTTGTAATACCTCAATAGGCGTTTTCGGAAACTTACTCAGGGTTACTAACTCGATCCATCTGGTCACGTGACGGATCTACTCGGGTCACGGACCCGGGTTCTGTTTATACGAACACATCAGGTTTAGGATTTGAAGTGACAGTCGTATCAATAACATAACCAAACAAATTTATGAATTTATTTTTTCGATCCCAGTCTATTCTCGGATTGTCTCTAGCTATGCTTGCATTTATTGGCTTCTGTTGAATATTTCTTAATTTCTCGTGTGCCCTTCCATGTTTAATAACATTTTTGACTACCTATGTGAGAGAAGTAGAGAATTTATTTTTCCAGTTCCAATTTATTTACTTATTTTCTCTAGCTTTGCTTGGATTATTGGCTTCTGTAAAATCTTTCTTATAATTTCTGGTGTGCCCTCACATGTTCAATGTTATCTTCAAGTACCTATATTAAAGAAGTAAAGAAGGCTTTAGCTTTATGCAGAAAGATCTGCATACAAAGTTATGAAGAAGTTGTTGCACATTATTTTCTCGGCTCAAGGAACCACTCATTTTACAATGAGCCAAATTCTCCTCTCTTTCATTAATTTTTAGGAATAGAATATATGAAATTACTAAGAAAGGAGTAGAAGACTTATTCCCGCTTTTTTCAAATACAAAATTGAACTGCAGTGCGCATGCGGTGACTCTAGAACCCTACTCTCGAGTAGGGTTACGATAAATCAACCTGGGTCAGTGATCGAGTTAATAGCCCCGTACTTTCCGAACACGGGTTGGATGTTCGGGTTAGGTAAACGAACGCCAAGGTTAGGGATCGAGTTAACCCGAGTAAGTATTATTATAGGGAATATAGGACGAGCTATTCCTCAATTAGGAGACAATATGTTCCTCTACATGAATACTAGTTTGCAAATATTATTCAAATAGAAAAATGCAAATTATGCTCAAATGAGTGATAACATTCGTATTTTCGCTTCTTATGCAGGTGATAAATCGATGTACACATGTGGCTAAGTTTATGTGTTTAAGATGCTTTCGTAAGTATCACTGTTTTTTAGTGCTGTTTTTCAAGTTTGGGTCGTTCGTATAAGAGGTAATTTAGGAGGGAATAGTACAGTTAGTATGAATACCTTCACCTTGCAAATACTTGAGAGGGTCACCAAAAATTTGCAAACAATAGTATTATGTAGAGAAGTATATTGTTTTCCAATTGAGGTTTACCTTACACTCAATCCTCTATGAAGCCCCTACACCTAGGTGTAAGGAGATGTAGGCTTACAATTTTGCTCAAACTATGTCGCTCTTCGAAGGGAGGGGGAAGCAGAATTAAAAAAAAATTTACCTGTTTCGGCTTTTTTTTTGAAAACGTTCTTGTTCGGGACATAATTTGCCGCATACATGGTGTTGCAACGCGGTGTGAGAATTGACAGAAGCATTGCATTTTTTACCAAGACATATCTTACCACTACTTAGCTCAGTAAGGCGTTCAGACGGTAGTAACTATTGTATTTTGGATACGCTACCTTTCTCGGGACATTGTTCACCGCGTTTCAACTCAGCATTTTGCGCCGCTGTGTTTTGGACAGAGTGGAAGTTATTGTTAGCACCTTTGCGCCGAACAAAATATGTTCGCAATCACTTTCAGGCCGCGTATGTCAATGAATACCGATGACTGAAAATAATCAGCAAAAGTAGCTCTAGAAGAAAAGATATCCTCAGAATTTTTGACGACATGTGTTTAATCTGAATTAAACATTAAGGAATATCCAGAAGAAATCGCAGTTAAAAATAAAGAATTCAAATTTGATGGAAAATTACCAGGAAGCAGTTATCGACCTCATGCATTCAATATACCATATTATCTAGTCCAAATAATATGCGAATTTTGCAGATTCCAGCAACTCCGGAAGGCGGACCATGACGAAAACTGTGTGTCGTCGCAAATAATATATAAGCTGTACTCATTTAATTCTCAACAACATTTTTTGTTCATATTCTGTGTGATGTACACTCAATAAATCTTTCAAACTCCACCGCGAGTTTCACTTGGTTTGTAGGGGATTTACAACCCTCTACTTACCACAACTCACTCACTGCTACTTCAACGGAGTTACGAACCGTTGAAGAAAGTAGAAACATATCTTTAGAGGATACCCTCCAAAGATACAACATGTCAACTGGAGTGGATGAAGAAAATGTCTTGGCAGCTAATACAGAACAACAAAGAAATGTTTTTCTGACAAAAAAATAAAGGTAGGTGAAAAACATTTTGTAGCATTATGAGAATTATTAGAAAATATTAACGCATTAGTAAAAAAGCATGCAAAAATGAAACAGTTGCTATGGTTAATGCAAAAAAGAATTAATGAAACTTCAATAGTTATTTTCCATCGAACTCAAAATAAACGGTGGGTTTAACGTATACAAAAGTGAAGTGATGCTCCATTTTAATGTTCAGTTTGTGCAATCTCAATGTGCAACTGTCATGAGCAATTGAACACAAAGTGTTCAGTATCCAGAAGCAATACGAGTGATATCACTTCACTGGAACATAGGAATATAGAAATTTATAATATGTCAAAAGTATGTCTGGTGCAAAACAATACCTAATGTATTTCAATCAAGAATTCATAACGCGGTCGAGGGAAAAATCTTGATGATCAACTCGTCCATTAATCTAGCGATTAATGCTCTCGAACGCTTTGAAACATTCTAACAATTTGGCAGCGATTGATTATCTAGTTTATTATAAGATTTTTCTTTCGACCTTATTATGAATTGAGTGTAAATTCTTGATATAAATATTTTTTGTTCTGTTCAGGGATTCATTTGACATAATAAAAATGTTTGTTTTCATGTTCCAATAGAGTTGTGACATTATTCGTATTGCTTCTGAATGCTTTGTGTTCGGTTGCCCAAGACGATTGCACATTGAAGGCGCAATATCTCCCACTCTGTCTAAAAACACAGCAGCGCTCAATGCTCAGTTGAAACGCGGTAAACACTGTCCCAAGAGCGTATTGTTCACTATGCTGCAACGCATACATGGTGTTGCAACGCATACATGGTGTTGACAATGCATTCTTTATCCAGACATATCTTACCACTACTTAGCGCAGTTATGCAGGGTCCACAGGGGTGTAATGTACCCCGTAATGTAACACATAATATGAGTGGACGGAACTACGAGCATTATGCATAAGGCTCGGCTCCACGTTCGATCCGATCCATCGAGGTGTCGGTTTTTCTGGCGAACTCAAAGAGGCTCACAATTATCGTCAGGACGGCTATTGAGTGGAACAGCTGACAGACGAGTATTCGGGTTAAGGCCCGTATCCACAGTGCGAGGCTGCTTGCTGCGAATGCCTCTTGGCGCAAGTTCGGCTTGGCCTCGGACTGTGGATGTCGGGCTTGCTCGCTGTGAGGCGTTCGCGTCGCACAATTCGAGCCGAGCAACCCCGGTATCCACAGTCCGAGGCCAAGCAGGGCATGCGCCACGAGGCATTCGCAGCAAGCGGCCTCGCACTGTGGATACTGGCCTTTAAAGTTTCGTGAATTCGTGAGCCGTCCCCACGTCGCGTATAAATTACGCGAAAGAAATTATTTATGTCAAATGTATTTCTTGTGCAAAATAAAAATATATTTCAATCAGGACTTCTTACTCAATTCTCAATTCGGTCGGGGGGAAAAATGTTGCAATCAACTGGTTTATTAATATAGCGACGACAATGACAAAGATTAATAAACGACTTAATTAAAAGATTTTTCCGTCAACCTTGCTATGAATTGAGTATAAACTCTTGATTGAAATACCTTTTATTTTGCACGAGTGATTCATTTCACAATGGCACATTACAGGCGGAAAGGTAGTCACAATATCTTCCACTCTGTCCAAAAACACTACAGCGCTCAACGCTGAGTTGAAACGCGGTAAAAAATGCCCCGAGAACGAGAGCGTATCCAAAATTCAATAGTTACTACGTCTGTACGCTTTACTACGCTGAGTAGTGGTAAGATATTTCTGGGTAAAGAATGCATTGCTTCAGTCATCCTTACTGCTTTGCAACACATTGTATGCGTTGCACCATAGTAAACAATGCGAATACGCGCCCCTCTCATACCTGCAAAAATGCACACCGCGCAAATAATTTTTAATTTACTTAAATTCACAATTTCCTACCAATCCTACCTGGATATTCGAACATTCGACAGTATTATATCATTTTGCATATTACATAAGAATGCAATATTTCAACTTCGCCATAGAAATGATGTTGGAGTAAACCCTATACATATACATATTGTAAATCGCGATGTTCTTTTAGTGTCAGGAATCTAGTTTGAAATGCTCCCAAAAGAAGACGAAGTTTCAATTTGTTTCCTGCTGTGGAGATTGAAGTCAAATAACAACAGAAAGCAGAATTTATGATATCAATTTCAACTCCTGTTTGAAGTTCTGATCGATCAACGGAAAGCTTATGATGCGCTCGAAAATTGAATACAAAACGCTACACAGCAACCTGACATCGTTTCGTTACAAAAATGGTGTTGAGCGAAAAATAAAAATTTTAGGAGTATTTTATATGGCCGAATCATTTTCGAGAAAGTGGTGTGTTTCAATTTTAATCACCTAATTGAAGCATATGGGATAACATACAGCGAAAGAAAGGATACATTGAAAATTGAACGACTAAGCGTACTAAGTGATGTCCCGGTAGAATGAAGAGTGGATTATATCAAAGTCTTCCTCACTTCATCGGCTCTTGTTCACAAAATCGATTATTATCTACTATAGGCTGTTACAGGTGGAGTGAAAAGCAATGTGGTATTTGTTATTAAATATGTTTTTTCTCTCGTTCAAACAAAACCTAAGGTGACAATATAAGAAGAAATGAGGACAATATCAGCTTATCAGTCATGCCGAGAAGACGTTTTGGCTCCTGTGCAACTGGACCAAATCATACGGTGGATACAGGAAGGTTTGTCCCAGCGAGAAGTGTCCGGCGGTTGAATGTTTCGCAAAGTGTCGTGAGTCGGGCTGGAATAGGTTCATCCAAAACGACTCAGTAGCTTATGTTCATGGGGAGGTCAGCAGCGCAGTACAAACAGCTGCCCAAGATCGTCTTTTGATCCTCAATGCTAGGAGAAATCCACTTACCCGGCGTCGCGGCTCAATAGATCACTGAGAGTTGCAACAGGAGTTCTAATTTCGAACCAGAAGGTAAGACGACGACTACATGTTCGTGGGAGAGCACGTAGGAGGGTACAACATCCCCGTTTGAATAGGGAACACCGGGTTCATCGACGGCAATGGGCTGAGGAGCACCGCAATTGGACACTTGAAGATTGGAGCCGATGTTTATTAACGAATGAGTCTAGATTTCGTTTGGTCAACTCGATGGACGTATTCTTGCTTGGAGGGAAAGAGGTCGAAGGTATGCAGAACAGTTTATGGTACCCACAACAGCTCTTGGCGGAGGTTCTATATGTGTATGGGGGGCATTTGTTTTGAACCAACGCACAGAGTTGGTTGTTCTGCATAACACCACCATGACCAGCCAGAGATATCACGATTTGATTATTGAACCCATAATTGTTCCGTTTGCGGCTGCCGTGGGCGAGAATTTCATTTAATTGACGATAATGCCCGTCCACACCGTAGTCGTTCTGGTTAATGAAGCGCTAGAAACTCATGCTATTGATAGGATGACTGGCCAGCTCGCTATCCAGACATGAATTGCATCGAACATGTCTGGTCTGAGATGTCTAGACAATGTCAACCTTAGAACAACCGATCAATAACTGAAGACCTTTCTAACGCTTACGGGACATTTGGACGAATTTGCCCCAAAATTTTATAAATCGTTTGATCGAAAGTATGCCTAGTAGGGTAGATAGAATGCTTGAGACGAGCTCGTGGGGACCAACTAGGTACTAGCTTAACCGAAACTTCAGCCCTTCTTGTGGTTTCATCATAAAATTTTTATGTTATTCAAACACAGAATTTTTAGTGTTCCTAATAAAGTCTTTTTTTCTCTCCAACTTTTCATTTTTTCATTCTTTTCTCAAGTGAACCATATTATCAACTGAAAATACTCTGATATCTGACTAAATTTACAATCTTGGAGCGAATATTTCAGAAATAAATTTAGAACAAGTAAGTGATCCCTATCAATTGTTGAGCAGTATTATTTCAATTGTCGTTAAGGGATTGATTTAAATATGTGCTATTTTTGTACCTTGCCCCTGAGAGAAGAGACTCTCAGATACTTGAAATTTTCAAGGTAGACGAAGACAGAACAGAACAGAAACAGAAACACTAGAATGTAAGGATAATATATCAATATCTGCTCCTTGCTTGACAGTAACATTTATACAGGGTCTCTATGGATGATTATAATAGCGCAGTTGGCGTTGGACTATTATAAATACTAATATTCTGATTCAAACTTCAACTTAACAAACGATACTGTGAGATTAGGCTGTCATTCCGAAGAAATTGAATAATGTGTGACTGGAATAACAAAATTTGTAGAATTTGCATAGGAAACCATAAGATGAAAAATTTCCAGAGCAACCTACGATGTGTTACAATCATATATAAAGACCCCGTACTTCTCCTTGAAATTCCTAATCGAAAATAACTGTTCCACAACCAGGAGAGTTTTTCAAACCAGGTCTGGCTCTCCACATGATGATTTCTGAGAATCTAAGATGTTTCTGAAACTGTTTACAAATCCATAATACTATTTAATTATCTTTAAAAAATTCAAAGACTGGTATTACATTCTAAACATCAAATTCAATTTGGAATAGTGATAAAAAGGCTTGTGACATTAGTTATTCCAAAAAGTATTGTCCTAATAGGTACAATATAACGATGGTGTAGACCGGAACTCTAGTCTTCTTTGAGAAAGGTCATCGCATATTCGAGAAACATAGTGTTTCGAACAGTTCCCTGTGGCACTCCATAAGTAATCACTCGTTTTCTGCTTTTGTGTCCATTTATTACCCTTAGCTGGTTCCGATCAGGCCCCGTATTCTGCATAAATGATCTTTCAAAGCGTATACGAACTTCAATGCGCGAGTCCCTCTTCTACCTGCAAAAATGCACACCGCGCAATGAAATTAATATTCGCTTGAAAGATCACTTTTCGAGAATACGACACCAGACAGGTAGCATATCGATAAATGCTATACCTCACGAATACCTACTATATTGCTGTTCTCCATGGAAATATAGACATTCCCGACCAGTGTTTTCAGTGCACCTTCTGTGGATTCACCTCTTGAAAACCATTCTGATTCGGCGGAAGAGCTTCATAATTCTACATTAAGTTCAGTATTCGAAAGTTAATTTTTTTTCAGTGAGCTCAAAATGAAATTCTTGAATTTTCATCTTTAAAAAAATCGCAGGGTTGGCAACAGTGTAGTGCCCTCGTGTTCAGCAACAAACTTTCGGAAATCAATCTCTTGTGAAGTTAACTTTGGATATGAGCAACACAAAAACTTTTATATGAGATCGTCAAATCAATGTGAATGTACCAAATAAGGATCGTTCGAAAGTTATTTTCTATTTATTCACTAAATATAGTCGTCAAGTCGCGAATGCGTCCTAGATCCATCAGTGAAAATGCCATCCTGACTAGAGAAGGTTCGGAATTCATTATAGGAATCGTTGGTCCCAACGACCCTTGAAAACTTAATCGATCTTTTCACGACTTGACTGAAGGGTAGATGGGGAAACAAAGCGTCAATGTGATTGCAACAAATGAGGGGTTAACCTTTTTGAAACGTAGTCTATTATTCATGACCTGAATGGAAAATCCATCAGCAGAATCTGAAAATACTGCCAGTTCACATTGCGAATTATTCTGCCTCCAGAAAAATTATATTGCAATTTTGTTCTTTGAAAGGTAACTATAGAAAATATGGTTCGGATATATGGAAAATTCTCGTATATTTTTGATGAATTCTTATATTTTAATTGATTCATAAACATTACCATTGTCTTCATTTTGGAGATGTTGAATAATCGAAATGTGTTAAATTATTTAGAGCTAATAAATCTGGAATATCCAAATCGAAAAAATCATTCATAGTGTTCACATCATTACTTTTGATTCGTCAGATGCGATGTATTTCAAAAGAAAGTTTTTATGGTTATCTCACTGTGCGGGAGTTAATTAAGCCAATCATTAGCCTGACTCTTGGGCATTCAGTTGCGTTGTGCACATTACGGTGATTCGGCAACTGTAGCGCGTAATGCCGGGTGCACATGGGTGTAATGAAACACGTAATGTAAGGCAAATTTTTCGTGTGGACTGTACTACGAGCATTACGCGTAAGGCTCGTCTCAACGTTCGACCCGATCCATCGGGGTGTCGGTTTTTCTGGCGAACTCAACGGGGCTCGCTCGCAGTTATCATTTGGACGGCTATTAAGTGGAACAGGGAGTCAGGTTGAAGATTTGCCGTGAATTCGTGAGCCGTCCAGGGCCGTAGCTAAAGATGAATTTAAGGTAGGGCAA
>CM024243.1:61142848-61206098 GCA_013421045.1 Propylea japonica | reverse complement strand
TAATTTGGTGATGACTCAAATTTACGTGGAATGTATTGGAAATGCTATGTTATCGGTATGTCTTGTCCCATACTTATGAAAATCTGAACATCTCTTAAATTATTCCAAGTTCAGGTGGACATTAATAGGCGATTAAAGATGTAAATGCACGGGAAGGAAAGTACACCAAACTTTCGGAATGTTGGACGACATAGTCCCGGGCCGTAGTTTGAATATTAGGCGGATTATTCTTTTCTGAGAAATAAAACTCGGTGAGATCCTCCCGATGAACCCCAAAGTACTACTTATAGTTCAAGTGGCTATATACCCATGCTATAGTATACGCTCATCAAATTTCTATAGGGAAACAGCCCGAGACGTGAGATAGCATAGTAAGCTTTATTAAGCTTACCACAGACGTGCTCTGTGTGATGACGCCATCTGAGGGTACCGTCGACAAACAACCCCAGAAACTTAACGACCTCCGTCGACTCTATGAATCCTTCCTTATTTTAATAATGAGAGGTCTTTCACTTGGGCTCTCCTGATTTTGGAACTTAATAACAACTGTTTTCGACAGGTTAGAATAAGAGCGTTTCTCTGGCACCAATCCTCGAAATATTGCACGATGGTTTCGCAATGCAACCTCAATTCATGCCAACTTGAAGCTTTAATTGCGATGGAAGTATCATCGGCAAACATTATTAATATAAGTACCAGCAGATAAGTAGGGAGATCGTTGATGAACAAAGAAAGAGGAGAGGGCCCAAGACGGACCCCTGCGCAACACCCAATTCGTTGGTGAACTCATCGGATGAATTGCCGTCCAGTCTTACAAACATTCTGCGATCTGACAGAAAGCTCCTGACCCAATCCAGAAACAAGCCCCTGAAAACCCATCTGATACATCTTCTCCAATATGAACTTATGTTGAAGCGTGTCAAACGCTCGGGATAATCGAAAAATATACCCGCAACACAGGCGCCGCGCTGTCCAGGCTGGTGGTATACTCTATCGAAAAACTCGCAGCAAGCGGTTTGGGTTGACCTACCAAGTCTGAAACCGTGTTGATGGCTAGATAAAATAGAATATTTGATTAAATAGTTATACATGCGATCATATATGACCCTCTCCATTTTTTTGATATTTGGCTCAGGATAGAGATAGGTCGAATAATTCGTTATATCATATATATCGCCTTTTTTGTGGATCGGAACAACCCTCGCCAACTTGAGAACAGATGGAAAACAACAGAAGACACAGACTCATTCAGTAGGTACGCAAGGGGTTCGGCAATTAATGGAGCTAAGAATTTGAGACACTTGGCGGATAGCATGTCAGGTCCGGCACCACTACTGTTTTTCAGACCACAGATGGTAGTGGAAATTTCCTCTGCTGTAGTGGGAAAAAAGAAAAAATTTGATTGAGGAGAATTTGCGTAGTGCAAGAATCCGAAATGGACCCGCCAAAGTGCTCTTGGATAGAGACACGGTTAACTTCCGTGAAATACCGGGCAAAAGTATCAGCGATCCTCCGAGGACTGGAAACAATCAAACCATCAACCCTCAGTGAAATATTTTTTGAAGATTTAGAGTTACTATTAATTTCCTCATTGACCATTCTCCAAACAGTTCTACAAACTTGTCAGAATTTTGTAAGATTTCTTTGTTGTAATTGAATTTTGACGTTTTTAAAAAGCTGGTTATACTGAGTTTTAGCTTCACGGTACAAGCGTGAAGTCTCGGCCGTATTCAAATTCTTTGAGAGCCAATGCAAGTTTCTCAAACTGTCCCTTGCTTTTAAAATTGTGGCATCAATCCATCCTGCTCTACGCGGTGAGGAAACATTAACATATTTGAGCGGGAAGGCTGCGTCAACTGCAGACTTCAACAGAGTAATGAAGTTATTAACTTATCGTCAACCGGCAAATCAGAATAAACCACACGAAAATCAATGCTATTGATCAATGAGTAGAAAGTTTCCCAATTATCATCTGACATCACTCTCAACATCTTTCTATTTGGGATACAGGGCCTTACATCATTACAAGTAAATTCAAGCATAATTGCTCTATGGTCGCTTATGAATGGTTCAAACACATATGCGTTAACAAGTTTAGAGTTAGCATTAGTAGTTTATATTCGACCTTGTGGATGAGGTAAGGCCATTTTTTAGTTACTATTCTTGTTGGCTCTGTTGAGCTGACCTCTAAATTGAAACATGCGAATAAGTCATTAAGAGATTGAGATTGAGCAGACTGAGAGATATAGTCTACATTAAGATCTCCACATACGAATACAGTCCCACAAATTGAGGCGCAATGTGCAAGGGTATATTCCATGATTGTTAAAAAAAGTTTGAAGTCACCTGAAGGAGGTCTATATACACTTATTACACAGAAAGAAGTCTCACCAATTTAATTTTTACTACTGCGCACAACTCACAATGCATTTCAACTGAGAATTTGGATACATTAAGCTGGTGTACTTGATGAGTTGATTTGGTATAGATAACAACACCACCATGTTCACGATTTGGTCTACTATAAGAAGCCACCATCTGATAACCAGCCAGCGACATGTATGGTAACCGCTCACAAGAACACCAGTGCTCGGCCACACTAACTACATCTGGGCTGAAAGAACTGAGTAAAACCTCGAGGGAAGCTATTTTACTTACAATACTTTGTGCATTTAGTTGCATTAGTTTGAATTTGGCAGATCTCAGTTCACAGCTTCGGTCCTGGATGGAATATTCGGAATGGGAGGCCCGATCGGCTGACGTGCCCGGAAAAACCTGTTGACAGTTACTCCCTCTGGCCAAAAGGCTGGTTCCATCAGCTGAGATAAATATTGAAATGGAACAGATAATTTGAACGAGGAGTAGATATCAGGCTGTTTGGAACTGAGCTTCATGCAGATATGGTCAGTGATTGTTTTCTCAAGAAACTTAAGTACATCTTCAGCAGAAGTTGACGGACTGAGTCTGGAAACGTGAATATGAGCCATGGCCCTTTTCGGGGCACTCATCAAAGCTGTGCTCTTCGATGAACCGACTATAGGTGACCTCGATTCCTCTGCTGTCTCAAATTGGTATTGGATATTTTCTTATTATTCTTTTTTTTGTTTATTCTCAAACTGTCTTCCATTCATAGACAGTGTTCTCTAATTGGGGTGCGGTTGATGTATTTTTACTTTGGAGGTGAATATCTTTAACTTTTTCATTTGGACCAGCTGTAGATATCGTTAGTTTATCGGAATTATTGTATGAATCACATTGTTATCCGAAGGTAGATTCTGTACTCCAGATGTGGGTCACTCAATTCGCCCACAGTATTTATCGTATCTAGAGACGGGACATCAGCCGGGAGATTCCGCACAGCTGTTGATTTGTGTGCGTTTTTTTCCTCGGTCATTTTCTGAATTATTTCGAGCAGAATATTTATTTTATTATTTTGTTCTCTTACCTCATTTCTCAATTTTGATAATTCGGAATTCAAAGGTCTTATTGCATCTTCAACAGCACCACGAACTATTACACACTCATATCATTCATCTTGCGGCCGGAATCGTCTTGGGGCACACACATTAGAGATACTTGTTTCTTCACAAGGTTGACAAATCCATTCATTAAAATTGACTTTCTCACGCATTTTATTGAATGCATTCATCATAGAGATATTAACACACTTAATGTGGAAACTGCCTTTACATAATTTACAACAAATTGGATCGTCGTATCTATCAATCTTGTTCGTACACATAGAACAGCTTATTCCGCGTATTCTCGACATGACGGCTTGATGCTGATTTGAATTTGAATTTTGAATTGATTGCCACAATTTTATATCCTTTGTATAGGCTCCTAAAGAAAGATGTACAATGGAAATGGGACGATATTGTGTTTTAGTCCATTTTGATCCAAATCTCAGTGGCGGCTTGTCCTATGAGGCAGGTGAGGCAGTGCCTCACCAAATAAAATACGGAAATCACAAATATCAAGCGAATTAATCCAATATTTTATTAGTCAATTTCATCATCCCATTATGTTTTTCAGTCTCAATTTTTTATACGATACTGCACTCGTTTTCCTTAATATCCGAGCGCAATCTCAAGCCGAATACAGACGTCTGTAACATTACACGTTACAGACGTTACGATGAATGCACAAAAATCTGACCGTAACGTTACAGGCGATTTTTGTACGTTCATCTCACTTCCTCCTCAAGGCGAGTTTCATCAAAAAAGTATACAGACAAAACATGTAGCTGTTAAAATTATCTTCAAAAAATGTATCGATACTTTTTTTCCTACGAGGCAACTGCTGCCGCTTGCTCAACGTCACTATCCATTTAAAAAACACTACTGACTGCTCTCCGCTACTGTTCTATACTGAGGCCGTTTGGCGAACGTTTGTCAACAGAGAAACGAATATCGAACATTTCGCGATTGCCGCAGTGTCTGGGAGGGTAACCCAATGCGAACTACGAAGGCACATTCGCCGAATGCACGCATTGTCTGGGACCGGCTGGTGAGGCTGGCCTCACGCACTTCCTTGTCTAGCGCGTTATTCACATTGACTTGAAGAGATCATGAACCTCCCCTTCGTTGTTTATCTATTGCGGCTTCTAAGTTGAATTTGAGGCTAGCCTCTTAGTAACAACTTTTAGAACATTTGGAGCGTTTTATCTCGGAAACGGTGCCTCGTAGGAAAAAAGTATCGATGCATTTTTTGAAGATAATTTTAACAGCTACATGTTTTGTCTGTATACTTTTTTGATGAAACTCGCCGTTTTGCTGAAAATCGCGAAAAACTCATTTTTCGACCCTTGAACTTGAACTTTTTTTCCATGATTGGTAACTTTTATTTATTATTATATTTTGAACAATTTTACCGATTTTCAGATTGTTGGGATTTTATGTAACTTCACCCTCATTTTTTGGTCTGGATTGTCCGGACTATCTACCCTTGATCCGCGATCGTTTCCTTTCCTTTCATCGGCAAACTGCACATATTCGGGTTAATCGGGAAGCGAAAAATAGCGAAATTTCACTCTGGTTTGGGTTTATTGGGTTTGTGCCGTTCGTGGTACCACGTTTGCTGGTAGGTTTCCTTAGTAGTGTTGTGTGAATTCTTTCCACATGAATTTTCATTTGTTCATTAACTTCGGTTATGGCTACCAGAAGCCGAAATGCCTTTAGCAGAACAAGTGAGTCGTCTCAAATTTCCAAAATAGATGCAGTACTAGTGATATTGCAGATTTTTCAATAAAACAGAAACAGTTTCTGACTCATTCCTATGGGTATAAATTATGTACAATTCAAGAAGTTATACGACCTATTCCAAATCTTGTGACTATCGGTATGAGAGTACTACTGGCCTACTGGCAGTGTAAACTCTAATCAAATTATTTTTGGCAGTGTTAATAATACATATTCTGATAGGGTTTAGTGAAAAACTGGTTGAAGCGACTTGAAAAACTTATCTCAGGGCAATTACCACACAACAATAAAACGCTTGAATCATTGAAGCATTAATACCGAAGGAAGTGAATAAAATTGTCAGTATAATAGCCTTTATAAGATGAAGATTTATATTGGATTCAAAAATCCAAATTATCAGTGATGATTTTTTCATAATGATAAGTGTGCAGCAGACAAAAAAGAGTTTAAAAGATTAATATTTTTTTTTGATGTGCCTCATCACTTTATTATGTCACAAGCCGCCACTGCCAAATCTAGAACTCAAATTAACTGTTGATGCTTCGTCCTATGGTGTCGGCGCAATTTTGAGTCATGTCATAGATCATGGAAATGAAAAACCAGTAGCATATGCTTTTCGGACTTTATCCAAAAGTGAGCAAAAGTATTCTCAGATTGAAAAAGAAGCACTGGCTATTATTTTCGGCGTGCTAAAGTTTAATCAGTACTTATTTGCGAAGAAGTTCACATTGGTCACCGATCATATGCCGTTGGTAGCAATTTTTGGTCATAAACGCCAAATTCCGCAGTTCTCTGCAAATAGATTGCGGAGATGGGCTGTAATACTCTCAAATTATAATTATGAAGTTCAATATGTTCCTTCTAACAGAAACGTGGCCGATGCACTGTCTAGATTGCCATTAGAAAATGAAAAGCAGGAGCTAGAGGATCTAGAAATAAATTACTCTTTATTTTTTTCCGAAAGTAGGGATATCAATGTGAACTTCAAGTTGATTCAAGCGGAAACCGTGAAAGACGTGGTGATACAAAGGGTAATAGCTCTAGTAAATAATGGCTGGCCTAAAGTTTGTTCGGATGTCTTAGTACAACCGTATTATACGAAAAGATTCGAATACAATATCGCAGATCAGTGCCTTTTCTGGAATCACAGAATTGTGATTCCAGAGAGATTGAGAAGTGATATTTTGAGTCAACTGCATGAATCTCATCAGGGGGTGGTAAAAATGAAAGCACTAGCTAGAGCATATTTTTGGTGGCCAGGCATAGATAAAAGTATCGAAGAATTAGCAAATAGATGTGTATGTTGTGCAAGTTTCGGTAGTAATCCTCCTAAGGTCGAACTGAATAATTAGAAGTGGTCTGATGGGCCGTGGGAAAGGGTTCACAAAGATTTTTTAGGACCGTTGAATGGTCAATTTTTTTTAATTATCACGGATGCATATAGTAAATGGCTCGAAGTATTCATTACCTCAAGTACTTCCTCTCATGTAACGATCCGGGCTTTACGAAACACATTCGCGAGATTTGGACTGCCTAGGGTCTTGGTTTCGGATAATGCTTTGGGTTTTGTATCAGAAGAGTTTAAATCCTTTCTAAGTCATAATGGAGTCCAGCAGATAACCACACCTCCATATCATCCTAGTTCAAAAGGCGCAGCAGAAAATAGTGTAAAAACGATAAAGTTGGCCTTAAAAAAACCTGTATGAGAACTTCTCTGCAGACACAGAAACGATTCTGTGTAGATTTTTGATGGACTATAGAAATACACCTCATAGTACCACCGGAGTCACCCCTGCTAAGTTGATGTTTGGTAGAAATTTAATAAATAGATTTGATCTGTTGTTACCTCATACTAAAAAAGCAAATATCAAAGATGTTAAGTTAGATAAAAGGATAGAGTCTGTACAGGCAAGACAAAAATACCATTATAATAATATACAGGGTGACTGGTGACGTATGGGACAACGGCTAACTGGAGATAGACGACCTCAAACTGAATGAGGATTGGATGTTTAAATGTCCCATAAGGCTATTAGTTTCAGAGATACAGGGTGTTTTTTGCAAAAGTGCTAAAACTATAAACTCCCATATCTTCGTCAATATGGCAAATTTTTTTCTGATATTTGGCAAGCTTCTTAATATACATATTCTCCATCAGATCGACAGGAAAAAATTCCCAAAAATTGCAGGTCCGTATTCAAAAATTTCCATTTCCGTGTCAGGTGAGAAATATCACTCGGTATATGAAACAAAAAAAATTGAATTGGGAAATTGGAATCTGCAAAAAACACTGAGTAAAAATTTGTTTTCAGCTTTAATGGCACAAATTTTTTAAAGTTTTTATGATATGTTGAAAGTCGAAGATTACAATTTTTTCATATTGAATTCAAGAAACACACTATTCCTGAAAGAAAAAACACTGAATTTGAGATGCTTGAATAATTCTGACGCATTTTGAATATTCCTTCACATCTTGAAATACTTTTTCATTAAATTTTCTATCAATATTATAAGAAAAACTCAAAAAACAATACAAACACAAAAAGATTAACAGTAGCACATATGGTTCATAAAAAAATCAAATAAACAAATGCTTGATATGCGAGAGCCATTCGCCTCACACACTTATTGGCTCTTTTGAACAATAATTGAAGTACGTTTCATATCCACAAGATGAAAAATTACTCTTGATAGAACAGTAACACTAGATTTCAGCTCGAGAAAAGTTGGACATTCTTCTCAGAACGCCTGAACAATAATCCATCTGATACTTATTCTTTCAACAAAATTATTTTTCTATTAAATAATGCAATGATTCATGAGAAAACAACTTAGCAAATGCTCGAAATCAGAGCAATTTGCTTCAAACAACGCATTTATTTGCTCTTTTGAACTCTAATGATTTCTTTCTCTTTTGAGATGATGATTATTCTGAGACTAAATATTATATCCGTTCATTTTGCGCAATCCAAAAACAAGTATCATCTACATATTCTTCATTCGTGAATATTGAAGGCATTTTTCAATAGATAAACAAACGACACAATTCCCAATAATTCACAATCGATGAATGGATGAATAAAACGTCATTTTTTGAAATAAGCCTACTCTGTGTAGTAGGATGTATTTTATTTATAATGAATAATAAACCTCTTTTCTAAAAAATCACTTGTTTCCCTAATATTCTGTTTGCATTAAAGAAATTCATATGCTTCTCAAAAAAAGATGAAGTTGCTACACCTAAGTACATATTAGAGGAAAATAAGTCCTTAAAATTCATTGAAGAATAAATTTTGTTGAAAACATAAGTACCAGATGGATTATTGTTCAGGGGTTCTGAGAAGAAAGTCAAACTTTTCTCGAGCTGAAATCGAGTGTTATTTCTGTTCTATCAAGAGTATAATTTTTCATCTTGTGGATATGACTCTCGCATATCGAGCATTTGTTTATTTGATTTTTTTATGAATCATATGTGCTACTGTTCCTCTTTTTGTATTTCTATTGTTTTTTTAATTTTTCTTATAATTTTGATGAAAAATCAATAAAAGGGAGTTTCAGGATGTGAAGGAATATTCAAAATGCGTCAGGATTATTTAAGCATCTCAAATTCAGTGTTTTTTCTATAAGGAATAGTATGTTTCTTGAATTCGATATGAATAAATTGTAATATTCGACTTTCCACATATCATAAAAACTATAAATAATTTATGCCATTCAAACTGAAAACAGATTTTTACTCAGTGTTTCTTGAAGATTCCAATTTTCCAATTCATTTTTTTATCTCATATACCGAGTGATATTTCTAACCTGACACGGAAATGGAAATTTTTGAATACGGACCTGCAATTTTTGGGAATTTTTCTTGTCGATCTGATGGAGAATATGTATGTATATTAACAAGCTTGCCAAATATCAGCAAAAATTTGCCATATTGACGAAGATATGGGAGTTTATAGTTTTAGCACGTTTGCAGAAAACACCCTGTATCTCTGAAACTAATAGGCTTATGGGATATTTAAACATCCAATCCTCATTCAGTTTGAGGTCCTCTATCTCCAGTTGGCCGTTGTCCCATACGTCACCAGTCACCCTGTATAATGGAAATAGGAAAGTTAGATTTAGAGTAGGGAAGAAGTGAAAGATTATAGGAATAGAAATCAAACTAGATGGATTAAGGGTAAAATTAACAGGAAAATAGGACGTTTCTGGTTGATGTTTCAGAATTGAATAAAAGCTGGAAACGGCATGTGAATCAGATTAAGAAAAGACTTCCTGAAATAGTCTACCCAATAGGAATTCCGAATTCTGAGGCATCAATGCAGGAAAGTTGTAGCAATACAAATACGTTAACGACGCAAGAATCACCAAAAATTGACGCTACTGAGAATTTACCTGTAACTACAAGAATTTTGAGAAAGCCTGATAGATTAGTTTACACTAAATAAGTTTGATTGATTTTCATAAAAAAATGTATTTAATGAAATTATAGGTGGAGAAATATGTAATGTATTTGCGCACATCCCCTCTTTCTACCATGGTGAAGTGTGGGTATTTCATGTAATTTGGGAGATGGAATAAATCAGTTGTTGAATGAATGCGTATTTTAATAGTCCCTACATATATGTTCATTATGACCTATATTTATAAGTGAAGATACTACAATTTTGAAGAAAGTTGACGAATATATCTGATCTTCTTGATTACTGTGAAAATAAAAGATCACGGTGCAGAGTGGTGTAAGCGAAGAGAGAAGTCTAGCTCAGAGCTAAAAGTGCTCGCGGAATATAAGACGAAACAATTGCCATGTGGATATGGATCCACATTCAGTTACAGCAAGAAGAAAATCGTTCATACATATTTCGGTTCACGTTACAGTACGTATGGAGTGTCAGATTAAAAAAAAAGCTTGTTGGCACAGATAAGTTTCGGGATTTTTTTATTGCGAAATGTTGTTTGGGCATTTGGTGAAATTGAAAAAACATGTGATACTAGCCCATAGTAGAATATATAAAAAGACGTATTCATAATTATCTTTAAAATAATGATATTGTTCACAACAATCGCATTTTTTTTGTGTAGAACACCATACATGTTAACTGGTTCCTGTCGAGATAACAATAATTCGAATATCTAAACATTTTTTCGTTCGATTTTTTTCTCTGTTGAAAATAAACAACAATCCAAATCTCAAGTTTTGAGGTTTTTGTGTTGGATAGTTATCGTGTTCACGGTCGTCCAGAAAAAGAACTGCCTTAGCACTGTCTGAGTTTGAGTTTGAATTCATAGATGAATAGAATGATACCATCTCAATATTCAAATTGGTATCGTTTTTCTATATGAAAAAGTGCTCGAGGATATCTTATGGCTTTTTTCTATTATTTTGATAACTTATTCCATGTAGGTACATAAAATCATGATATCCGTTGTTGCTAGAAAAAACTACAGAGATCCTTATAATTTATTTCCATAAATTGAATATTATTTATGGTCTCGTGATTAACTTCTACCAAAAGTTTTATATCAAATATACATATACATCACTTCTTCGGAGGAGCTTCAAGAAGTCAATCTATTCAGTGCAGTAATAATTGTCATTGTAAACTTTGCTTCCTGAAAAAAAAAGAATATTAGAAAACATTGTATGTGCAGATTTCAATCTGAAGTCGAATGGGGGCAATAATAATAAAAATTGTTAGACATATTATGTCTTTATGATATATTGATTATGTTGATAAATGAATATTTTTATTATTATTATTAAGTTCAAGCAATTTTATAGGAGAATAAAAAAGATTGTGAAAATCAATGGAGCTTTTGCAGCAGAAAAAGCTAATTCTTTTCATGATAATCTGTAGGTCCTATCAAATTAGATCCGGATCATTATTCGTAGCTATTCTTTCACGAAAATCAGATTAGATATACGTTCTGTTCCTTGGTCAGGATATTTTGATACTGTGTGGATCTCCGCGTTTGGGCTATACGAAATATTTGGCGAACTAGGAAATAATTCGTTCTGTAATTTTAGGTGGAATGAAGGAACTCTTCGCCTAAAATATTTTCAAGTCGACAGTGTTGCCACATCTATCTTAAACCTTTATCTACTTTCTTCTTATCAGACTCTTCGTGATACAGAAAAACATCCGTTGTATATCTAATCATTCTCTTTGGAAAGACCTTATTTGAATGCAATGTATTTCTTTCTAATATCAGCTGTTTATGAACTGGTAAATTATCTTTTATGTTGATGATTTATCGAAACTGTGTCGATACAATCTAGTAGGAGAGCTGGCACGAATTTTAGGGTAGGTATTTGAGGCAAGCTGAAAACTTGTCAAATACCTCTCCTATTATATTCCAACTCGGAATTGCAGACCTGGCTGGTGAGTAGCGGGGCTAAATCAACCTCTACATTTTTAAAAATATTTATTTTTTTTCCCAAAAATATTTGAGGCAATACGCAATTTATATATGTTGCAGTGTAATGCTTCATAAATACTAAAAAAAATAAGCCAGATAATTTAATCGGGTTTTAACATTGCCAGACGCGTGCAAAATATTTTGCAAAAAATTATCAAAAATGTTTTTGAGGCAGCTTGAAATTTTAATGGAGTGTTATTTATAACTAAAAAATAAGATTCCCAAAAAGACAGATCATTTCGGTAGGGCTTTTCTATCTGCCAGGTGATCAAATAAATAATGAATGGGTACGAGCCTGTAGTGCTATAGACAAGCTGTAGTGTGAGAGAGAGTGCATTACGACAGCTGTCTTCGTTCTTACTTGCTTACTTACTTCTTAAATTTTGTGCGACTTACAAGGCAAAAAAAATTAGAAATAAATTCAATTCATTTCATATCAGATATAAATTAACTTTCTTCATCTGTGGATTCTTCATCAGAAGTCACTAAATCTTCGGATTCATCTGTGTCAGATTCGGCATCCTCTACACCAGTGGTTCTCAACCTTTTCACCACTGAGGACCACTTGTACCTTTTCAGAATTCTTGGCGGACCACTTAGATATTACTATTGGTGAAGGAATTTTTTTAGTATTTATAAAGCATTACACTGCAACATATATAAATTGCGTATTGCCTCAAATATATTTTTGGGAAAAAAATGAATATTTTTAAGAATGTAGGGGTTGATTTAGCCCCTCTACTCACCAGCCAGGTCTGCAATCCCGAGTTGGGATATAATAGGAGAGGTATCTGACAAGTTTTCAGCTTGCCTCAAATACCTACCCTAAAATTCGTGCCAGCTCTCGGACTAATCCGTTATACAAGTTGCAATCTCCTAAAATCATTGAAGAACCATAATTATCAAGGGTTAGCATATGGAGCAAATTTCCTCGAATCTTTCTTAACTCTTATCCAGGTTCGTAAAAGCAAAACCCTGTATAGTACAGAGCGCGAGATCCGCGCGAAGCGACGCTCTGGATCACTCGTGGCTTTATCTATACCAATTATTATTTATATTATGAATACGCTGCGTTGCGCCTGACAAATCGCAGTACGATACAGAGCAACCGTCGAAATTCCACGTCCTTCTAACTTGGAATCGGTATATTGACTAGTTACTATTTGCATAGTACACGCCTTGATTCTATCATCATGGATAGAGAAACCTTAAAAGTTTGTTCGGGCGTTTGTGCCAAAATGTAGACATTCTTAATATAACCGCTGTTGACAATAACGAACATGTCTGTATTTTAGTGCAGTGTGAGCTTTCAGGAGAGGGCAATGAATGCTTGAATTGCTTTTTCTGACTGTCAATCAGCCACAGGTGACAAATTCTGCAAGTACTTATGCGCAATAGAACGAAAATTTGGTAAAATATTTAAAACGTCTCCAGTTCTAAGCATTCATGACAGAATAAAAATAGCCAAATAAGCTATTGGGCACTCAGCACCAGAGGAATTTCATGAAAATATGAATTTAAGCACAAAACCTATCTTGAAAGCTCTGGAAACTCAGTTCAATCAACTAATTCTGTTCCTGCTGAAAAAGACCTAGTAACAGCAATGGATTCACAAGATAATGTCAAAGAGATTGAAAGCCGATTTTGAAAAGAAATTATTTAAAGGCGCTGTGAATTTCATCGCATAACAAGTACCTTCGAAGGTGATTAAAGCCGAGAAGCTACTTTATCCACCATTGAATTTATTACACTAAAGAACAGCCTGAAAATCTCTTCCCAGACAAACTTTTGGGAAGCTAAAAACCGAATATATTATGCGAGAGAAAATCTAGAAAAGTTGCAGTCCAGCCAACGTAAAAACAAAGAATTGCCTCAATCTGGAAAACTCAAGCTGGCAGACCTTCCGAAATTGAATAACCAAAACGAAAGCACAGCCTTGAAAGCAACATTTCGCATAACCTACCAAATGCTAAATTACATTGAACTTTCTTCTCTATTTCGTTGTTTATTAAAAATAAAAATTCATGCATAGATGACTTTTATTGTAAGAATATCTACCATTTATCACGAAGGTAAAGGTAGGAATCGAAAGATTTTAAAATATACAAAACAATCCTATACTGTTCAATTATGTATTTCGCCACATCATTTCCACTTAAATAAAAAATAGTTTCAATTTAGAATCACATGCCGAATTATTGAAATTAGATGAGAATGCAGTGTGGCGACATACCCAATTGAACACATATAAATATGAACACGAAACAAAGAAATATTATATACATATTTTATTGGCTCTGTATCACACTGGCATTTGTTCTTTGTTACGCAGCGTATTCATAAACAAAGCCACGGGTGATCCAGAGCGCCGCGCGGACCTCGCGCTCTGTACCATATTAGCTTTTGCTTATACGGGGTTATGTGTTGAAAACTTGATGTTTTTTATTGAATGGGATGTCAATTAACGCCTAGCCTAACCATATGGTAACGGTAACGAACTTCTCTTCTAAGAGCGATTACGTGCTTAGTTGAACATATTTCTAACAGCTAGCGCTCAACAAAAACTGAACCCACTTCTAACAGCTTAAAAGACACCTTGACTAATCAGATATGTTGTCCATCTTATTAATTGGAGCTATTATTTATTCCGAATAAATGAAAGACTTCGTGTCTACTCCAAAAATTGGTTTAATCGAACTGTGCTACATGTTTCGACACTTACAAACTTAGGGTCATCTTCAGGCTTCTGAAAATACAAGTAAATTCAAATAGGAGATGTTCGTGTCAACTATAAAATGTCAAAAAACATAGTCAAACTTACAGGAATAAAAGAGTATATAAAAAGCGGTTAAGCCACAAACAACAACAGAAAAATAGATAAAAGGTATATACAATAATTATAAACGATTACAAAATTTGGACAGATTAAAAAGTTATAAATTTAAACAATAAAACAATCAATTCACGAAAATTTTCCTCTGAAAAAGAACTTACGTGGGACAGGAAAACAACACAAACGTCAAATCCTGACTAATTAGCCGAAATTGCGGAAGCGAACCAGAACGGGGAAGGCACGGGAATGTAGAAAACTGTAGGTGAATAATCTGTGGAGCGTATGCTGTAATATCACAGTTAAAATTTCTGAAGACAACACATTATTAATATGTGGAAAGACAAAGATGGAGTTACCGGGATGAAGGAAGTCTGAGTAGGTGCGGGAAAATGAGTAATTCTGGGAAATCTTGTTTTGTGTTCAGAAGTCTATGGGGTGTATTGTGTTTAGCTTTTGTTATATGAAAGTTTTTCCAGTGTGTCGCATAGACTTCTGTTCTGAGGGCATGATAGGATGATGGGTACTGTGGAAGGAATGTGACCTGGATTCGTGAGGATGTGTTCTGCGAAGGTGGACTTGCCGGGGTTCGTCGATTCTCTATTTTCACACACTCTAAAAATTCGGCCTATGTAGAAATCGCCACATGCATGCGCAATTCAATCGGTAAACCCCCATCTTATCAATCGGGTCTACTATATATCCTTGTTTTTAGAAAAAATTGATTTTAGTGAGTTTTGCATCTTGAAACAAATTTTGATGTTAAATTGTTTGAGCTATTTCTGAATTCTTTCTGAACTTTTGGGATGTATGGGATGCAGCGGATTATATAGTTTTTTTCGCACTATGGAGTAAGCTGGGTTGAACGTCTTATTTCTACTTTTCGCGATATTTTGTGGAAAATGTTCTTAAATAGACTTATAGGGAAACCGTTTTTTGATGCTATCTGTAGTATGATGTTGTATTCTACTATAAAATCATCTGTGGACAATGGTATATTCAGCAGTCTGTAAAAGAGGGAGCGAAACGGCCAACTTATATGAAGTGGATGATTTGACTCGAATGGAATGACATGATCGGTGCAGGTGGGCTTTCTGTAAATGGAAAATTCTATTTTATCCTCCTTTAGGCGCAACAGTGAGTTCAAAAACGGTAAAGAACCGTCTGGGCAAGTTCCTGTGCAATGTTCCTGAACAACCACATAACACTTTTTCATCTTATAAATTCCACCCAAGAACTTTGAACATGGCAAACATTCCACTCTCAACTAGTGAAGAAGACCTCCTCGACAAAGGCCTCAAGTTTTCTGCTCCTAACAGACCTGATTCGGTTACTTTGGACAACTTTGTCTCTCATGTCGAGAATATCCTCAGCCAGAGCAAATTAGAGAATCTGTCAACCATAGCACAGAGAACGACCGACACTATCAGGTCCTCTTTGAAACATCACATGGCCACTCCTCATAAGTACCTCAAGCCTATGAGATCACTAATGAATAAGGTCCGAACCAACGATCTGCTAATCACAAAAGCGGACAAAGGGAACTGCACCGTTATTATGATCAAATCAGAATATCTAAAGAAGACCGAAGATTTTTTGAATTCCGGCGATTTTGATACAACACAAAGAGATCCTACACCGAATTTTCTCAAGAGAGTTACCACTCTCATTAACACACAAAGGACATATTGGCAGGTTTCAACGTCAAAGCAGAACTATACAGTTTATTTTTATTTTTATTTTATTTTATTTTCATTGTAATCATTTATTCATATAAATATAAATACATGACATTATACTAATAACCGATTAAGGTTATAGTAGGAAATTAGGTTTACAGGTAAGTTAAGTACATTTTAAACTACACTTATATACACTTAATCTAGATTCAAAATTAATAATAAAAATACTAACATTTAATTACAGCATACACACCTTCTCCTTTCCCAGCTTCCATCCATGATCCGTACCGCTTCTACTTCCATCTCGATGGTCGCTCCAACCCATTTCACTTCCATTTCCGCTTCCATCTATCCCATATCGATTTCCGCTTCCACTTCCATTTACCTTGGTTTTCGCAGCCATTTCTATTTCCATTGAAACAGTAGTAAGTCTCACTTTACTTGTAACTTGAGCTCACCCATCCATTTCCATTTCTGCCTCCACTTCGTTCCCATCTCCATTTTGGCATCCATTTCCACTTCCACGTCAGCTCCTGTTACCATTTCTCGTGCCTCCTCCTCTTCTGTAGTTGGTCATTTTGTTATACCAGTTCCAGGCCGTTAGTGAACCGACTAATACTCGTGTTGATATTATTTTCAGATCTTTCTTCCGAATGGCACCCAGTCGTAGCAGATCTTCAGCTGATGTTTTCGACCAGATGCCCCTCCAGGATAAGGTAAGTGCTAAGGTAAGTGTGTTGTTTGTACCATATTCTCTCTGGATGTTTTGTATTAGTGACGTATTGTTCTTGTATTTATTTATTTTTTCTTGGTTTCTCTGTTGCAGGTCTGCTTGCTCACCCAGGATCTGTGCGTCTATTATAACTGAAGAGTTACCGAGCGCTGCCACGACGTCCGGCTTCCTCCGTCCTTCAGACGTTTCGAAGGTAGGTTCGAGATGTACTGTATAACCTTGATTTTGCAGGTTCCTGGCCAGATAATTTACTATGGCGTTGTGTCTTTTGATACGTGCACCATGTGTTCGGTGACAGTTCTGAATAATGTGGTTGCTGGTTTCCGGTAGTCCACATCCCGCTCTACAGCTTCTATCTTCGTTCCGACCCCTGGTTGTTCGGGATTTACAAGGTAGGGCGTTAATTCTTGCTTTGTTCATATTCACATAGTCCCTTCCAGATAGAAAACGGGTTGGATCTCCAAGCCACCCGTGCTGACCTCTCACGTCGGCGGATCGCACTAGAGGTCCCCCGTCAACTGAGCTGTGTAGCAAATTGGCCCAAAGGGTGTTCAGTTGCTTGGCAGATTGGATGGTATAGCCCGTGTTGACCCTGAGACGCTTCTCCACGGTGGTTATCTCGGATGTTAGGTAAGTGTTTATTCCTTGTGTGTTAAGGAAATGATTTTTTGTGAGCCGTTTCAGAGGAGAGGAGCCCACCATCTGAGAGACGGTATGCCTAAACCTCCGTCCTGAATGCTAGCGTGGAAATATGCATTTGGACAATCCTTAGGTAAGTGTAGCCACGTTCTCACTGCTAGCCTTTTTTTTTGTCTAGGGATCTTAGATAGCCAAATTTTACGTTGTTATGGGCTAGGTTGTACATTAAGCTAGGGATCAACACCGTTCGCAGAGCCCAGAGTCTCTGTTGGGGTTTAAGGGGGGAAGAAGTCATTTTGTTCAGCTTCTCCTGTAAGGACTGGAGACCATCTGGAGCCTTGATTCCGTCAGCGGTAAAGTATGTCCCTAGATATTTAAACTCATCTGTTCTTTTCAGGGCCGGAATCGTGTGGTTATCGATTTTGAAAAGGCGTTTCTGATCTACCGCTGTCTTCTGTTGATTCGGTATCGTGACTATTGACACCGTCGCGCATTTCTCCGCGTTCGCTGCCAAACCACACCGCTTCAGGTAGTCCACCACCCTATCAATGAGGATTTGCAGGCCCTCCTTCGTCGACGCCATCAGCACCAGGTCGTCAGCGAAAGCCAGGATGTTGAGCTTCGTCCCTTCGATGTCCACCCCTATCCCGGTTGAAATTTCTTTCAGCATACAATCAATTAGGAGGTTAAAGAGTATCGGGGACAGGGGGTCGCCTTGCTTTACTCCGCAGGTAGGGTGGATCTTAGCTGACTTCCAGGTGCCGTGTTGAATTATTGTCTCGCTATCCTGATAAACATTCTTCAGGTAGGTGCGCATCGACTCGGGAAGACCCTTGGAGCGCAACACCGACCACAGCGCTTTAAAGGACACGGAGTCAAAGGCCTTCGCCATGTCCAGCACTGCCACGAACATCTTTCTGTGTTTGTTGTGGTGAAATCTCAGGGCCATATCGAGCAAGGTGATGTTTTCCGCACATCCTTCTGCATTACGGAATGCTCTTTGCCGTTCGTCGAGTTTGATTTCACGCATTCTATTGGCCAGGACCTTGTGAAAGGCTCTTACAATCACGGAGGACATTGTGATGGGTCGAAAATCTCCCGGTTGATTTGCTCCTTTCTTTTTAGGTATTAAAACTGTTCTTGACAGGCATAGTTGTTCTGGGAGCTTTTCGAGCCACATCAGAATGGTGAAGATCCTGGCCAAAGTTGATTTGGGGACCCTTCGTAATGTCTTCACTGAGACCGCATCTGGCCCCGGTGCTGTCTTTTTGGCTGGTAAGGCGTGCTTGACTTCCTCAACCGACACTGGTTTCCCAAAGCTGTTCGAGGGTATCGTTTCTGGGGAGCGAATTAGGGGTAACATTGGGATTTCTGGTGAGGACTGCGCGCCAAAACGGCTCCATTACTTCACGTGGCATTTCTTCGTCCTGTTCCAGTCGGTCTTCAAGTATCCTCCGTGTGCATTCCCCCGGATTCCTCTTCCACATATCCTGTGTCCTTGCGTATTGCTCCTTCCTCTTTTGCTTTCTGCTGAGATGTTTCAAGTTCTTTTTGTGTTTTATTTTATTCATTATTTCCTTTTCAGGTGGAAACGTATCCCTCAGGTACGCGGCGAGTTCGAGGAGAATTTGGTCTTTAGATAGTGTTCTGACCCTGGAGCATATGTCGTTCAGCCTTGAAGAGTTGAACGTCTGATCCTGCAGAGGTTCTGCTGATACCAGGTAAGCAAACAGATTGTTGTGTGTTTGTGCTGTGTTGTTACCTGTCTCTTGTGATGTTTCTTCTACCGATGTCTCTTCCGATCTTTCGTTCTCCTGTTCCTCTTCCATCCTTATGAACTCTTGTACCTTCCGTTTATATCCTTCATTCCTCCTCTGACCCTTGATTGATTCAAGCGTTCTGGAAGTGTACTTCAGCAACTCCTGATTCATGAACCTCACACCCTGACGATGTAGCGTTGCCTCCTTCCTTGCCATCAGACCCAGCTCCTCTTGCGTCCATCGTTCTTTTACTGGTATGTGTTCTGTGATCTGGGTCTGATCGTACCAATCCTTGTGAGCCCTGCGTTCATGAATACCACGGCCTGCCGCCGTAGGAAAGCCACGCGAGCAGTTTGGCGCTCTGCAGATTAAAAATCCGGATGTACCCGGTTGGGGTTGTGGTGTGCTGCTGGGGACAGGTGTTTGGTCGCCAGTGCATTGAGCGGATGTTGTGCCCTGGTTTACCCGTACATCGTGGTTAGCTGGTCTGGCACGGTCAGTCGACCGGCCAGGGAAACTTTCATTCTTCATCCGAGGCTTATTGTTGTGTTCCATATCCAGCTGATTTGGTCCAGAGGGAGGATAACCCCCAGGACCGTGGGAAGGCGAACCTCCCCGTGCCATTGCCTGCTATTAGCCGCCCCCGAAGGGACGTTACCGACCCTCACGAACGTGGACGTTGCAGGTTGGACTTAAGAGAGTCCACAAAACCCACAAACAAATACTCCCATTCGACCCATTGTTTCTTTTCACTGGCACCCCTACACATAAAAATTGCCTCCTTCCTCTGCGAAATTTTTCAGGCTCATTTGGATTTCAGATCGGAGTTTTCATCAAGAATTCTTCAGAACTGATACAGTCGCTTAAAGATGCGAGAGTTCCGAAAGGCGCAACCATAGTTTCTTTCGACATCGTTAATTTATATCCATCAACTCCACCTACTGAATCAGAAACGTTAATAAGTCAAATTCTATCAGACTCGAATATCGACAATGATACTGTGATGGCCTTAACTTCTGCACTTAACATTTGCATAAGACAAAATTTCTTTAAATTCAACAACCAATACTATATTCAAAAGAACGGTTTAAGTATGGGCTCTCCTCTTGCCTCTATGATGGCAGAAGTTTTTCTCAAGAATCTTGAGGCAAAGCTGAAAAACAGTAACCTTTTCAAAAAGCTTGTCTTTTTATGGAAGCGCTATGTCGATGATGTATTTTGCGTTTTTCTTGGCGATCAGTCAGACTTGAGTAAGTTCTTGGATTTCATCAACTTCCTGCATCCTAGAATATCTTTCACCTTGGAAACTGCACAGACGGCTCCTTACCGTTTTTGGACTTACTGTTGCGCCTAAAGGAGGATAAAATAAGATTTTCCATTTACAGAAAGCCCACCTGCCCCGATCATGTCATTCCATTCGAGTCAAATCATCCACTTCAATATAAGTTGGCCGCTTTTCGCTCCCTCTTTTACAGACTGCTGAATATACCATTGTCCACAGATGATTTTTTAGTAGAATACAACATCATACTACAGATAGCATCAAACAACGGTTTCCCTATAAGTCTATTTAAGAACATTTTCCACAAAATATCGCGAAAAGTAGAAATAAGACGTTCAACCCAGCTTACTCCCATAGTCGAAGAAAACTATATAATCCGCTGCATCCCATACATCCCAAAAGTTTCAGAAAGAATTCAGAAATATCTCAAACAATTTAACATCAAAATTTGTTTCAAGATGCAAAACTCACTAAAATCAATTTTTTCTAAAAACAAGGATATATAGTAGACCCGATTGATAAGATGGGGGTTTACCGATTGAATTGCTCATGTGGCGATTTCTACATAGGCCGAATTTTTAGAAGTGTGAAAACTAGAATCGACGAACACCTTAGAGCCATAAGAACGAACAACCCCGGCAAGTCCACCTTCGCAGAACACATCCTCACGAATCCAGGTCACATTCCTTCCACAGTACCCATCATCCTATCATGCCCTCAGAACAGAAGTCTATGCGACACACTGGAAAAACTTTCATATAACAAAAGCTAAACACAATACACCCCATAGACTTCTGAACACACAACAAGATTTCCCAGAATTACTCATTTTCCCGCACCTACTCAGACTTCCTTCATCCCGGTAACTCCATCTCTTTGTCTTTCCACATATTAAATAATGTGTTGTCTTCAGAAATTTTAACTGTGATATTACAGCATACGCTCCACAGATTATTCACCTACAGTTTTCTACATTCCCGTGCCTTCCCCGTTCTGGTTCGCTTCCGCAATTTCGGCTAATTAGTCAGGATTTGACGTTTGTGTTGTTTTCCTGTCCCACGTAAGTTCTTTTTCAGAGGAAAATTTTCGTGAATTGATTGTTTTATTGTTTAAATTTATAACTTTTTAATCTGTCCAAATTTTGTAATCGTTTATAATTATTGTATATACCTTTTATCTATTTTTCTGTTGTTGTTTGAGGCTTAACCGCTTTTTATGTTTTTTGACATTTTATAGTTGACACGAACATCTCCTATTTGAATTTACTTGTATTTTCAGAAGCCTGAAGATGACCCTAAGTTTGTAAGGGTCGAAACATGTAGCACAGTTCGATTAACCAATTTTTGGAGTAGACACGAAGTCTTTCATTCATTCGGAATACCTTGACTAATGTTAGAATTGAAGAAATGTCACTGTTTTTAAATGTGCTTTCTTTCTGCAGATTTTACTGAAAAATTCTTCATATCTTCAGCTGTCCAAAAAGGTATAATACATGTTATCAAATAGGAGAAACATTGATCAAATAATAGTAAAGTAGATAAAAGGTACATTTTAAGTTCGAGGTAAAAAAAATAAAATACTTAAATTAACTGTTGATTCGTGAATGTTCCCTAGTTCTTGGAGTAAATTGTCCAGATTGCTGGCGCCACCTGCGGCCGCGGAATTGACCTGGTCGGTAAACAAACATCGCCATTATTAATCAAACTTGAGTTATTGATAATTCATAAAAAATCATTTATTATCTTCTGATAAGCACCTAATTCAAGTTCATCTGTTCTTCTGTTAAAAACCAATTGGTCAATTTCGAGTGAAGTGTGATCACCACAAAGCTGGTGCAGAAAAGGTTAATCATTCCTTTTCCATATCCTCACCGCCTCTTCTGTTACCAGATTGGGGGTTACTTCATCGACACCTTCTCTTTCAACTCTCGAGGTAAGTGCATACATATCCATTCAGTAAATTGCTCAACCTTGTAATTGTTGTCTGAAATTGGTTGCAGGCAGATAAAAGAACATCGATCGGTAAGAGGACTCCGTTGTCTTGATTTCTGGTTGGGATCAGTTATTCTGAAAGATAATCTGCCAAATGAGTTGTATAACCATTTTTTATTATTTTCTTGTGCAGTTCTCCTATGCACATGTTCATTTTCTTCTACTAAACTTGATTTAGCTGAAAAAATTTTTGTAGACTACACTGAAGGGTTTATTAATATTTATGGAATAAAATCTGAAAGCAGCAGTATTCATAATCTGTGTCATAAAGTGAAAGATGTTAAACGTTTAGGACTACTTGATAAACTCAGTTCGTAACCCTTCAAAAACAAACTGGGTATGATAAAAAGTGAATAAATGCCTTTAGGACAAATAGTAAAGAGAGAATATGAAACGTAAATTCATTGTTGTTGTAAATTCATCAGCTAGTGGACAATTATCATTACAAAGTGAAATTTCAAACTAAGACCAGATACGAGCAGGTGTTGACTCAGGTTTCAAAAAGTTTCATTGAAAAACAAAATATATACAGGGTGTCCCAAAACTCGACGTCAACCCGGAACCGGGGGAAAAGGCAGGTAATGCTGGTTGTAAGAAAAATATTAAAAAAATCTAAGTTGCATGATTTTAAAATAATGGGCATTCAAAAAAACACGCAAAATTCATTCCACACCCTGTGACAGTATTTTCGATCCTGTTGCCACAAATATCAACTTTTTCCAACTTTTTTTTTGCTGTGTAACCTTGAATAATGCTTATCTAAACTGTAATCAAAATTTGATACCAGCTGCTCTAGGTTTCATAAAAATAGGGCTTGCTTCTCAAAAAAAAATTCAAAATAAACAATTGCCGAGTTTCAACTGACTGTATTGAAAAAATGTACTACGCAAGTTTGGCATGTTTTATCGAAAGTTGGCGGCATTTAGTTAGGATTCCAAAATGGTATTTAATAGCTCCTGTAACTGTAGCTGCCGTAGTTCAAATTTTTTGATTGCCTCGAATCCACTTTTTTTCAAACTGCTTCCCAGTAAAAAGTCCAATGGATTCAAGTCCGGTGAACGGGCCGGCCACCAGATTGAACAGAACGTCCGATTCATCTTCCGGGAAAAAATGTTACCCAGAAAAAAAAATTTTCAGAGAAATAATTTTTCTAGAAAAAATTTTTCCGGAGAAATATTTCTCTGGAAATTGTTTTTTTCTGGTAAAATTTTTTCCCGGAAGATGGATCGGACGTTCTGGTCCAATCTGGTTGCGTAGTACATTTTTTTTCAATACAGTCAGTTGAAACTAGGCAATTGTTTATTTTGATTTTTTTTCTGAGATGCAAGCCCTATTTTTATGAAACCTAGAGCAGCTGGTATCCAAATTTTGATTACAGTTTAGACAAGCATTATTCAAGGTTACACAGCAAAAAAAAAAGTTGGAAAAAGTTGATATTTGTGGCAACAGGAGCGAAAATACTGTCACAGGGTGTGGAATTTTGCGTGTTTTTTTGAATGCCCATTATTTTAAAATCTGACATAGAGAACGCTGATAATACGGTTCGTATCAACTAGTATAGAACATAACTTTGTCAATATTAGATTTATTGGGAAAAATTTTAAGTGAAATTTAGTTTTACATTTAGTTTTAAGTGAACCAAACATCATTTTAGTTTTTTGGAGGTACTTCTGAAAAAACTCGGATTCGAGCAGATGTACGTTCAGAGTTAGACGTGTTCCTCCACTACCTCCTAGAAGAGAAGGCCAGATGGCTCTATCGAAAACAGCTGTGACGTCATCACTCGAAGTGCACTCTATTGAAAACGTGTCGGTGCGTGCTTGCACTTCTGCCTGTGTGTGATTTTTCGCACCCCCTAGCGATCGGCTATCACACTCCCTACTAAGGGGAATATTCACTCATCCCGGATAGCAAGTATCAGGGGATTGAGCTCTGAGGTCTTCGGTGTTCTTCTCTCCTGGGTCCTGGGTTGTTCGTCCTTCGTTGCTTGGTCCTGGATTTCTCGGTTGATGTCGTGGTAGTTGGTTTGCAATGTTTCCCTCCATGGTTTGTTCCTAGTGTCCATCGTGACCTACAAACTTCCTTACCGTTCTAGCAGTACCAAGAAGTACTGCTTTTGCATTATGTGAAAAGGTTTTCATCCAAATGTAGCTCCTTAAGGTTGGACTTGAGGCTCTAGGATAATTCCTGTGGTTGATATGAGGATGGGAATGGTTCTGGTACTAGACATTCCCCACAGCCTTTTAATCTGAAGTTCAAGCTCTCGATATTTCGATATATTTTCAGCATATTTTTTGACGTTGATTGTTGTTGTTCGGGATGCTACGTCTATAAGTATTGCTCTCTTCTCTTTTTTCTTCACTAGGATTATGTCTCTGGCCTGTTATTAGCAACTGTCAAATTTGTAAATACTGTGCGGTCCCAGTATAACCTGTAAAGGTTGTTCTCCAGTATTACTTCAGGCTGATACTTATAATATGGAATTGTTTCGGACTGTAGAATATTCAGTGGATGGCGAGTTCCTGATGGAGTATTTTACAAACTGCATCATAAACCGACTCTTATATTCATTTCCGCAAACATTTGGCAGCCTCCTGTAATATGTTGGATTGTTTCTGATGTTTGGCATCCGTAGCGGCATCTATCGTCGGGGAGGCTCCTATCCTTCCTTCCAGATATATTTCTGATAGCTAGATAGGCAAGGAGGAAACCTTCTGTCTCAGGAAACAATCTTCCAGAAGTCCAGCCAGTAGTTCGACGCAGGAATGTCGACATGTTCCTGGGTGACCTCGTTCAGGTGTCTTCCATGTAGGGACTTTTCTCTCCATCTTTGAATTTTATCACTATCCGTCTGTGGGTGTTTTCATGAGGGTGCTCGCTTAGTAATAGAGGTGTCGTACAATCTGCTTCAATCAGTATGTTATGTAAGTCCGATGTGTTTGCTTTATCTAAAAATAATTTCTCAAGTTTTTATTGTTTCAGCTGCCATTTTCCTTAATGTCCACCACAGCCTTGTCCGCCTTGAGTTATTGGAATTGTTGTTCTTTCAACACAGCATTTAGGATGATGCTGTTGGCCTTTGTACACAGTGTTCTCATTTTCCGTTGGAGACGATCGAGATCTGTATTACTCCCATTTAACGATTCCGAATGAGTAGGTGAGAACTGAGCAAGCGTAGGTGTTAACAGCTTTTGATTTCGCTGTTTCAGTTTTGTTTTCAGAACGCTCCTCATTCTTCTGGTGAACTCTGCTGTTAGTTCGTCCTTCATCACTCGTTGGTCTATTCCTTTGACATTGCTTCATACCTAGGTATTTGTATAGATCACCTGCCAGCATTGCCTTTATTTCTTCTCCGTTAGATAAGGTGAGAGGTGTCTGTTGGATTTTTCCTCCTGTTGTATTTAGGGAACGACATTTGTCCAGTCCAAAGTTCATGCTTACGTCTTTGGTAAACATCTCCACTAGTCGTAGTAGGCACTCTAGTTGGTTTGCTGCAATCATTTTTAAATCATCGACGTATAAAAGATGGTTAATCAACATATTGCTAGTGTTGCCTTTCAGGTTAAATCCCTTTCTGGAGGATTTTAAAATAGTTGATAATGGGTTCATTGCCATGCAGAACCACAATGAACTCAAAGAGTCCTCCTTGAAAAATTCCTCTCCTGATGGACACTGTGCCAGTTCTTATGCCTGTTCCGCTGATTTCGATGTTAGTGCGCAAGTTGACATAACTGTTTTGAGAAAGCTCACTATTCTTGGATCCAATTTATAGATCTCTAAAACTTTTATAAGCCATTCATGCGGCATGGAGTCGAAAGCTTTCTTGTAGTCAAGATAAGCCGTGAACAAATTCTCCTCTTCTTATGGGCTTGTTGCAGATTATAGAGTCGTTATCAGTTGTTATTTGGATCCCATTGCACCCCTGGAGGCATCCTTCTATTCCGATGCAATTATATATTATTTCGTTCGCAATGGGAGTATAGTCGACGTGTAATGCAAGATGTTATGAGCTTGTCCATAGTTGGCAGGCAAGTCACTGGCCTGTACGTTGCTGGATCTTCTGTATTTTGAAGATTTTTTGGCAGAAGATAAGTTGTACCCTCTGTCAGGAAGGAGGGCATACTCTTTGGAACTCGTAGAATTTCATTCACTGCCTTAGTCAAACTACTATGCAAACATTAAGAAAGAAAAATAAATAAAACACACTATTATTGTTTATTAATCTTCTTCTTCTATGCAAACAGTTGCAAACTGTGGAGCCCGTCCGGTCCGGGCGATTTCCAGTTGTGCATTTCTTTGAGAATATCCAAAGCTCTGTTCTGTGATGACCGTAAGGGACATTTGTTCGGTGTTGGTTTGAGTTTTCTCTTCGTTTTTTATCCACTCGGCATTTTTGTTGTAAGTAGTAGGGTGTTGACAGTTGTTTTGTTTTCCATCCAGATGCCTGTAGAAATTTTTCTCCGAGTTTTCAAAGGAGATGTCATCTTGCTTCCTCCTATTGCTCTCTTTATATCTTCGCAATCTCTCAGTAGACACTGAGTTTTTGTTTCAGGCGGTCGATGCACTGCTTTATTGTTGTGTTTTCTTCATAGCTTGAGTGCTTACGATTTCGATAAATAATCGATTCCACCAACGATTTCAGCTTGATTGTTCTGATGCCGTTTTCATATTGTGTCAGCCTTCCTATGTCCTGGCGATAGCGTTGAACTATTTCCTCCAGCCTCTTTTGCCAGTGAGGTATGCGAGGTTATGGACAGGTTTAATTTGAGTGCTGTCTTGGTTTGGTCTTCATACCCAGCACTTCCACTACAGTTATTGCGGCACAATAAAGAATGAGATGGATCGTTTCCAGTTGTGTTGCCATTGAAAGGAATTTTGGTATGACATCAGTGTTCATTATCTTGAGGATGACCGCAAGCTCTTTGGATGATCTGATCCTGGGTAGTGTTGGTCTGGAGAGTGGATCAGTGCCGTTGTATTTGCTGAATAATCTGTGCATTGCTGATTGATGACGTTCCACTAGAGCTTGTCGTTCTTCTTCGTTCGAAATTTATGGGCAGTTTCTACCGAGGTATGAACCTGAGGTGATGAATGTTCATTCTGTGTCTCTTCATCCGTTTGAGTATCTTCTTGGAGCGACAATTGGAGTGCAGTTGTTCTTTCTTCATGTGTTGCTCCATGGTTGTGCTCTCTGTTTCCAGAAGTTGTGTGTTCTTCTCTATTATGGTCTTCTTCGTTTTTTAATTCATTGACAACTTCATTTCCAATTTCTTGCAACCTATCTTCTGATATAAGTTTGTTCTGAGGATTACGCGATATTGATCAGCTATCCTCTGTTCAGTTACTTGTAGATCTGGAAAAACATCGCTTGAATTCATTGAATAACCGTTGTTTGTATCCAGTTAATTCTTGACCCAGGTTTGTTATTTTATAGTAGATGCGCATTATCGTTTCATTCATACAACTTGTCCATTCATGCGTCTTCTGGTAACCCTGCTTGAGTGAACGCTGGTTGAAGATCCTGCGTAGCACTATTCGTAGGGGGTGGCACTGCTGTTGTTTGCCTCCTTGGTTCTTCCTGTTGAGCTGTAGTGTTTTGTATGACAGGGCCCGCCTCCCAGCGCCCTGCCACTGACGTCCCGCATGCTGTCATGTCCAGCGCCAGCTCCAGACATGCCCTGACGATCCTCAGGCAGCGACTCAATATTTCTTCTCCTTATTGCACCATCATTATGGGTTGCATTTTATACCTACTGCCAGGTTTAGCTCGGGTACCTCGGGTTTTCTAAGCCCGTAATCTAGAACTTACCATTCCAGAGCCCTGAGGGCTATTATTATTATTTAATTCGGAAATTATGAAATTATACCTGAATATCGTATGAAATACTGATGAATGTATGATCAAGCAATAGATCACAAGATGAAATCAAGAAGAGGGTAATAACATAAAATAGAACTCAATTAGAGTAGATGTTCAAAATATCCTCTGTTTTCACCACCAAACATGTATTTGACATGCTCACAAGTCATTATCATTACTTCATACTCCTATTGTTTATTACTTCATAATTTTCGAATCAAAATATCTCGAAAACGCTACACATTGTCGAGTTTTTTCAAGAGTACTTCTTTTGCGTAAAATTCAAATGATGTTTTAGTTCACTTGAAATTTTGCCCAATTAATCTTATTGTTAAAAAAGTTATGTTCAAAACTACTTGGTATGAACCCTGTAACTGGCACCTTCTATGAGAATCAACATAAAACCAATTTATCGGATGTATGACCTTCCAAAACAATTCGTAAAATTTTTTTTCAGCGCCCACTTTCTTGAATACGGATGGCGCTACGGAAACTTTCTCTGAAAAAATTTGAATTATTTTCAGTTTTCTAGTTAACCTAGAGTGGAGATCACCATTTTGTGGAACACCCTGTAAATTCTGTGAGGAAATTGTTAGTGGGAATACAGTAGTTATTTGAAGAAGACATAAAGTACAAATTGGTCAGAGCGAATTATAAAGATCAGTTATTTTTTCCCTCCTTCATTCTTTTTGATTTATTTGATGTTTTTAGTTTTGAACTGCTGACCTTGTTAATTGAGAAAAAAGTTCTTAATTTTGATTTTATCAACGTACTCCCATAACAGTTTCAGAAATTAAAATTTCATTGGTATTATATGAAAATAAATATTTTCTTCTCATTAATCACATGAGTATCGCAGATTATTAACATACTGGCAGAACTTGAAAACTTAAACAGGTCCTCTCTTCTGAGATCAACATTTCTTCTGTGGTGTGTAACTGTGTACTCCATAATTATTGTCGTCAGGCCGTAAGCATTCTCTTCAGCAATACCGGCGAGTTTTTTTAGTTAACCTGAAGTGAGTATTACTATGAGTATACAATCTCTAAAGAAGCTGCCTCTTGCCCGGTACGTGAAAGAGTCGGATTAATAGAAGATTAATATAAACCTATTTAATCCCTAGAAAGATTTGTTTCAAAGCTTCGTCTCATGCCAGTCCAAGGATAATTCGTCGATAACTGTTTCGTGAACATTTCACCTGCCAATTTATAGCAAGCAGCTCTTTATGGCAAAGCAGATTCGACCGAATTTGTCAGATGCACTATTGTCAGCTAGATCTTCTCCAAAGTTTGTAGAGCTTCCAAGCTATCAATAGGAAATATATTTTCTTCTTCTTCGCTCACAATCAAGGAGCTTTCTGACTTTTTCATCAGGTCATATAATTGTCTAATCGAACTGAGATGAAATGAAATGAAATTTCTTCTTCATTGTCTTATTTCTTCAGAAAGTTGAGAAAACGGTCAAATATTCGGATATATGAATATGTCGAAAACTGTAAAAATTTTAATTATCACAGACATAGATAGATATATAGATTGTGTATGTTTGTCGATCTTGCTAGGGCTGTCGACACTGCAGATCACTGGTAGTTGTTGGAGGTTTTGGAGGATTCTGGCTTTCGTGGCGAAGTTCTTAGACTCTTCAAGAGTTACCTGAACAATCGTTAGCAGTTGGTTCAGATCAGAGACCAGAGAAGCGAAACTAGGTTCGTTAAATGCGGTCCCTTAAGGTACCATTCTTGGTCCTGTTCTATCATTATTTACGTGACCATTCTTTTTTTAGATACTTCTGTGTTTTATATCTTGGACACATGGTCTAATCTGAGAGAAATGATCGACACGGACTTCGGTATGGTAGTCGATTGGTTCATTCATAGGTTGTTAACAGTGAATGTAAAGAAACGAAATACCATCCTTTGACAAACCACAGAAATCTCCTTCCATACTTCGTTTCGATAGAAATCCGCAATCGAAAAAACAAAATGGTTATCAACTCGGCAAAGAGCGTAGAATACCTTGGAATTACTATTCACTCTCACCTGCGTTGGAATTTTCATGTGAACAGGGTCACGAAAACCATAAGATCCATGATTTATAAATTTAAACATCTATCCAGATTCTTGAACTTCTTTCATATGGAAATGATATATAAATGATTTATCGTTCGCGTCTTCTGTATGTTATTCTGGGTTGGGGTGGCGTGGCTGTTATTTATTTGCGAAGGTTGGAGGTGGTTCCGAAATTAATCTTGAAGATTATTCTTTATAAAGATCGGCGGTACTCCTCCGATATTGTGTATCGAGAATCGAAGGTAATGAATATCCGACAGATATTTTTTTTAAGCTCGGAGTTACTCGTTCAAGAATCGACAATTATTAGGGGACTACCACATGATTACCATACAAGTGACGTGTCAAAAAAAAACCTTTTAAAAATCCGTCTTGCCAAGTCAGAAATGTCAGAGATCCCCACTATTATTTTCCTTGCATCCTGTGTTATAACTTTAGTAGATGTGCAACACGGTTCGGGCGCAACTACCCCTTTTTTACATGTAAATTCCCATAAGGAAATCTAAGGTCCATTTTACCGAATTTCGTACTTTCGTCCCATTTCAAGATCGGATGCTGAGTGGACCAGATTAGGATGTTGAGTGGTCTGGGTTGGAGGGTGAGGGGTAGGAGGGTCTAGGGTAGGAGTTTGAGGGTTGGAGAGCGAGGGGTAGGAGGTGAGGAGTAGGAGGGTGAGAGGTTGGAAGGTTGAAGGTTGAGAAGCTGTCAGGTGAGGACTTATACGAGATAAATTTTTTGTATTTCTTAGGATTCGAACCAGGGACCTTCGTATTATGAGTCTAGCGTCTTAACTACTAGGCTATTGAAGCAGTGTAGAATGAGCGGTGAAATGTTGGTCTACAGATATTCGAAATACATACATATGGTGTTTTATCATAAACGGAAATTCAACCTTGATTATTAGCTTTTCTAAGTCCCATTTCGATGTAGACGTGTACGAGGGGTTTTCAAGGTCGGATGCTGAGTGGTCCAGTTGAAAATTTTTCTAAGTCCCATTTCGACGTAGACGTGTACGAGAGGTTTTCAAGGTCTAGGATAGGAGGGCCTAGGACGCGGGGGTGCAGGGTGTGGGAGTGCAACGCGCGGTGGTGCGGGGCGTGGGGGTGCGGCGCGTGGAGTGACATCAAAACTTTTTATATTTCATCGGGAATCGAACCCCAGGTAGTCACGTTGGAAACCAACTTCTAGGATATAGGTGGTGTTAGATAATAGTGTAAGAAATACGGGCTGATAGGTTAATTAAAAAACATAATCCATGAAAAAAAACATAATCTATGATTTATTTTACATATACAAGCAGGTGTTTACATAATAAATTATATTGAACTTTTCTTCCTGGGTGCTTCAGGTTCTTCATTCTTCCGTTTTCGATGGAATAGTGCCCCCAAGGTAGAGTGTTGAATGTTCCAGGTACCAAATATCGCTTGTCATCTTCTGGACTCAAAGCTATTTTTTCCTGCGTTAATGAATGCACATGATGTTCTTTAGCTTGAATTAAATTTTGTGAAATAATCTTATGCTTCCATGTTTCAAGACATTCTATGTAATCCTCAAAACAATATTGTTTTTTACAATCGATTTCTTGATACCTTTAGCCTTCTTGGTAACACCATAATTTCGGCACATAGTTTCAATTTCCTCCGGATCATATCCTTCTGTTTCCCATTGTTGTTTCTTCACATCAATCTCATTATATGAATTTTTGACTGCGTACAGTTTAGATCTGAGGCCTACATAATCAGTCATCGGAATACCTCCATTCTCATCCGTCATCATGCCTAATACCTTCTTATTCACTTGAGGATACCATAGGGATTATCCTTTGGGTAGTCGGAGGTATCAAAGCGCGTATGGCAATCTCTTCTCATCACTTCATAAGGATCTTCAAATAGCTCATATATAAGCGAGTCTGTATCAGTATATAAGATGGTACAGCCCTTTCTGAACGCTTCATTCATATAGTCGTAATGGAATTCATTATAGTTGTCTTCGCCAGATCAAGAATGCTCATTCCCACATAAATTGGTTTATTCAAGTATACTTCAAGTTTCCGAAGTTCAACTGCAACCAAGTTCTCGTTGAAAATAACAGAATTCTTGAACTCTGGTTTTGAGATATAAGCTTCAGCACCATAACGACCTTCCCATTTGTTAGAAGATGTACATTGACCCTCTTTCTATGTTTTCCATCCATCGTTTTACCAAACACCGCGTTGTTCATCAATTGAATAAATTTTTCTCAAACTCATTCTTTGCTTTCTTCCTGAGGTTCGTATTTAGATCAATATAGGATTTCAACCAAGCGGACTGCTTGAATTTGAGCACTCGATGTATTTAGTGAGAACCAATCCATTCCTTAAAGCTTGCTTCAAATTTCTGTAGTGAATAATATACTTCTTCTTTGGATGTAATGTAGCCATAAGTTTTGCATTCTGTTGAGAAGCATAGCAAGGTGTCCGAGTCTTAGAATTGTAATGTTCAGGACAGAAAGGGAGATTTTTATGTTTATCGTGTTGTTCTCTGGGATACTCAAGATCAACTTCCAGAATATCCCTCTGGAGCATCATCAGGTACGGAGGTAAACATCTATATTTGTATCAGTCCATTGAAAACCTCCATATGGTAGGTATTGGGACATTGCCCATCCATATTGATTGTTTACATCAAAGTACATCAAGTAATTCTCTGGTTTCTTCGTATCATCATAATTGGGGATATACCTGTTGTTTGCATGAGCTCTTCGTTTTCCACATACTTGACTTAGACCTCCACGTATTCCTCGTTCAACAAATAAAAACATATCAATATCGGTTAGAAGTTCCAATTCTTGCTTAGTATGTTTCAACATTGCATCCCACGTATATCCAGGTAAGGTGAAATAATGTGCTGGATCTAATCCATAAGTCTCATGAGTGCTTAAACGAAATTGCTCAAATACATCAGCTAACAATAGAATGTCCGTTTTCATATATAGATCTGAATATTCGCCCAAATTCTGGCATTGAAATTTTTCCCATACAAGCTTAGCCCGCAAATAGCTTTTTCGAGGACATTTCTTATCTTCCAATTTATTATAGAAAGCAGTAATTGGTGGGAGAGAAGTTTCTCGGAAACGTCATCAGAATCGATATAATCATAAGGCATTACACCTTTTTTGTAAGAAGATTTATATGCTCTTCAGATTCATCAGTGAATTGGGATTTCAAGTTGGGAAAATCTTCTAAACCTGAAGATATTCGATCTAGTGAAGAAGCCATAAATCGGAAACTATCAATGAATCGGAAATTCGACAATAATCATATAATGTTTAGTGAAGCTATATATTTTTCCTTTGTTATAGGTAGTAAATCGATTTTTCCTTCCATCTGGTAGCGATATCTTTTATCACAAAATTAGCGTCATAACCACTTAGGTTGTGAAATACTACAGGGATCGTATGACTATCTTTATAATTTATGTTACAGCCCTCATGAGCGGCTCCACGGTAATTGTTCTCTGCTATAATATGATTATGATCTCGTACTTTTTTCTCTCCAGGTTTGAAACTTTCTCGCAGATATGGCAGTGGGGCCTTCTGAAATTCAGATTCCTGTTGCGTCGTCATATCAATATCATAAGGACATAGGAAAACTGTTTCAACATCTTCAGCAAATTGATTCATTTCATCTGCAAACCATTCCATGCAATTAGGACCTCGATATGAACGATAAAAACTGAGAGTGTCATCATATGAACACTTTACATAGTATCCAACAGCTGCTGCTTTGTGTTCTTGATAATTATTCTTTGTATTAGTAGGCTTCAAAATACTTTCCAGATCTGCATAAATAATAAGGGAACCTTCTCCTTGTTTTTGTGATTTTTAAATTTCAGGATATTGTTTCCTATCTCGGGCATTTTGATTGCAGTTTCATTCATTTTCCCACAATCTTCCGAATGATTATCAAGTTTTTTCTTGTGATCTGAAGTATCGGAGGCATCTATCACATATGAATTTTTTTATGATCTTCTTTGCTTAGTTGACTTGATACAAGACGAGAGAGATTTTTTTAATCCAAACATAATGATATCGAGCTGGAGTATCATCATATCTATCTTGAACCAATAGCAAGTTGACGTGTCTTTCCATCTTGTTCTTAGTAAGATATGTTGGTAATGTAGCAAAATTCTTCTTTTCCTTCAGCAGAATATAGACGTTGATGGATATTTGATTCTGTTTTTCAAGTTTGGTATCTGTTTCATTGTCATTGGAAATTGAATACCTTTGAGCTTTAATACTTTAGAATAATGAGGATACTTCGATAATCGTTGAGGATCTTTCTCAACAGGATATAATGCAGATGTCACAGCCCATGCAAAACAAGCTTCATCATCATTTTTAACATTTACACAGGCTTGTTTCTTTCAGATCTGAGGCGGTAACGGAATATATAAGATCCAAGTTGGGGTGTAAACTTGTTTATATTCCCCCAAGGTTAACAACATTCACCAAGCCCATCCACTATCCCTTTCTTGAAATTCTTCAAGTTCCTTCAAGATAGGCATTAACACATTTCTATTGAACCATTCTGTAATATTCGTATCTCTATATATTGCAGAATTGGGAGTGTTGAAGTATTTATATTCTTTTGTAGTTGAATTTCAGATCATAATTTCGAATTCTCCACAGAATATCATATTCACTTTGACTGCTTCATGGATTTTCAAAGCGTTCTGAATTCTTCGCTTAAAAATTTTTTCACAATCCACCAAGAAATCTTTAGGATCCTTATGCTTCAGGTTGCTTATGATACCTGTTCTTATGCGATTATTGAATGCTGATGTAGAATCATTCCATTGCACTCTGTCCCAAGCTGTCTCTTTTCTTCCAGAATATCCAGCTCCTCTACGATAATTCAACTTCAATTGTGCTCTATAAGTTTTAACATGGTTCAATGTATTCAACAATTTCTTTTTCTCTCCAATTGAGCGAGAATTTCCCAATCTTTTCTTCAATCTTCTTATGGCAATTGTACAATCTTGAGGCCTTCCTTAAATGATGATTCATCTAGGGTAAACTTCAAGTAGCACAGAAGAGCTTTTATCTTCTCAACTAAAGCAGCTAATGATATCATACTGACAGCTCGATTAACAAACTGCAAATAGAATAAAGGATTGTAGTTCACCTATTTATACAAAATTTGATGAATTCTTTTTGTATTATCATTATACAAACTTTTATGAGTGCTGAAATCTATTAGGATATATCAATATTCAAATCAAATGTTTATATCATTGAAGAATAAAAAGTGGGAAAAAAAGCGGATATAAAGCGGATACAAACGGATACACATCGGATATAAAGCGGATACAACGGTATAAAGCGGATACAAACGGATATAAAGCGGATACAAACGGATATAAAGCGGATACAAACGGATATAAAGCGGATACAGCGGATACAAACGGATATAAAGCGGATACAAACGGATATAAAGCGGATATAAAGCGGATACAAAGCGGATATAAAGCGGATACACAAAATATTTTCTTCAATATCAGATTGGAAAGCAGCAGGATGCATACTTGTGGAATCTGTGGGAAGAATTCAGTCTACCAAATAACTTGAGCAGGCATCTCAATGTACATAAGAAAAAAGACTTCAATTGTCTCATATGCGGAAGAAAATTCACTAGGAATGATACTTTGAAGAAACATTTCTTCAAGAAACATGATGGACTCCTTGATTCGATGAACATTGATTTACTGAGAGGAACTGTGGCAAGATCCCGGAAAAGATATATCTGAAAGAGGAGTGTTATAAACCAAATCAAAGAGAAGGCAGAAATCCAGCATCAAAAAGTGCTAGATGTCCTCATGAAGTTAGTTGTGATAATGATTATACTGATGTAAATGATATAGTCGATGAGCTGCGTACACTGTATAGAGGAAAATATTTTGAAGATACATCTGAAAGAATACAATTTTTAGTGGAACAACTACGACAGGCAGGTGTCATTTGTTAGGATGATCAGAATGATGATATACAATATGTGAACCACACTTTCCTAATAAATATATAAAATTTATAATTTCGTTTTAATTGGAAATTCCATTTTATCAAGAAATGTGTAGAGGTCAACCAGGCGGTTCTTTAAAGCCATCGCATGCAACAAATTTTCTATTAACACATATATACCTAGCATATAATAGATGACAGCCCACTTTTCAGATGGGTCTTACAGACATCTCAATACTGATACTCGACCCTCGTAAGAGTTCTCTAGTGTGTTTTCGAAAATCGTCGACCACCCTTTTATACCGCTCAAGCGGAACCTCTATATGAATCCATATGAACAATCCGAATGTTTTATAGCCATGCGGCCCCTCAGGATTCTAAGACACTACACAGAGGTCTGAGGTTAGATTATTCATACAGAAAGATATATTTCAATTGTTGATAATGGATAAGAAATATTATAAAACTATCTCCCATTATGAATATTAATGTACACATATCATATCTATCCAATACTCACCCCTATGACAGGATAATGAGTTGAGTTTGAAAGTTCTACAATAGGAAGAACAGTCTGTATGATCGGAGAGGTGCGCTAAAAAAATATATATTTTTAGTCTCTATAGATTCAAGATGTCCTGAGCAGAGCGATCTCAATATTCATTGAGATTATACAAGTCCATAGATCTAGCAAAATTATTCTGAGTTCAAATTTTTCTCTTATGTGGAATATCTCGAAAACTATAAGTTCTAGCAAAAAATAAATCGAAAAACACCCCATCACCCCCTGTCGCTTTTCAACTTTTCTATAGTACTGTTAAAAAATCATAGTGGTTTGCATACGTTTTCTCAACCCTCTACCCTGAGCGATCTCAATATTCATTGAGATTATACAAGTCCATACATCTAGCAAAATTATTCTAAGTTCAAATTTTTCTCTTATGTGAAATATCTCGAAAACTATAAGTTTTAGCGAAAAAATAAATCGAAAAACACCCCCATCACCCCCTGTCGCTTTTTACAACTTTTCTATAGTACTGTTAAAAAATCATAGTGGTTTGCATACGTTTCTCAACCCTCTACCCCTGAGCGATCTCAATATTCATTGAAATTATTACAAGTCCATACATCTAGCAAAATTATTCTAAGTTCAAATTTTTCTCTTATGTGAAATATCTCGAAAACTATAAGTTCTAGCGAAAAAAAATCGAAAAACACCCCATCACCCCCAGTCGCTTTTTCAACTTTTCTATAGTACTGTTAAAAAATCATAGTGGTTTGCATACGTTTTCTCACCCTCTACCCTGAGCGATCTCAATATTCATTGAAATTATTACAAGTCCATGTATCTAGCAGCAAACTATTCTAAGTTCAAATTTTTCTCTTATGTGAAATATCTCGAAAACTATAAGTTTTAGCGAAAAAATAATCGAAAAACACCCCCATCACCCCCTGTCGCTTTTCAACTTTTCTATAGTACTGTTAAAAAATCATAGTGGTTTGCATACGTTTTCTCAACCCTCTACCCTGAGCGATCTCAATATTCATTGAGATTATACAGTCCATACATCTAGCAAAACTATTCTAAGTTCAAATTTTTCTCTTATGTGAATATCTCGAAAACTATAAGTTTTAGCGAAAAAAATATCGAAAAACACCCCCGTCACCCCCTGTCGATTCTGCAACTTTTCTATAGTACTGTTAAAAAATTAAAGTCGTTTTCACACGTTTTCTCACCCCTCTACCCTGAGCGATCAGAATATTCATTGAAATTATTACAAGTCCATGTATCTCGCAAAACTATTCTAAGTTCAAATTTTTCTCTTATGTGAAATATCTCGAAAACTGTAAGTTTTAGCGAAAAAATAAATCGAAAAACACCCCCGTCACCCCCTGTCGATTCTGCAACTTTTCTATCGAACAGGTAAAAAATTAAGGTCGTTTTCACGCGTTTTCTCACCCCTCTACCCTAACCGATCACAATATTGAAATTTAAACTTTAATTTACTCACCAAGATAATTTCACTTCGAAGACGAAATATAATGATTGATTATTTGTAGTCAACTGATCTAACACGGAATTGCATTTTCATTTATAGGTACTATTCTGTGGTTACATTTCTGTTGATCCCATCGTGTGGGAAACATTTTCTCCATTTTTGCGGTTACCTGCTCGAATCTTACCATCTTATTCTAATTAGTGGAATTTTGCAAGTCCAGACTTATCAACAACCTCATAACCTTCTGTTTCACTATGATAAGATTAGACAGGATGAGGTTGTTGATAAGTCTGGACTTGCAAAATTCCACTAATTAGAATAAGATGGTAAGATTCGAGCAGGTAACCGCAAAAATGGAGAAAAATGTTTCCCACGATGGGATCAACAGGAAATGTAACCACAGAATAGTACCTATAAATGAAAATGCAATTCCGTGTTAGATCAGTTGACTACAATAATCAATCATTATATTTCGTCTTCGAAGTGAAATTATCTTGGTGAGTAAATTAAAGTTTAAAATTTCAATATTGTGATCGGTTAGGGTAGAGGGTGAGAAACGCGTGAAAACGACCTTAATTTTTTACCTGTTCGATAGAAAGTTGCAGAATCGACAGGGGTGACGGGGGTGTTTTTCGATTTATTTTTTCGCTAAAACTTACAGTTTTCGAGATATTTCACATAAGAGAAAAATTTGAACTTAGAATAGTTTTGCGAGATACATGGACTTGTAATAATTTCAATGAATATTCTGATCGCTCAGGGTAGAGGGGTGAGAAAACGTGTGAAAACGACTTTAATTTTTTAACAGTACTATAGAAAAGTTGCAGAATCGACAGGGGTGACGGGGGTGTTTTTCGATATATTTTTTCGCTAAAACTTATAGTTTTCGAGATATTTCACATAAGAGAAAAATTTGAACTTAGAATATTTTGTAGATGTATGGACCTGTATAATCTCAATGAATATTGAGATCGCTCAGGGTAGAGGGTTGAGAAAACGTATGCAAACCACTATGATTTTTTAACAGTACTATAGAAAGTTGAAAAAGCGACAGGGGGTGATGGGGTGTTTTTCGATTTATTTTTTCGCTAAAACTTATAGTTTTCGAGATATTTCACATAAGAGAAAAATTTGAACTTAGAATAGTTTTGCTAGATACATGGACTTGTAATAATTTCAATGAATATTGAGATCGCTCAGGGTAGAGGGTTGAGAAAACGTATGCAAACCACTATGATTTTTTTAGCAGTACTATAGAAAAGTTGAAAAAGCGACTGGGGGTGATGGGGTGTTTTTCGATTTATTTTTTTCGCTAGAACTTATAGTTTTCGAGATATTTCACATAAGAGAAAAATTTGAACTTAGAATAATTTTGCTAGATGTATGGACTTGTAATAATTTCAATGAATATTGAGATCGCTCAGGGTAGAGGGTTGAGAAAACGTATGCAAACCACTATGATTTTTTAACAGTACTATAGAAAAGTTGAAAAAGCGACTGGGGGTGATGGGGTGTTTTTCGATTTATTTTTTTCGCTAGAACTTATAGTTTTCGAGATATTCCACATAAGAGAAAAATTTGAACTTAGAATAATTTTGCTAGATGTATGGACTTGTATAATCTCAATGAATATTGAGATCGCTCAGGGTAGAGGGTTGAGAAAACGTATGCAAACCACTATGATTTTTTAACAGTACTATAGAAAAGTTGAAAAAGCGACAGGGGGTGATGGGGGTGTTTTTCGATTTATTTTTTCGCTAGAACTTATAGTTTTCGAGATATTCCACATAAGAGAAAAATTTGAACTCAGAATAATTTTGCTAGATCTATGGACTTGTATAATCTCAATGAATATTGAGATCGCTCTGCTCAGGACATCTTGAATCTATAGAGACTAAAATATATATTTTTTTAGCGCACCTCTCCGATCATACAGACTGTTCTTCCTATTGTAGAACTTTCAAACTCAACTCATTATCCTGTCATAGTGGGTGAGTATTGGATAGATATGATATGTGTACATTAATATTCATAATGGGAGATAGTTTTATAATATTTCTTATCCATATTATCAACAATTGAAATATATCTTTCTGTATGAATAATCTAACCTCAGACCTCTGTGTAGTGTCTTAGAATCCTGAGGGGCCGCATGGCTATAAAACATTCGGATTGTTCATATGGATTCATATAGAGGTTCCGCTTGAGCGGTATAAAAGGGTGGTCGACGATTTTCGAAACACACTAGAGAACTCTTACGAGGGTCGAGTATCAGTATTGAGATGTCTGTAAGACCCATCTGAAAAGTGGGCTGTCATCTATTATATGCTAGGTATATATGTGTTAATAGAAAATTTGTTGCATGCGATGGCTTTAAAGAACCGCCTGGTTGACCTCTACACATTTCTTGATAAAATGGAATTTCCAATTAAAACGAAATTATAAATTTTTATATATTTATTAGGAAAGTGTGGTTCACATATTGTATATCATCATTCTGATCATCCTAACAAATGACACCTGCCTGTCGTAGTTGTTCCACTAAAAATTGTATTCTTTCAGATGTATCTTCAAAATATTTTCCTCTATACAGTGTACGCAGCTCATCGACTATATCATTTACATCAGTATAATCATTATCACAACTAACTTCATGAGGACATCTAGCACTTTTTGATGCTGGATTTCTGCCTTCTCTTTGATTTGGTTTATAACACTCCTCTTTCAGATATATCTTTTCCGGGATCTTGCCACAGTTTCCTCTCAGTAAATCAATGTTCATCGAATCAAGGAGTCCATCATGTTTCTTGAAGAAATGTTTCTTCAAAGTATCATTCCTAGTGAATTTTCTTCCGCATATGAGACAATTGAAGTCTTTTTTCTTATGTACATTGAGATGCCTGCTCAAGTTATTTGGTAGACTGAATTCTTTCCCACAGATTCCACAAGTATGCATCCTGCTGCTTTCCAATCTGATATTGAAGAAATATTTTGTGTATCCGCTTTATATCCGCTTTGTATCCGCTTTATATCCGCTTTATATCCGTTTGTATCCGCTTTATATCCGTTTGTATCCGCTTTATATCCGCTTTATATCCGTTTGTATCCGCTTTATATCCGTTTGTATCCGCTTTATATCCGTTTGTATCCGCTTTATATCCGTTTGTATCCGCTTTATATCCGATGTGTATCTGTTTGTATCCGCTTTGTATCCGCTTTATATCCGCTTTTTTTCCCACTTTTTATTCTTCAATGATATAAACATTTGATTTGAATATTGATATATCCTAATAGATTTCAGCACTCATAAAAGTTTTGTATAATGATAATACAAAAAGAATTCATCAAATTTTGTATAAATAGGTGAACTACAATCCTTTATTCTATTTGCAGTTTGTTAATCGAGCTGTCAGTATGATATCATTAGCTGCTTTAGTTGAGAAGATAAAAGCTCTTCTGTGCTACTTGAAGTTTACCCTAGATGAATCATCATTTAAGGAAGGCCTCAAGAATTGTACAATTGCCATAAGAAGATTGAAGAAAAGATTGGGAAATTCTCGCTCAATTGGAGAGAAAAAGAAATTGTTGAATACATTGAACCATGTTAAAACTTATAGAGCACAATTGAAGTTGAATTATCGTAGAGGAGCTGGATATTCTGGAAGAAAAGAGACAGCTTGGGACAGAGTGCAATGGAATGATTCTACATCAGCATTCAATAATCGCATAAGAACAGGTATCATAAGCAACCTGAAGCATAAGGATCCTAAAGATTTCTTGGTGGATTGTGAAAAAATTTTTAAGCGAAGAATTCAGAACGCTTTGAAAATCCATGAAGCAGTCAAAGTGAATATGATATTCTGTGGAGAATTCGAAATTATGAAATCTGTTCAACTACAAAAAGAATATAAATACTTCAACACTCCCAATTCTGCAATATATAGAGATACGAATATTACAGAATGGTTCAATAGAAATGTGTTAATGCCTATCTTGAAGGAACTTGAAGAATTTCAAGAAAGGGATAGTGGATGGGCTTTGGTGAATGTTGTTAACCTTGGGGTGAATATAAACAAGTTTACACCCCCAACTTGGATCTTCATATATTCCGTTACCGCCTCAGATCCTGAAAAACAAGCCTGTGTAAATGTTAAAAATGATGATGAAGCTTGTTTTGCATGGGCTGTGACATCTGCATTATATCCTGTTGAGAAAGATCCTCAACGATTATCGAAGTATCCTCATTATTCTAAAGTATTAAAGCTCAAAGGTATTCAATTTCCAATGACAATGAAACAGATACCAAACTTTGAAAAACAAAATCAAATATCCATCAACGTCTATATTCTGCTGAAGGAAAAGAAGAATTTTGCTACATTACCAACATATCTTACTAAGAACAAGATGGAAAGACACGTCAACTTGCTATTGGTTCAAGATAGATATGATGATACTCCAGCTCGATATCATTATGTTTGGATTAAAAATCTCTCTCGTCTTGTATCAAGTCAACTAAGCAAAGAAAATCATAAAAATTCATATGTGATAGATGCCTCCGATACTTCAGATCACAAGAAAAACTTGATAATCATTCGGAAGATTGTGGGAAAATGAATGAAACTGCAATCAAAATGCCCGAGATAGGAAACAATATCCTGAAATTTAAAAATCTCAAAAACAAGAGAAGGTTCCCTTTATTATTTATGCAGATCTGGAAAGTATTTTGAAGCCTACTAATACAAAGAATAATTATCAAGAACACAAAGCAGCAGCTGTTGGATACTATGTAAAGTGTTCATATGATGACACTCTCAGTTTTTATCGTTCATATCGAGGTCCTAATTGCATGGAATGGTTTGCAGATGAAATGAATCAATTTGCTGAAGATGTTGAAACAGTTTTCCTATGTCCTTATGATATTGATATGACGATGCAACAGGAATCTGAATTTCAGAAGGCTACCCACTGCCATATCTGCGAAGAAAGTTTCAAACCTGGAGAGAAAAAAGTACGAGATCATAATCATATTATAGCAGAGAACAATTACCGTGGAGCCGCTCATGAGGGCTGTAACATAAATTATAAAGATAGTCATACGATCCCTGTAGTATTTCACAACCTAAGTGGTTATGACGCTAATTTTGTGATAAAAGATATCGCTACCAGAATGGAAGGAAAAATCGATTTACTACCTATAACAAAGAAAAATATATTAGCTTTACGAAACATTATGATGATTATTGCGTACATTTCCGATTCATTGATAGTTTCCGATTCATGGCTTCTTCACTAGATCGATTATCATCAGGTTTAGAAGATTTTCCCAACTTGAAATCCCAATTCACTGATGATCTCTGAAGAGCATATAATCTTCTTACGAAAAGGGTGTAATGCCTTATGATTATATCGATTCTGATGACCGTTTCCGAGAAACTTCTCTCCCACCAATTACTGCTTTCTATAATAAATTGGAAGATAAGAAATGTCCTCGAAAAAGCTATTTGCGGGCTAAGCTTGTATGGGAAAAATTTCAATGCCAGAATTTGGGCGAATATTCAGATCTTAATATGAAAAACGACATTCCTATTGTTAGCTGATGTATTTGAGCCATTTCGTTTAAGCACATGAGACTTATGGATTAGATCCAGCACATTATTTCACTTACCTGGATATACATGGGATGCAATGTTGAAACATACTAAGCAAGAATTGGAACTTCTAACCGATATTGATATGTTTTTATTTGTTGAACGAGGAATACGTGGAGGTCTAATTCAAGTATGCGGAAAACGAAGAGCTCATGCAAACAACAGGTATATCCCCAATTATGATACGAAGAAACCAGAGAATTACTTGATGTACTTTGATGTAAACAATCAATATGGATGGGCAATGTCCCAATACCTACCATATGGAGGTTTTCAATGGACCGATACAAATATAGATGTTACCCTCCGTACCTGATGATGCTCCAGACGGATATATTTTAGAAGTTGATCTTGAGTATCCCAGAGAACAACACGATAAACATAAAAATCTCCCTTTCTGTCCTGAACATTACAATTCTAAGACTCGGACACCTTGCTATGCTTCTCAACAGAATGCAAAACTTATGGCTACATTACATCCAAAGAAGAAGTATATTATTCACTACAGAATTTGAAGCAAGCTTTAAGGAATGGATTGGTTCTCACTAAAATACATCGAGTGCTCAAATTCAAGCAGTCCGCTTGGTTGAAATCCTATATTGATCTAAATACGAACCTCAGGAAGAAAGCAAAGAATGAGTTTTGAGAAAAATTTATTCAAATTGATGAACAACGCGGTGTTTGGGTAAAACGATGGAAAACATAAGAAAGAGAGTGAATGTTCATCTTCTAACGAAATGGGAAGGTCGTTATGGTGCCGAATCATACATTGCAAAACCAGAGTTCAAGAATTCTGTTATTTTCAACGAGAACTGGTTGCAGTTGAACTTCGGAAACTTGAAGTATACTTAGATAAACCATTTATGTGGGAATGAGCATTCAGATCTGGCGAAGACAACTATATATGATTTCCATTACGACTATATGGATGATCGTTCAGAAGGGCTGTACCATCTTATATACTGATACAGACTCGCTTATTTATATATTACTATTTGAGAAGTTTCCCATAGCGACGGAAGTTGGGATTTTGGAGTTTTTTTCGTTGGGGAGTGAGCTGGAGGTCGGGGGGGTGGTTTTAGCTCAATTTTGAGGTTGGTTGGGGTAGAGGAAGGTTGCGGCTTCGGCGTTTGCTATATTTCGAGTGGTCGCGAGGTCCCGGGGTATTTTTAAAAATTCACGAAAATCGCGAAAAATCCCTAACTAATCGGGATTTTCAAAAATTTTTTTCGACCCTTAGGAGGGTCGCGGGGGGTCGGTTATCGATCGCCATCGACGAAAAAACCGCGAAATCTACGTTTTTGCAGAAGAAATCGAGACGATATCTTTTTTCGTTTAGAAATTATCGAAAATTTAAATTTCGGGGACGACAAATTCAGCCGGTGTCCGATTCGAAATGATCCACGTTTCTGACAACTCCTCCGACCGTGCTTGGAGCTAGAGTCAAGGGGATCATACCAGACGAAGTTGAATATCCCCGCGCTGCATAAAGTATTTTCCATTAGTTTTTTCAGATCGCTAATATTTTTAATTAATTCCCGAAAATCGACAATTTTTACGAAATTTCCAAAAATCTCGACCAATCAGAAAATTCGACCGTCTGACAAACGTCAGTTGATATTCAATATGTCCGCCGTTAGCGTCCTTCGCGGAAATGCAGAGTTAAATCGAGGAATTTGGACAGAAATCGACGTGAAAAGTGCTGAAATGTGTGTGAAAACGTTAAAAACTGTGTTTAGAGTGTTTGTTCGGTCGAAAATTTGACAAAAATGTGCGATTTCGTTCTACAAGAGATAAGTTTCTCTTCTCTGAACCGAAAGCCTCGAGAATCTAGATGGAATTGTTGGAATTTTCAGTGTTTCCCGATAGATCGTACCTGAAAGTGATATTAAAAAGTAAGTAGAGATCATATTTATTCGTTATTTAATACGTTTTCTCTTTCTAAACCATCTTTTTTTACGCTTTTCGTTCTACTTTAACTAAGAAGTGAGAAGGACTTTCTTAACTATCAAGTTTAAACGATGAATTTTCGGGTTAATTTTATCGATTACGCTATGAAATCGTATCACGTCTCAAGATTAAAGTGTTCTTCACAATAATTTTAATCCTATTAAAGCGATTTTCCCACCAATTTCCCCCAAATTTTCCTCAATAAACCAACATCAGTTACATTTCGTAACATCGAACGCAATTTGTAACCGTTATACTCGATAATATTCAAACCGAACGTAACACCAGGTCTAGATTGTAACACAAATGTCACAATAATTTCTGTTGTGGTTAAACCACAGAATATTATGATACGAATTATTTCAGGTTTATTTGTTCGTCACAATCGTCTGTGTTTTCATAACCTTCGAGCTTTAAATGTACCAACTACTACTCTTAAATACAATATAATATATAAATTGATAAAAACGATATTTTAAGTATTTATTACACGGATATTTTCAGGAATAACGTCGACGATCGGCCCTTTTCCTTCAAATAAAGACTGAGGATCAATGACCTTTGACACGAATCAGCTTTGAAAAACATATCGAAAGTAAGTATTGGTCGTAATTTTCCTTTCAAAAACCCTTCTCGAGAAAATATGATAATTCTTGATAATGCAACATTCTAACATATCAATTTCGACGAAATTAAAACATAACCAAACACACTCCTACCCTGTGTTTACATTGTACAGAAGGTTGAAAGTGAAACGCATTCATTCAATTCGTTTTTATTGATAATAATTGATTTTTTTGCAGGTTTGGAAGAGAAAATAACTATTGAAAACCTACAGCTAACAAACAAGGTTTATACTGTTCATATTATGTTCGGAGTTGATAAACAGAAAGATAGAATGGAACGCTAAATGAAAAGAATTGAGCAAGACAGAATGATGAAGAATGCAAGGTATAAATCACCTCTAGGTAGAAGAAATATCGGTCAACTCAGAAAGAGATGGAGTAATAACTTACGTACCGAATAGACATCATCAAAAGAACAGGCCCCGAACCTAAGAGGAAGACAAACGAAGAAGAATTAGAGGTATTTTCTTATTTATTCAAGCATGTTTGGTATGGAATTGTGTTCTTCATTCATTCATTTCATTTCAATGTCAGATAGTTCATCATCTGTATAGCGTTTACATTGTACACAAGGTTGCTCTAATCGGTTATCAATTGAGAGGTAAATTTTTGTTTCTTGCAGGTTCGAAATGGAGATTGAAAGAGAGAATATGTGTATTGAAAACCTTCAAGTGGGTACTTTATTTTAAAAGTCCCTGATTTTGGATTTCAAGACAGTCCCTTCTGCCTTTGGATATATCATTGTGAACAACGGACAAATGCAAATCATTACTTTTGAGAATAGTTATCCAGTTGAAAGCTGTCATGAAGTAAGTACAGATGTTTGAATATCATTTTAACAATGCTTTTTCAAACCCATATTTTAAAATACCATTCGATAGCAACTTGAAAGTTTTACTTATAACTCCTGTTTTTTGTAGGTCCTGAAGGTTCGATATGGATGAAATTTTACTGCAATATTGAATATTTGGACTGATGATAATTTACAGAATGTTCTTAAAATAAGAAAGCCACTCATGAAGAAATTTGTGTTCACAAAATCAAACCTGAGTAAGATCTATCCTTTTTTTTTCCTTTTTACGATAACTTCCTGAAGGAATAGCATGGAAAAAATCGAAAGTTTTGAAGTTGAAAGGTGAAATTGAATTATCATATAAACGGATGAGACCAAGAGTTTTCAAGAATGATTTTTCGAAAACACAACAACTAAAGAAAAAATTAATAGGGGTGGATCTAAAATTTTTGGTTTCTGCTACATAACTGGACCTTTTCAACGAGATCGGTGAATTTTTCCAAATGATAATTATAAAGGAAGGAATTTCAAATCAATTATATTCGAGATTATATAGGGTGTTTATATTAAACATGTCAAATATTTATATTTGGTGCTTTGAAAAGATTTTGAATATACTGAATTCCTACGTTGAAATCGGAAGATTATGTCAATCAAATTTGCCTTTGGTATCCTTTTAATTTCTGAATCTCGAGTTATTTCTTTTGATAGTTGTTTGAGTTTACAAAAAGCAATTCTGAGAACTTTCAGGCTTAACCTGTTCCTATGTAAATTCCACTTTTATATTCACACCTGTGTCACCTAAGAAATTTCGATTTGTCAAGCTGTTATTTATTGGGATTACCTGAGTTTGATAATTGAATTTTTCTTTGGGAGCGGAGGAATAGCCTGAAAATATTTCAAATTTCCGAGTTGATTCTTTCGATAGTTGTTGTGTTTACGAAGGGCAATTCTGAGAACTATTAGGCTCATCCTGTTCATATGTGAATTCAACTTTTCCATTCAAGCTTTAAGCAACCTGGGAAATTTCGATTTTTTCAAGCTTTTTCTTTCGGAAGTTATCGGGTTTACGGGCGGCCGATAGGCCGACCGCCGGCCGTCAGGCCGGTTGTAAACCCGATAACTTTCGGAAGAAAAAGCATGAAAAAAATCGAAATTTTCCAGGTTTGCTTAAAGCTTGAATGGGAAAGTTGAATTCTCATATGAACTGGATGAGACTAAGAGTTCTCAGAATTGCCCTTCGTAAACACAACAACTATCGAAAGAATCAACTCGGAATTTTGAAATTTACTGGCTGAGTTCACTGCCCCAAAAAAATTCATATTATTTCCGCTAAATGTAGTTGTTTTTCTATAGATCACTTGAGAAATGTGAGATATTCATTTGAATTACGTTCATTCTTGAAGAATGTCACAAATATGTTTCGGATCATACGAGGGGAAATCGAAAAATATGTTTCGGATTTATACGAGGGTAAATCAAAAATTTTTGATTTCTGCATTATAACAGGGATCCTTCAACGGAATCGAAAAAGTTTTTGAATATCGAATGGTTTACCATGATAGTGCGTTTTCGAATGAATTATGTATCGGATTTATACAGGGTCCTTCCACAAAGAATTTCTACTTCATAACACACAAACATTTTCAATAGTCGCTCTGAGTGTATACAGGGTGTGTCTATAAACATGTTCAATTTTTTGATGGAGAAGATATATGTTCGAATATACAGGGTGGTCTCAAATGTTTCAAATTATACAGGGGGTATCAGTAAACAGATTACGTTCATTCTTGAAGAAATGTCACAAATATGTTTCGGATCATACGAGGGGAAATCGAAAAATATGTTTCGGATTTATACGAGGGTGATCAATAATTTTTGATTTCTGCGCGTTATAACAGGGACTCTTCAACGGAATCGAAAAAGTTTTTGAATTTTAAAAGGTTTACCATGATATGGGTTTTCGAATGAATTATGTATCGGATTTATACAGGGTCCTCCTACAAAGTGTTGAATACTTCAAATTTTTACTTTATATTACACAAACATTTTCAATAGTCACTCTGAGTGTATACAGGTGTCTATAAACAGGTTCACTTTTTTGATGGAGAAGATATATGTTCGAATATACAGGGTGGTCTCAAATGTTTCAAATTATACAGGGGGTATCAGTAAACAGATTAAGCGATACCATATTGTTCATCCCATAATAACCAACCATCTTATACCAATGATGATTATCTATGGGCGTATACACAACGGTTCGACTGACCTACTGTTCGTCTGAACTATCGGTTCAATTGATCTACCGATCATCTGATCTACCCGAAAATATTGATCTACTTAAGGTAGATCAATTGACAAGGTAGATCTATGGGCTCACTAGTAATATATACTAAGAATAATATCCATGCAACCGATTTGGTGATTTTGGGGGTTCGAAAATGGTACCGTGGAGACGGGCGGGGCTTGGCGAGGAGGGGCCGGGGAAGGGCGGGTGCGTAGAGCGGAAGGTTCGGAGCTAACTAAGGGTGCCGGTTTCGGGGGTTTTCGAGGTCCGGGGGTATTTTAAAAAAATTCCCGAAAATCGCGAAAAATCCCTAACTAATCGGGATTTTCAAAAATTTTTTTCGACCCTAAGGAGGGTCGCGGGGGGTCGGTTATCGATCGCTATCGACGCAGAATCGCAAATCTACGTTTTTCAGAAGAAATCGAGACGATATCTTTTTTCGTTTAGGAATTATCGAAAATTTAAATTTCGGGGACGACAAATTTCAGAGGGTCAGATTCGATACGATCCAGCATTTGGGACTACTCCTCCGACCGGGCTCGAATTAGGGTCAAGGGGATCGTGCCAGACGAAAGTTGAATATCGCCCGCGCTGCGTAAAGTATTTTCCATTAGGTTTTTCAGATCGCTAATATTTTTAATTAATTCCCGAAAATCGACAATTTTTACGAAATTTCCAAAATCTCGACCAATCAGAAAATTCGAAGATTCGAGAAACGTCAGTTCATATTCAATATGTCCGCCGTTAGCGTCCCTTCTCGAAATTCAGACTTAAATCGAGGAATTTGGACAGAAATCGACGTGAAAAGTGCTGAAATGTGTGTGAAAACGTTAAAAACTAACTGTGTTTAAAGTGTTTTTCGGTCGAAAATTTGACAAAAATGTGCGATTTCGTTCTACAAGAGATAAGCTTCTCTTCTCTGAACCGAAAGCCTCGAGAATCTAGATGGAATTGTTGGAATTTTCAGTGTTTCCCGATAGATCGTACCTGAAAGTGATATTAAAAAAGTAAGTTGAGATCATATTTATTCGTTATTCAATACGTCCTTTCGATTGTACCATCTTTTTTTACACTTTTCATGAGAACTAAGAATCACCTTTGGAACTATCAAGTTTAAATTAAAAACGATGAATTTTCGGGTTAATCTTATCGATCACGCTATGAAATCGTATCACGTCTCAAGATTAAAGTGTTTATCACAATAATTTTAATCCTTTAACCGATTTTCCACATTTTCCAGGAAAATCGAACATATTTTCATTATCAAAACCAAAATTAGTTACATTTCGTAACATCGAAAGCAATTTGTAACCGTTATACTCGATATCTTCAAACCGAACGTAACACCAGGTCTAAATTGTAACACAAATGTCACAGTCATCTGAAAAATCATATAATTCTGTTGTGGTTAAACCACAGAATATTACGATACGAATTATTTCAGATTTATTTGTTCGACACAACGTCTGTGTTTTCTTACCTAACCTTAATCGAAATTTAAATGTACCACTACTCTTAAATACAATATAATATATAAATGATTAAAACCATATTTAAAGTATTTATTACACGGAGATTTTCAGGAATATCGACGATCGGCTTTCCCTTCAAATAAAGACTGAGGATCAATGACCTTTGACACGAATCAGCTTTGAAAAACATATCGAAAGTAAGTATTGGTCGTAATGTTTCTTTCAGAAACCCTTTCTCGAGAAAATATGATAATTCTTGATAATGCAACATTCTAACATATCAATTTCGACGAAATTAAAACATAACCAAACTCTCCGACCCTGTGTTTACATTGTACAGAAGGTTGAAAGTGAAAACGCATTCATTCAATTCGTTTTTATTGATAATAATTGATTTTTTTGCAGGTTTGAAAAGAGAAAATAACTATTGAAAACCTACAGCTAACAAACAAGGTTTAACTGTTCATATTATGTTCGGAGTTGATAACACAAAGATAGAATGGAACGCTAAATGAAAAGAATTGAGCAAGACAGAATGATGAAGAATGCAAGGTATAAATCACCTCTAGGTAGAAGAAATATCGGTCAACTCAGAAAGAGATGGAGTAATAACTTACGTACCGAATAGACATCATCAAAAGAACAGGTCCCGAACCTAAGAGGAAGACAAACGAAGAAGAATTAGAGGTATTTTCTTATTATTATTCAAGCATGTTTTGTATGGAATTAGTGTTCTTTCATTCATTTCAATGTCAGATAGTTCATCATCTGTATAGCGTTTACATTGTACACAAGGTTGCTCTAATCGGTTATCAATTGAGAGGTAAATTTTTGTTTCTTGCAGGTTCGAAATGGATATTGAAAGAGAGAATATGTGTATTGAAAACCTTCAAGTGGGTACTTCATTTTAAAAGTCCCTGATTTTGTATTTCAAGACAGTCCCTTCTGCCTTTGGATATATCATTGTGACAACGGACAAATGCAAATCATTACTTTGAGAATAGTTATCCAGTTGAAAGCTGTCATGAAGTAAGTACAGATGTTTGAATATCATTTTAACAATGCTTTTTCAAACCCATATTTTAAAATACCATTCGATAGCAACCTTGAAAGTTTTACTTATAACTCCTGTTTTTTGTAGGTCCTGAAGGTTCCATATGGATTGCCCGATGAATTTTACTGCAATATTGAATATTTGGACTGATGATATTTACAGAATGTTCTTAAAATAAGAAAGCCACTCATGAAGAAATTGTGTTCACAAAATCAAACCTGAGTAAGATCTATCCTTTTTTTTTTTTTCCTTTTTACGATAACTTCCTGAAGGAATAGCATGGAAAAAATCGAAAGTTTTGAAGTTGAAAGGTGAAATTGAATTATCATATAAACTGGATGAGACCAAGAGTTTTCAAGAATGATTTTTCGAAAACACAACAACTAAAGAAAAAATTAATAGGGGTGGATCTAAATTTTTGGTTTCTGCTACATAACTGGACACTTTTCAACGAGATCGGTGAATTTTTCCAAATGATAAATTATAAAGGAAGGATTTTCAAATCAATTATATTCGAGATTTATATAGGGTGTTTATATTAAACATGTCAAATATTTATATTTGGTGCTTTGAAAAGATTTTGAATATACTGAATTCCTACGTTGAAATCGGAAGATTATGTCAATCAAATTGCCTTTGGTATCCTTTTAATTTCTGAATCTCGAGTTATTTCTTTTTGATAGTTGTTGAGTTTACAAAAAGCAATTCTGAGAACTTTCAGGCTTAACCTGTTCCTATGTAAATTCCACTTTTATATTCACACCTGTGTCACCTAAGAAATTTTGATTTGTCAAGCTGTTATTTATTGGGATTACCTGAGTTTTGATAATTGAATTTTTCTTTGGGAGCGGAGGAGATAGCCTGAAATATTCAAAATTCCGAGTTGATTCTTTCGATAGTTGTTGTGTTTACGAAGGGCAATTCTGAGAACTATTAGGCTCATCCTGTTCATATGTGAATTCAACTTTTCCATTCAAGCTTTAAGCAACCTGGGAAATTTCGATTTTTTCAAGCTTTTCTTCGGAAGTTATCGGGTTTACGGGCGGCGATAGGCCGACCGCCGGCCGTGAGGCCGGTTGTAAACCGATACTTATGGAGTATATTGTCCCATTTATAGGAATATAATTAGAGGTATTCATTGTAGAATTTCCAGAGAAAAAACCCTGTATGACACAGAAAGGAGGGATGAGATCAGAAATCTGTATGCAGTAGAGATAATCGAGGAGTGGATAAACAACAGAAAGGTAGAATGAACGTTAACATAGAAAAAGATGGAGCAAGACAGAATGGTAAAGAGGCCAGGGATAAATCAACTCTAGGAAGAAGAAGTATCGTCGACCCATAAAGAGATGGACTTAGCACCAAATAGACATCATCAAATAAGAACTTGCTGCAAACGAAGAAGAATAGAGGTATGTCCTTATTTATTCAAGCATTTTGCTATGATATGAGAGGTATGGAATTAGTGTTCTTTCATTTCATTCATTTCAATGTCAGATAGCTCATCATCTGTATAGGGTTTACATTGTACACAAGTTGCTCTAATCGGTTATCAATTGAGAGGTAAATTTTGTTTCTTGCAGGTTCGAAATGGAGATTGAAAGAGGAATATGTGTATTGAAAACCTTCAATGGCAAAATGATTCTATAAAGTACTACTTCATTTTAAAAGTCCCGGATTTTGGATTCAGACAGTCCCTTCTTTTCCTTTGGATATATCATTGTAAACAACGGACAAATGCAAATCATTTCGTTTGAGAAAATTTATCCAGTTGAAAGCTGTCATAAAGTAAGTCAAGACGGTTTCGGGTTTCGAGGTCCGGGTATTTTAAAAAAATTCCCGAAAATCGCGAAAAATCCCTAACTAATCGGGATTTTCAAAAATTTTTTTCGACCCTAAGGAGGGTCGCGGGGGGTCGGTTTATCGATCGCTATCGACGCAGAATCGCAAAATCTACGTTTTTTCAGAAAAATCGAGACGATATCTTTTTTCGTTTAGGAATTATCGAAAATTTAAATTTCGGGGACGACAAATTTCAGAGGGGTCAGATTCGATACGATCCAGCATTTGGGGACTACTCCTCCGACCGGGCTCGAATTAGGGTCAAGGGGATCGTGCCAGACGAAAGTTGAATATCGCCCGCGCTGCGTAAAGTATTTTCCATTAGGTTTTTCAGATCGCTAATATTTTTAATTAATTCCCGAAAATCGACAATTTTTACGAAATTTCCAAAAAATCTCGACCAATCAGAAAATTCGAATATTCGAGAAACGTCAGTTCATATTCAATATGTCCGCCGTTAGCGTCCCTTCTCGAAATTCGAACTTAAATCGAGGAATTTGGACAGAAATCGACGTGAAAAGTGCTGAAATGTGTGTGAAAACGTTAAAAACTGTGTTTAAAGTGTTTGTTGTTCGGTCGAAAATTTGACAAAATGTGCGATTTCGTTCTACAAGAGATAAGCTTCTCTTCTCTGAACCGAAAGCCTCGAGAATCTAGATGGAATTGTTGGAATTTTCAGTGTTTCCCGATAGATCGTACCTGAAAGTGATATTAAAAAGTAGTGAGATCATATTTATTCGTTATTCAATACGTCCTTTCGATTGTACCATCTTTTTTTACACTTTCATGAGAACTAAGAATCACCTTTGGAACTATCAAGTTTAACGATGAATTTTCGGGTTAATCTTATCGATCACGCTATGAAATCGTATCACGTCTCAAGATTAAAGTGTTTATCACAATAATTTTAATCCTTTAACCGATTTTCCACATTTTTCCAGAAAATCGAACATATTTTCATTATCAAACCAAAATTAGTTACATTTCGTACATCGAAAACAATTTGTAACCGTTATACTCGATATCTTCAAACCGAACGTAACACCAGGTCTAATTGTAACACAAATGTCCACAGTCACATCTGAAAATCATATAATTTCTGTTGTGGTTAAACCACAGAATATTACGATACGAATTATTTCAGATTTATTTGTTCGACACAATCGTCTGTGTTTCTATAACCTGAAACTTAATCGAAATTTAAATGTACCAACTACTCTTAAATACAATTATATATAAATTGATTAAAACCATATTTAAAGTATTTATTACACGAAGATTTTCAGGAATATCGACGATCGGCTTTCCCTTCAATAAAGACTGAGGATCAATGACCTTTGACACGAATCAGCTTTGAAAAACATATCGAAAGTAAGTATTGGTCGTAATGTTTCTTTCAGAAACCCTTTCTCGAGAAATATGATAATTCTTGATAATGCAACATTCTAACATATCAATTTCGACGAAATTAAAACATAACCAAACTCTCCGACCCTGTGTTTACATTGTACAGAAGGTTGAAAGTGAAAACGCATTCATTCAATTCGTTTTTATTGATAATAATTGATTTTTTTGCAGGTTTGAAAAGAGAAAATACTATTGAAAACCTACAGCTAACAAACAAGTTTAACTGTTCATATTATGTTCGGAGTTGATAACACAAAGATAGAATGGAACGCTAAATGAAAAGAATTGAGCAAGACAGAATGATGAAGAATGCAGGTATAAATCACCTCTAGGTAGAAGAAATATCGGTCAACTCAGAAAGAGATGGAGTAATACTTACGTACCGAATAGACATCATCAAAAGAACAGTCCCGAACTAAGAGGAAGACAAACGAAGAAGAATTAGAGGTATTTTCTTATTTATTCAAGCATGTTTGGTATGGAATTAGTGTTCTTTCATTCATTTCAATGTCAGATAGTTCATCATCTGTATAGCGTTTACATTGTACACAAGGTTGCTCTAATCGGTTATCAATTGAGAGGTAAATTTTTGTTTCTTGCAGGTTCGAAATGGATATTGAAAGAGAGAATATGTGTATTGAAAACCTTCAAGTGGGTACTTCATTTTAAAGTCCCTGATTTTGTATTTCAAGACAGTCCCTTCTGCCTTTGGATATATCATTGTGAACAACGACAAATGCAATCATTACTTTTGAGAATAGTTATCCAGTTGAAAGCTGTCATGAAGTAAGTACAGATGTTTGAATATCATTTTAACAATGCTTTTTCAAACCCATATTTTAAAATACCATTCGATAGCAACCTTGAAAGTTTTACTTATAACTCCTGTTTTTTGTAGGTCCTGAAGGTTCCATATGGATTGCCCGATGAATTTTACTGCAATATTGAATATTTGGACTGATGATAATTTACCAGAATGTTCTTAAAATAAGAAAGCCACTCATGAAGAAATTGTGTTCACAAAATCAAACTGAGTAAATCGATCCTTTTTTTTTGTTTCCTTTTTACGATAACTTCCTGAAGGAATAGCATGGAAAAAATCGAAAGTTTGAAGTTGAAAGGTGAAATTGAATTATCATATAAACTGGATGAGACCAAGAGTTTTTCAAGAATGATTTTTCGAAACACAACAACTAAAGAAAAAATTAATAGGGGTGGATCTAAAATTTTTTGGTTTCTGCTACATAACTGACCTTTTCAACGAGATCGGTGAATTTTTCCAAATGATAAATTATAAAGAAGGATTTTCAAATCAATTATATTCGAGATTATATAGGGTGTTTATATTAAACATGTCAAATATTTATATTTTGGTGCTTTGAAAAGATTTTGAATATACTGAATTCCTACGTTGAAATCGGAAGATTATGTCAATCAAATTTGCCTTTGGTATCCTTTTATTTCTGAATCTCGAGTTATTCTTTTGATAGTGTTGAGTTTACAAAAAGCAATTCTGAGAACTTTCAGGCTTAACCTGTTCCTATGTAAATTCCCCACTTTTATATTCACACCTGTGTCACCTAAGAAATTTTGATTTGTCAGCTGTTATTTATTGGGATTACCTGAGTTTGATAATTGAATTTTTCTTTGGAGCGGAGGAGATAGCCTGAAATATTTCAAAATTCCGAGTTGATTCTTTCGATAGTTGTTGTGTTTACGAGGGGCATTCTGAGAACTATTAGGCTCATCCTTTTCATATGTGAATTCAACTTTTTCCATTCAAGCTTTAAGCAACCTGGGAAATTTCGATTTTTTCAAGCTTTTCTTTCGGAAGTTATCGGGTTTACGGGCGGCCGATAGGCCGACCGCCGGCCGTGAGGCCGGTTGTAAACCGATACTTATGGAGTATATTGTCCCATTTATAGGAAATAATTAGAGGTATTCATTGTAGAATTTCCAGAGAAAAACCCTGTATGACACAGAAAGGAGGGATGAGATCAGAAATCTGTATGCAGTAGAGATAATCGAGGAGTGGATAAACAACAGAAAGGTAGAATGGAACGTTAACATAGAAAGAATGGAGCAAGACAGAATGGTAAAGAAGGCCAGGGATAAATCAACTCTAGGAAGAAGAAGTATCGGTCGACCCAGAGATGGACTGAGCCACCAAATAGACATCATCAAATAAGAACTTGCTGCAAACGAAGAAGAATAAGAGGTATGTCCTTATTTATTCAAGCATGTTTGCTATGATATGAGAGGTATGGAATTAGTGTTCTTTCATTCATTCATTTCAATGTCAGATAGCTCATCATCTGTATAGGGTTTACATTGTACACAAGGTTGCTCTAATCGGTTATCAATTGAGAGGTAATTTTTTGTTTCTTGCAGGTTCGAAATGGAGATTGAAAGAGAGAATATGTGTATTGAAAACCTTCAAGTGGCAAAATGATTCATATAAAGGTACTTCATTTTAAAAGTCCCTGATTTTGGATTTCAAGACAGTCCCTTCTTCCTTTGGATATATCATTGTAAACAACGGACAAATGCAAATCATTTCTTTTGAGAAAAGTTATCCAGTTGAAAGCTGTCATAAAGTAAGTACAGACGTTTGAATATCCTTTTAACAATGGTTTTCCCAATAACCGACAATCTTGAAATGTCCAATTTCAAAAACCTGGAAAGCTTTCAATAAAATTGAAGTGGATTTCGAATATTGAAATGATATTAATATTATAGTCAATGGGATTGTACGATTTAGATGATTTTATCAATTATTTTAGATTACTGCATTATAACATGAAGCTCTCAATGAAATTGAAGAGGTTCTTAAATTTCGAATGATTCGTTATAGGAAGTGGAATTTTAATTATGGTATGCTTCAAATGTGTACATGTTGCTTCTAGAAACATGTGGAATATTCTGAATTTCTTCGTTAAATTCGAACGAGTGATTTCAGTACATGTATTCTTTCTTTTTCCGTTAACATTGTAATTTCAATTTGATTTCACCATTTCATTCAGCGGATCTGAGTTTTGAATCTGGCAATTAGTTGGCTTTTAATTATTCTTATTTAACAAGAGAGGTAGATGTTTGAAAACTCACCTATTTAATTAATTGTTATTGATAATTGATATTTCTTGCAGATTCGAAAAGCAGAAGAAGAAAAAAATAAGTTAATTGAAAACTTTGGAAGGGCTGACGATAGAGGTCTTCCTGCCAGTTACTTTATATCGAGTGCATTCCCTAATTTTGGATTTCAGATAGTCTCTTCTGCCTTCGGATAGATATTTGTAAACAGCAGACAAATATAAATCATTACTTATTTAGAATAAGTGGAAAGCTATCAAAAGTAGGTACAGACGTTTGATTATCCTTTTAACTGACAACGTTGAAATGCCTTATTTCAAAACCTGGAAATAATTTTTCAAGCTTTTCTTTCGAAAATTATTGGGATTACGAGCGGTCTTTAACATAAATTTTTCAATGAAATTGAAGGGGCTTTCGAATTCTGAATGATTAACCATAAAAAATGGGATTGTACGTTTCAGATATATCAGGTGTCCACTGGCGCAGCTAGGGCGGGGGGCTTTGGGGCTACAGCCCCCCCAAAGATTCTAACAGTTTCAATTTTTTCTGAGTTCATTTTTTTGCAACTTTCTTATCTGTTGTATCATCAAGAATTGTTCAGTTCAGCCTCCCTCAAAACAAAATCCTGGCTGCGCCACTGCAGGTGTCCCAAGGTGAGTGGCCTACTAGATCAAATTGTGTGTTTTTCAAAAATTACTCCAGTTTGATCAATATTTGAGATTTAAGTCAGAAAGGACCCCGCACATTTTGTATGGGAATTGGCTCCTGGTGGATTTGGCTGAAAATTGGATATGATGTTCTACTAATCCTTCTGATCAAATGTCTTAACAGTCACGAAGCTGAAAAATGCATACTTCTAGGAGTTTTTAGTGATTTTTTGTATCCATTATGGCTTACGTATTATGGGAATTGGCTCCCGGTGGATTTGGCTGAAAATTTGATACGATGTTCTACTAATCCTTCTGATCAACTATCTCTACAGTCACGAAGCTGAAAAATGCATACTTTTAGGAGTTTTTTGCGATTTTTTGTATCCATTATGGCTTACGTATTACCGTTCACACAGAAATGTTTGAAAATATTTCGAATTGACAGAATCTGCTTTCAATAATCACGAAATATTCTCAAACATTTCTGTGGGAACGGTTATACGCAAGCCATAATGGATACAAAAAATCGCTAAAAACTCCTAGAAGTATGCATTTTTCTGCTTTGTGACTGTAGAGACATTTGATCAGAAGGATTAGTAGAACATCATATCAAATTTTCAGCCAAATCCACCAGGAGCCAATTCTCATACAAAATGTGCGGGGTCCTTTAGCAAGTTATTAGATATTGACTTTATCTATGTCACTGCTTTTGAATTATAGTTGTCAATTATACAGGATGGACAAAAAATAATCATAATTATGAAAATAATAATCTAATAGGCCACTCACTTTGGGACACCCGATATACAGGGTGTTTCTATAAATTTATCATTTATTTCAGATTATTGCATTATAACAAGAAGCTTCATTTTATTTTATCATCTCAGCATAAGAAAATGTTACATTGATTAAAAGTTATCATTATCCGAAACTATTAATTTGAATTGCGCCAGTTTTGATCAAAATGTTATCGATAAAAATAAAATTGAGTAATTTTTACTTTCTAATAATTGGATAGTAATTGATTTTTTTTTCAGGTCCAGAAGGTTGAATATGGAGTGCTACAAAAGGTATAGAAGAAATTAACAACTATGGATTTCATCTGATAATCAAAGGAACAAACAATATAGATGAGCAGGTTGAATTAGGAAATGAAGCACCATTCTTTAAATTATCTGACGGATTGCAGCAGGTTCTTCAAAATTACAAGTCAGCCGTTTTAAAGGATCATCTCTTTCCATAGCAACGACACAGTGACCTCAAGAGATGCTGATGAAACAGCAAACTATCAGTTGGAATATCTGAGCAGTATAACACCCAGTGGAATGCCCCATCACGAACTCCTTAAAGTAGGCGTACCGGTTTATACTTCTTCGAAATTCAAATTCAAAGGATGAATTATTCAACGGGATAAGACTACTGGTATTATCTGTGACGAACTCCTTATTGAAAGCCAAAATTTTCACCGGTCGTTCTAGCAAAAAAGTAACATTCATCTTTCGGATGGATCTTACATACATGCAAACATTTAATAAAGTAGGCATTTATCTTGATTCTCCGGTTTTTTCACACAATCAACTTTACGTTGCGTTTTCAAGAGCTCACAATTAGAACGCCGTAATGGTGTTAGTAGATGAATCGTAAAATCAAGGTAAATTGATGAAAATTTCCAAAGACATTTATACCAAAAATATAATTCATGAGAGCAAATTAAATTTTATAAACATATCTATTTTTCTTCTTCAAATTTCTCGATAATTTATCCAACATAATTAATCCAGTATTTGGTCAGTCAAAATGTGAAACTTTTAAGATTCAAATATTTATTTAGATTTTTTCTTCATGATGTCTGGAATGAATTTCATTTCAGTCGTAGATTCGCGAATGTAAGTGACGAAACAATATACACATTAATTTTCTATTGATAATTCTTCATTCAATAATCTAAAAATTGGTTACGAATAATAACAGCACTAAGTTATGTCTTTCAAGTATTAAAGTATATTTTCTATAATTCCAATCACGTTGATTAAGGAAATCGTGATTCTTTTTATGTAACTTCTGAATGAATTTTTCAAATAAACCATTAATATGCATTCATATCAACGAATTGTTGACCCTATTGCTTTTTTCTTTGTCTTTAATTTTCCTATCTACGTTTTTTGGCCAATGTTCACGAATCTGTATTTAGTAAAATGCATACAAATCTTTGTGTTAACGAACTTATGTTAATAATTCCGATACGAGCCACTCGAGAGGATCCAGGTTACAATTTAGTGTAGTTTTTCATATAATTATTTTTTTAATTGGATTTAAAATGAGTTAAATCTAATCTATGGTTTTCTTCTATTCGAATTTTATTCAACTATTTAAATATTTTTTTAAAGCTATTTCTTAAAACCTTACTGTTGATATACTCATTCAAATAAATAAACCTAACTGTAAATATTTCATTTTTTCATGAAATATATCCATATTTTTCTTTCGATCGATAACCTTTTTTTATATCCCAAAAAATATTTTTCAAGTGGTAAAAATATATGAATTTGCGAAATGAATGTTTTTTAATACCTTGAAAACATGAATTCCCAAAACGCTGATATATATGAACATTTACATTACATCGATTTATACATTGAATCGAGCTACAATTTGTGTTACTCCATCAAATTTGCTGTTTGATGATATTTCTATTCAAATTTATTCATATCAGAAACAGATCAATCATCTTAATTTAACTAACGAATCAAGCAATACATCCATTTCATTATTATATCATTTCTTACGTTAATAATGATATGTTATAAAACAATCCTACGTTCATTATGATATTATATAAAAAAAAATTTATAATTTTTTTTTGCTTTCAATACATTCAAGAATAAATTTTTTTTTCTAGAAGACGAATCTTAATAATGGCCTAATTCGAAAGCTTTTGTTTCTAAATAGAATAAAGTAACACAATGAAGTAATTATTTTTCAATTTTGTGAACTATTAGGTTTATTTTTGATGTTCACCGTTCGGGCCACCTTGAGAATTTCGATTTTTCATGTTTATTACTGAATTAAAATAAAAAAATCACTAAATATTCGAATAACTACCAGGCGTTCCATATACGGCAATGAGTTAGAAAGAGATAGATGACCGTTGTCATTTTCCGCTCAAAGCGTAACCGTTCCAGTTGTTCACAGTTCATTGCTCTTAACCGTATTTAGATCGTCGGACCGCCCAATATTATAAAGCAAATATAAACCATTAGAAAATATAACATTATTCAATTCATAGTTGATGTTGATTAGATGAAATGATTTAATTTATTAATAATTAACGATTATTATCAAATAATAAAAAAGAAAAACTTCGCATTATCAAAATTTCTATGGTTCTAGCAGTGAACTGTTGGCGCTAAATTTAACGAACTTTTATCGTCTAGATTCTAGAATAATCATTCCTCCTTCTTTCCACCGAAAACCATCGTACCTTAAAGACCTGTGACATTGTGCTTATAACTAGGTGAGTTTTTCATAAAATGTTATCTGATTAAATAATATAAATCTTTGAATATCACCGAATTAATTCAACAAAATATTTTGAAAACTGTTTTACATCAATTATTTTCCATTATAATATTTATTGAATATTATCTGTACATCTTTGATATATCTATTTTCCCGCTAAATTTCCAACGAATAATACATCTGTGATAATTGATAATAGATTTGATAATTTCATCTTGAAAAAAACTATTTAAATACTGTTATTACGTATAATAATTATTTCTTTCTTTCGTTTCGAGATTATTCGCATATATGTATATAACTTATAATGTATTATACATAAAAAATCAATTTGATAATATCAAAGAAATTGAATGATTAAACATGATAATTTGATGTTGAAATTTTCAATACTGATCCATTAATATGGAACTTATTGAAAAAATATGCTTCTACCATAATATATGGAA
>CM024243.1:61068825-61142748 GCA_013421045.1 Propylea japonica | reverse complement strand
AATCAAAAATTCGTATTCAATATACATTGCGGTCAACGAAAATATTTTGTGATCAACAAATAACTAGTAACGATATTCGAGAAAGAAATAAAGACAAAAAAATATATTGCAGCTCTTCTTGATTGGTTTGGCTTGGAAATTATGAAGTGAAAATTGTCTTTATACATTGAAGGTTCAAGATAAAAGTTACAAATTCAAATGCTTTGTATAATAATTAGAAGGAATCATTTCAAAAACATAAAATCCACTCATATTATTCAGCAAAACATTACTAACTTCCTCCGGTACTTCAGAAATACTGAAATGATTACTCTTATACTTAGAACGATACCAAAAACAATCAAGAAGAACGGAATTATAGTTGAAAGAATGCAAAATAGTTACCTTCAATTCTCTATTGAAATATATTCAGCATAACCTTCTTTTACCAGCACTCATTCAACGTTTTAAAGGCATACTGCTGGCAACGGTGTGCAAGCTCACACCCCTCTCTGTTATCTATAACTTTGCCAAATACGTGTCTTGAAGTTACCATTTCCTTTAACCTCAAAACACTTTGCCTGCTCCAAGCGCCATCTTGGGTCTAATTCCAGCTAAACTAGTCTCTACTGCTTGTGAAGGTAAAGAACAAAACTTTTCGTAAGGAACCGCACTGCTCTCTTTCAAGATTGATGAGCGTTCCAAAATCGATAAGATAAACTTTGACATATCCACCGACTTCATGAAGGAGATCAACTATTATGCTCTCTGAATTCATTCTGGGTGTATACTACACAATAAAGTCCCACTTCGAGTAAAAATTCCGGAATTACATATTTCTGTTCGTGATCTCGGTAAAAATTTGCATAGTGTCCATCATTTCATTCAAACGTCATCGTCCTTATAAATCCAGAATTTGCTGGATTATATTATCACTCACAACTATTTGTATATTATCTCCAACTTTGTACCCATTTATTGGGTATTATCTATAGCCTCTCCTAGCTTGATGGAATCGTTGTGGTATTAAATCAGCATAAGTATCCCAGTTTTTCGTTTTGACACCTTTAATCTGGAAAGATCCCACAGTTTCAGGTGCGATATTTGGAAAAACAAATTCATTTTCTTCCTTGATTTTCTTCAATGGAGGATTCTCCACACGTTAAGCTTATAGTCACAATAAGAGTCAAGCTGATAATAAAAAATATTTTCCGAGTTAACACTGATTGATCTGTCAAATCCAATATTTCTGGTGATCAGGAGGCTTTTGAAATGCTTCTGCTCATACAACTGGCAGATCGGTACACCGAATTTTTGAGGAATGTTGTTTTATGAACTTTTTTGATTGTTGTTTGAATATAGAACGGAGGTTTTGAATCTTCCTCACTTTCAATCATTGATTCCTTCATCTTCAGATGAACTTCTCGAGAAATGTTTGTTTTCAATTTTATCGCCTGTTCAGTGTATTCATTTTCCTTCAACATGCGGAGTTTCAATTTCTCAAATCTGGATTTGACAGATGATTTCTGTTTTTCGATCTTGGGTTCCTCGTTAGGATTAATATGTGGCATATGCTTTCGATAAACAGGGACTCTTGGAGACTCCTCTACATTGTACGATGTACAACTATCATATTCTTTACTATTATCCTCTCGATAGTACTGTATGAGTCGTCCAAATTGGAATTTGTTCTGTGAAAATTTTCTGATTCTCGCTTTGTAAAACAAGGTGGTTTTATATTTCTTGACAGTAATGGTCTCGGAAAAGGAGATACTCTATCGAGATTCCTTACAAATCGAAGTGTTCAGTTTATTTTCTGTAATCCCAGCAAAATCGTTTCTTTTCTACTCTTACTTACAGCAAAAGAACAGGAAATGGACGTTGGTGCTCTAATCACACTTTTTGAAGGTGCTCTTGCATTTCTGCCTTTACTCGGTCTCTTCTGCTTCATTACCATATCACTGACATGAGCGACTTTTTCAGTTATCACTAAGGTCACTTCTGATTCCATGGACGATCCATTAACTCTCAACACATCCGGTAAAGAATGTAACATGTGAAGTAAGGAATTTATACTAATAGCCTGTGTGGAATATAGCACCCTTCAAGATTTTTAAAATCTTTATTCAGACTGTTCACTGTAACTCTAACTGGGGCGGACACTAAAAGACTCCTAAGAATCTTCTTCACTTCTTCTAATTGAGCCATAACTTGATATTTTAAAACACTATTACTCACTATGAAACTGCGAACACTTTCGAAATATCGAATTAGCAACTGCTGATACAAAATCTAGTAGCGCAACTTGTCTCTTCAGGTGAAGTACGTGAATAAACTGACGGTAACATTGACCATAGTTTATATAGGCAGATGACAGCCAGGCAGGCGCCTATTCGTTGGCACATGCGCAATGCAATGCGCATGTCATTCAGAGATATATAATGTTATTTCCATATCTTATTATTGAATTTATTTATTGTTGAATTTTTTGTTGAACATTTTTCTTTGATGAAGAATGCAAATTCGAAATCATTAGAACAAATAGAACAGGAATCTGTTTGTGCCTAGATCTCATAAGAACAATTGTTTAACAGATTTGCTATTTGAATAAGAGGAAAAAAATTAGATTAGTTAAATGAAATCTTGTATATTTTTATATAACCGGCAATAAAGATATATTACTGCATTACGTACACTATCTGCACTAATAAATTTTATATGTTAGTGTGGTTAGTATGGTTCCCCGATTTTTGATAGAATATTACAAGAAAATGGCATCCACGAAATTGAAAAAAATTTCCAATAAGTTTTTTTTATGGGAAGGATTAACTATCATATAATAGGTATATATGGTGATTCAGTATTTGCGAATTTGTTGTATAGTGAAAATTTGATTTGGGAGATTTCTGGAGAATGGGTACTTCTTCGTATTGCAGTGGTGGTTTATTTCTTGTGATTCACGAAATGACATAAACGATTATATTGAAGGAACTCCGAGAGAGTGAACTGAAAAATCGTTTATCAACAAACTTTGATTGAAAATATTTGAACCATAGTTGATGTTTTCGAATGGAATATATGGGATATATATTTTATAAAATTAGTTCAAGGTAAAACAGGCATTTCTGTACTATCAATACACACAATCTTACACTAAATAAATACGAACGATGTCTGTTCGGAACAATTTCATTTTCTAGTTATGTTGATAAACATATGTCTATCATATGATGGAATTGTCAAAATCTGTATTCAATTAAGTGTTTGAAATGAAATGAAGTGCTTTAAAGCACTTTAAGCTTTAACTGGGTATTTGACAGTCCACTTTTGCATCAAAAAGTTTAAAATTGATTCAAGTGCTTTAATAGAGGAAGCCGATGACGATGAACGTCCGTTCTTCTACTTCTACTCGGTTAAAAACAAGTAAAGTAATCGCGAAAGAATGGATACCATACTGCCCTTATTGAATTCGAAATTTTAGCTTAATCTTATCAGAATAGAAACGATTTTCCTGAAAATTTCATTCCCTACATGGATAGCACGAGCAAATAATGAATAATGTTCTATACCAATTGCTTGACCGATTAGAAATGTTGAATTAAATATCTCGAATGATCCTTCAGATAATTATCAAGTAGGTACCTTTTCAATTGTTTTGATATACTTTCATTCAAATGGGATACCATCTAAATTCGGAATTTAGGAATACCTGCTATTTTTCTGCGGCGGGCATGCTTGGGATATTTAATTCTTCTGACATTGAGATTTCATTTTTCTCGATATGAAGGCTTCGGCTGTGAAGATTTTTAATTATCTCTCTACTATTAGTCCAGAAGAATTCCAAGAATGCTATTCATTTGGAATTGTAATTTTGAACTATATCGAAAATTCTGAAATACAAAGCTTGTCCCTTCAATTGAAAATTTTTCAAAGCCAGTACCTACCTAGAATGTCAATAGAAAAAGTGTAAGAAGAGACTACAGTCCATTCTGAATGAAAAAGATACAAAGGCAATTTTAGAAGTTTTCAGAACAATTTGATCATCAACTAACAGTTAAATATGCATGAAAAAACTCCGATTGAGAGCATTATTCTCAGAATTGAAAAATTCACAATTGGTTTCTATAGATAGCAATTCTTTTATTTTGAATCAATAATATTGAAATGAGTTAGAAGTTTTGTACCTGCCTATTATGTTCGTATTTAGTTTGTGGAAATTTCCTATTGAAAATATTTCATTTCTATTTAGATTTTTTTTTGAAGGTTTCAGTTCTGAGTTTTTTTCAGAAACAAGTAAATTTCAAAAATCTCAAGATGAAACACATAAAGAAATTCAGAAATGAAAAATATATCTACTTTATAGTAACTTAGTGCCTATCATACGAAAGTTTTATTCAGCTTTTTTCAACATATAACTGCAAAATACATACACAACACAGGAAAATCCAAATATGCAAAAAATTTTCAATAATTGTTTGAGGAAACGTCAGAATACACAAACTTTCACAAACGAATATTTTTTCATTATTGAATCAAATTGGAATTTTATTTTTCAAGTCTATTGAATATTATGTTAAAAACCAGTTGTGATGAGATCTGACACAGTATTATTTTTCAGTATATCTTTCTTCAAATTCTTGAGCCTCATTGAAAACAACTCTTTATAAATTTTTTTCAGCATCGTATATGTTTTTCATTTCAAAATAACCCTAATTTTGGAAATGAATATATTGGCCATAACCAATCAAATGATCCGAGTTTCGTATCGACACTCGTTTGATTTTCATAATGCATCTCTTCGAATGAAATGGGAAAAAGTAGATTTGCGTTCTCAAAATTGTTCATTTTTGTTCGTACAAAATTCTACATAATATATTTCTTCAGTGAAATATTTCCTGCAGTTATTTGATTGCCAATTAAGTTTTATAACTCATGATTTCTAAATACGTAGGCATTTTATGAATAAAAGCTCAATTTTTGTCTTAGTGAATGAATTTTTGTTGGTAATTATAGGCAGTATGTGTATTATTATCTTTTTATATATTTTATTAATTTCCCTCTTCTTCTGCGTACTCTTTCTTTTCTCAAGAATTGAGTCATCGAATACCAATTTTAATTCACCAGTAGTAATATATAGTAGTAGGTCTATAAATAAAGGCTGAGAAATGAATTCCTAATATAAAATCTTCAAATTCTCTCTGATTGCAATCAAAAATGCATTCTGAAAAAATTGCCAAAATGGCAGTTCTATAATTTATCAGACGAAATGGTCATTAAACTCCACTCAAAGAAGCACTGAACACTAGTGATTATAAGAATTATTTCCAGAAAAGAAAAGAAATAACATTGCTTCAAATCAATAAATATTGACATGCATTGAGAGTTTTGTACCTGCTTATTGTCTTCGTAATTCATTTGAGGAATTTTTTCATTTAGAAGACTGTATTGCTATTCAGATCTTATCTCTTTACATTTTGACTGAACTTTGAAATAACACTTACATCTGGAGGTAACAGGAATCAGATTTGAGTTTTTTTCAGAAACGAGTTGATCTGAGATATCTCCAGTTTGAAACACATATAGAAAAGTTTGAAAAACTCATCAGTCAGAAATTATAATAACTAGATATAGAATTCTTCAAATACAAGTCAAGTTCAGAAAAAAAATATGAACTCATAGAAAATAAGGAAATGAATTATTTCGGAATTATAAGAATTACATTTGAGTTTTTTTTTCAGAAATAAGAGAATTTCAGAAAACTCAAATTGAAAATTCATATAGAAAAACCAGAAAATGTATAAACCTAGAATTATGATTGAAATATTAGCCTCGAATAACGGCAAAAAATGCATTTCAAAAATTTCACTAAATAAATCGCTCGTGAGCACCGAAATACATAAATCCTATTCACTGATACAAAAACCGAATTCGTAATGTTCAATGTTCAAGTCATGCTATCTTAATGTGCAATTGTCATGGGCAACCGAACACAAAGCATTCAAGAGGAATATGACTAAATATCAAAACTCTATTGGAACATAAATTCATAGAAGTTTCATCATGTCAAATGTATGTGTTTTGCAAAATAAGAATGTATATCAATGCATTATGCGGTCGACGGAAAATCTTGTTACCAACTCGTTTATTAATTTAGCAACTAATGGTCTATAACTATTAACGCGCTCGCTATGCTAATGCGTCAAAATATCTTGACCAAAAGTTGTTGTCATCAACGATATAGTGTTATTAAATAACTAGTTTCTATCGCCTACAAAATAGAAATTGGGTTTGAAGTACACAAAATTGATCTATAATGATCCAAATTATTAATCAATTTTCAATATTTTGATGTCCTTTTTAATGGACAACCGAACAATAAGTATTCAGGAGCAATACGAGTTGTGTTACACCTCTTCTGGATCATAGAAACTTATATTATGTCAAAATTATCTCTCATGCAAAGTAAAAGCGTTTACAATACAGAATAATATACCCAACTCTTAATGCGGTCAACGAAAAAACCTTCAATCATCAAGCGGATTAATTCGCTGTCATTGATTAACTAAGGAATGCGTGGTAGATAAATGAGAATTGGGGTTTCTTCATTCATATTGTACTGAGTCAGCTTAGCCAAAATCATAGAAAATTTTATTGAAGATTACGCTCAAATAAAAAATAATTTATTTTCAATACAAGAAATATGCATAAGAAAATGCATTCTTATGAATAAAACACATTGAGATGTACTTGAACAAAATGGCGAATGCGCCAGTGCCATCTAGGATAGTGAGAAAGATAAGTCAAAAAACCTCTTTTCCTATATCTGCATCAGTGTCAGATCGTTACTCATTGAAAGGGCAGTACTTCAAGATATTTACATCGACATTATAAATTCGAAAACAGTATTTTTATCTTCACAATGTTGGATCGATTGCCTTATGAACTGCAAAACTAAATGATTCGAATTTGAAGAAAAAGAATATGCTTATAGTGACTTAGTTGTCATGAACTACGATATTTTTTCAACTTGCAGTGTACAGCTGCTATGAGTTGAACTTCAACACACTTGTAGCACTAGATAAAATCCACAAATTTTTTCTGCAATGAGCACAGTTACCAATATTAATCCCTTTTCAGGTAGACAACGGAATGAAAGAATCAAAGAATCTTGATCAATTATCATCTACATCCGATCTGATCTGATAAAATTAAGATAATATGGACTTCGATCGTCACCTGTGTATGACCTGCATTCTAACATATTATTTGTTAACTATGAAATATATATATTTTTTATGGAACATAAGAAGAAAAGACAGTTTTTGCTATCATCAAATCAATAGTTGGAAATAGAAATAACGAGATTGTTTTTCACTGTGACAATTAAGATATTTATGGATATCTAAAGACCTATGTAGTTGATGTAAATTCAAATGTATTCGAGTTTATCTCTCTTGAAAAACTCCATATTTCAGATCTTTCAAAGTGCAAAGTATTTCAGGAGGTCGTCATGTGATTTGTACTCTGTTATATTATGTTAAATGTATTTTTATATATGAAATGTGTTTTCGTTTTTTGTAAAATGTTTTCTTATGTCTGGAATAAATAATTATATTTCAGTTACCTGAACTTATGAGAACTTTGTATTATTTATTTATGAGGTTTAACAGGGTTATGAGTTCTGGCCAAAATTAATCATAAAATAAAAATAATATTGGCAAAATATTGTAGCTATAATAGTTTCAGTTTAGATTTTCACTGAAACTATCATAGCTACATATATCTTTAGCCAATATATTTTTTTTATTTTATGATTGATGTTGACTAAATCTCATAATCCGTTTCTGTTAAACTATAGTCACGTCAAAAAACAATTTTGGATACCTTCTCAAAAGTAAAATACAACTTTCATTTATTTAGGATAAAAAATATTATCATACCTGGAAACATAACAATGTTTTATAGAACTATCTGAGGTAAAATAGGTATAAACTCATCGTTTGTTCAAAGCAATGAGAATTATGATATGACAAAATATAGGTACCAATATTATGGAGAAATTTCAGAGTACAATACAACTCATCATTTCTTCGATAAAGGAACAGAGGATTTATGCAACTAGATCTAAATAATATATGAATAACCTAATATTTTTGTACATCGTTTTTTTCCAGTGAAATCTTAACTTTGAAGAAAAAAGTAATAATGCGAATTTCAGACTGAAGTGTACAGTTTTCTTTAAAATTCACTTCCTCTAAGAACACAGGTTAACCGCTTATTCAGTTAAATACCAATTTCTTCTACAATTCTTTTTTAAGATACATAGCTTTTTTATCTTGGTGCCATATTCTTTGGCCGACATCGTATAATATATATTGTTATATTTATTTATTCAATGATAATATATTGCCGATATGACCAAGAACCATCAATAGAAGAAAATCTGATTAATGAAGACTTGATATTGTAATCGCCATCAGGTTCTGTATCGACTATTTCAACTCCTGCGACATCAACATCATTAACATTATTAACTGAACCACCTCCAAGAAAGAAATCAAATGATTTGAATAATTTCATCACAAACTTCGACTTGAAAAAATATTAGAATCATCTGCTTTGGGAAAAGCTCTCCTGAGCTGGTACTGCATTAAAGGAGCAAGACGCAAGACAAGGCTACCTTGTTGACATAATAACTACTGATACTATCAACAGAGGTTTCACGTGAGTACATACCTATCTTTTATCTATTTCAAATATAGTGTTTTGAAATTCTGAAAACATTGATAGTTATTTTTGGCCAATCTCAAACAAATAGGATTACATTTTTCAATTTCAGCATATTTATATAAAGGTCAATGTTTTTCACCTTTGTAGTAGAGAACACCTTTTGAAACTACTTGAATGCATTTCTCTGATATAATAAATAATATTTAATTTTTCAGTCACCTCACCAATAACGATTACAATATATTGAGTCAGAAGATAGTGGAATTATTCCCAAGTGAAGTAACAGAAGTTTATTATTTGGCTCCTATAAAAAAAAGATTCCCTGATAAATAAACCAGGATTGGCAAAGGGAAAATTAGTCGATAAATTTCGCAATCGATAAACTTTCCTAAGGGAAGCAAGATTGCTACCCTCTCGTACAAGTACTGGTGTACTTTCATCTACTATTAAGGAAGCAGAAGAAGGTAGGTATTGCAGAACCAGTCAATTATGGTGCATTGGTGCGGCACTTCATTTGATGAATCTGATTTTCAGAGCATGTTCAAGACCAGTCGTTAGAGAAACATATTCAGTGGTTGTACCATAACAGAGAGCCACATGAGGAGGTCTATAAGCATTGGGATTCATCATTTGCTTCACGACGTCAAAAGTTACTGAAGGAAGGGGGAGATTTAACAGAATTTTACAAAGAGTATCCAATATTGAAGGAGTCCATTTGCTTATCTCTTGTAAGCTATGCTTTTCGTTATACCATTTTGGTGTTTTAGGAATTGAAGAATAATGACATATTGAACTTTTGAAAACAAAAAATTCAAAATTTTTACATAATTTTAATTTGTTTCAGATCGAAAGAGACTTTGATACAATATTTTCGACAAAAAAGCTTATTTCTCACTTGGAAACCAACCATAACGAAACTAATTACACTTAGAAGACAATATTTTATATCTGATACTGACAAGGTTCTTTTACATCTACTACAGTCTAGTTCTTTAGCATGGTAAGAAATACTCTTGGAATAAAATTGGCTATCCTGAATTTCTAATTTGAAGTTTTAAAATTTCCTTCCAGACTACCGAATATTTTTAATGTTCAGTTTGCTCCCAACGCTTTTGCCAAATAGATCCAGGCATGTTTATGGCAGAAGCCGAAAGCAGTGGAAACCTACAACCAGTGATTCCAGAAATGGTATCATTTTGAGAGTTGATGTAAGTTATGGAATTCAATCAATTTACTTTTCAATTAGATTTTGAAACCTAGTTTCTTTAATAATTTTTCAAAAATTTTCATTACAGCTGCCAGTAGATATTGAACATGCTCTGGAACTAAGAAAAGAAAGACTAAAAGGATTCGATATAGCTTTCCATCCATTCCTCGTGGTCCATTGTAATGGTACAACTGTTCACAATGTATATTTATATGTAAATGACCAACTGTATGAGGTAGGAAGTGTTTCAAAAGCTATTGACCTTTGTTTCAAGTGTTATCATAGTTTTCACTTAAAATATCAGACTGAAAGTGAGCATATTTGGTTTTTTTATCCAAAGGGCTTTATATGATATAAAATCCGAATGGGATACAGCTTTTCCGAATATATAAGATCTAGTCAACAAACTAAGACTGCATGAAATTCATAACTGTCATATTTGTACCTGAAGGATAATTTTTTATTTAAAAAATGTTTTATTGCAAAGGCTGCATATTACTTTTCTCAGTGCAGATTCATTCATACTTCACAACAAGATTTTTCATAAATTCACCGACTTTTATATTTGTACTTTTAATGTATGCAGCAAAAAATATGACGCCCTCAAAAATTTAAAAAAGCACGTCCACAGTCATGAAAACGCTTCTGTATTTTATAAAGTTGACAATTCAGCTGCGTTAGATAATATAAGGGTAGATGAAAATTTAGTAAGAAGTCACGAAGGCCAGTTAGATATTCACCCAGCAAAAAATAAAGATGTTTGTCAGCATTTCGAAAATGTACATTTTGTTGTAAGGTTTTTGACTAAACTCTATGAAAATACTAGTATTACTAGGAAAGTTATTCAGGAAGTAGTAGAAAATACGAATGAATTACTAACAGATGTTTTCGCTTATATTCAAAGTAAACTCGACAAGTTTGAAGATTCTTTACCCCCAGAATTTGCAGAAAGTGTTACTTTGTCATTGGCGAATCCTTTCAATGAACTACTTACTGAATATAAAAGATTTAAATTTTTTGAACATTCAAGTGACTTCATAAATGCCGAGAAAGTTGAAATAGGTAAAATTTTGGATGACAGTAGAAAAAAAGGATCTGTATATTAAGATTACAGATGGTGTTATGCCTATGTTGTACTAATTGAAAAAATATTAAAAAAATTTTTACAGATTGAAAATATTTTGGAAACTAGTCTTGATTATATCGAGCTAGAATCTAAAGTACATAGCACTTGTATTTCAAGTATGTTCAACGCCAGTCAATGGAAATTAATTAAGGCAAAGTTTCATAATAAATTGTTTTTACCAATTTTTTCATATTTTGATGATGTAGAATGCGGAAATCCCCTTGGAACACAAGCTGGAGTTCACAAATTGGTTGCGTATATTTTTCGCTGGGTGGTATTCCTCCTAAGTTTTCCTCCAAATTACGAAATATTTTTTTCTGGGGAAATTTTTAATTTTTTTTTTGGAAACAAAGGGTATAAATTTAATATTGGCACTGAAACAAAAACAGTATATTTCACACTTTTCTCAGTGTTAGGCGATAATCTTGGGGTAAATTTTATTTTAGGCATTTCTGAAAGTTTCAAAGCCAATTATTTCTGTAGGTTTTGCTATTCCAGTAGAGAGGTATCTAACAGATTGTGCTTGGAAAATGAAACCTTTCTCAGAAATCCAGCGAATTTTACTCATCACTTCGAGTCAATGTCCCATGGCATAAAAGAAAATTGTATATTTAATGGTCTGGGAAACTATCATGTAACTACCAATTTTTCTTGTGATATTATGCATGACCTACTTGAAGGAATATGTAGATATGAAATGGCTCAGATATTGGACAAGCTTATTTATAATGATAAGCGTTTCAAACTAGTAAATTTCAATAAAAGAATCAAGTATTTCGACTATGATTACACAATCGATGAAAGGAATAAAATACCACAAATCATAGAAAAACATTTGACAAACAAATGCCTTATTATGTCAGCCTCAGAGATGTTATCCCTAATTATATATTTCCCATTTTTAGTAGAAAATTCAGTTGATTTTGATGATGAGATTTGGTTTTTTATTTGCTTTTATATGATATCACTTCTTATTGTTTCAAGAAAGAAATCGATATTTCAGAGATGAAATATTTGAAGTATCTCATCAAAGAACATCATTCCTTATATTTGAAAATTTTTGAGGGTAGTCTGAAGCCTAAACATCATTTTCTAAAACACAACCCCGGAATTATAGAAAAAATGGGTACATTACATAGCATGTCCTTTATGAGATATGAAGCTTTTCATAAAATAGGAAAAACGAATGCTCATGTTGTAACTTCAAGAATAAACATCTTAAAAACTTTATCACTGCGTTATCAATTACGTTTGTGCCACATATTTCAAACTGAAGATTGTATCAAGAGTAGTTTAATATTTGGTGCAACAAAGTTCATAGGTACATCTGGCTCAGATGGGGATAAATTTGAAGTAGACTGGATCAAATACAATGCTGTACATTTTAAAGTTGAATCTGCTATTAATGTAACATTAGAAGAAAAGGCAGTTTTTGCTATCATCAAATCAATAGTTGGAAATAAAATAACGAGGTTGTTTTTCACTGTAAAATTTTAAGATTAATAGATATTTGTGGAAATCTAAAGGCCTATGTAGTTGATGTAAATTCAAATGTATTTGAGATCATCTCTGTTGAAAAACTCCAGATTTTTAGATCTTTCAAAGTGCATAGTATTTCAGGAGGTCGTCATGTGATAAGTATGTTTAGTCTGCACTGATAAATGCATCAAAGTGTTATTTTATTCCTCCCAAAATTGGGTACCTATATGTGATTTGTATTGTTATATGTAAAATGTATTTTTGTTATATATAGAATGTATTTTTGTTTTTGTAAAATGTTTATGTCTGCAATAAATATTTATGTTCAGTTTCATTTGATATTTTATTCATTTATTTACATCATACCTGAACTTATAAGAACTTTGATAGTATTTATTTAGGAGTTTCAACAGGGTTATGAGTTCTGGCCATAATTAATCATAAATTAAAAATAATATTGGCAGAATATATGTAGCTATAATAGTTTCAGTTTAGATTTTCGCTGAAACTTTTATAGCTACATATCGCACTTCCGGTGCGACACTGTCACTTTTGCAGAAATGTAGTTTCTCAGGAGAAGCTTTTCAAACTTTGACATGTCACAAAACAATAACTTTAGAAGATAGAAATGAGACAAATAGCTTATACTACAGTGTCAACTTTTAACTTCACTTCTGGTTGAATAATGATCACTAAATACCGTAAAAATTTACTATACGATTATTTAAACATTTCAACCCTCTCAAAAGTGACGTTTTGGCACTATCGAAAAATTATAACTGTAGTTTTGTCACACTGAATTATAAAAAAACGAGTACAAAATGTTTACTGATTTTTATTTCAAATCAAATAATCCACAGTTGTTAATAAAATAATCAAAAACTCTTCGAAGTGAACATAAACTTTTTAACAGTTTTTCATTGATGTAGTTCAAAATATTTAGATATTGGAGAAATAATGTCACAACTACTGCATCTAGGGTCACTATTGCTCTAGAATCGAGAAAATATTATGACACAATTACCTTATTAACAGTGTAGCTCCCAGCGTAACCGTGTTTCGCGCCAAAACCACAAAGACACTGTAGCCCTCTTAGGAAACTATGCGTACTACAGAAGTAACGTTATTGCACCAAGTAAAGGGGTGCTTTAGGACTACTAATACATATTTAACCCAATTTTGCATTTTTTGCATAAGTGACAGTGTCGCACCGGGGCTCGGGGGTGCGATATATCATTTGCCAAAAATTTTTTTTGACGTGGCTAGTTTAACAGAGACGGATTATGAGCTTTAGTCGAAATTAATCATAAAAGATTAATTTCGACTGAAACTCATAATCCGTCTCTGTTAAATCGTCAAAAAAAATTTTGTATACCTTTTCAAAAGTAAAATACAAACTTATCATTTATTTAGGATAAAAAAATATTATCATATCTGGAAACAACAATGTTTTATAAAACTATCTGAGGTACAATATATACTGATCGTTTGTTCAAAGCAAAGAGAATTATGATATGACAAAATATACCAATATTATGGAGCAATTTTCGAGTACAATACAAACTCATCATTTATTTCACATTATCATTTATATATTGGGTTTATGAATATATTTATTATACAATATGTGATAAGTTCGACGTAAACAAATATGTCGCTGCTTACAAAGATATATCTGTTATTAGAAAGCCTAACAGTGCTACTCAACAAAATATGATTGCTTAATATACAACAAATCATTTATTCACAGAAATTTAACATTTCAAACGTTAGTGTGAAACTTACCTAAGTTGGGCCCTATTTAAAGCTGATATTAGTTTGTGATCACCTGATTTTATTAATCACAAATAAACGTTTCTCTCAGTGTCCGCAGGAAGTTTCCCGGAATGATTTCAAAAAGATCCTCCGGATCTTTCAGAAATTATTTTGATCGCAGTAAAAATAAGGTAAGCCTACTTACTAGCTTTCCAACAGGACATTGTTGCTCAAGAAAGCATAAGATGGAAACGTGCCTAACAAAAACTGACCAGTGCATATTCTATGGGGAAGAGGAGGAAACTCCTTTTCGCTTTGTTATAGATTGCGTAGCTGCACGAAGAATATCTTGGGCAGAAGAATCGAAGGAGGATTGAATTCAATTCCGTAAATTATAACAATATGTGAAAGAGATTTCATGCGTATAATCGAAGTGAATTTTTGTTCTACAGAAATGCTTTTTGCATTTCTGATGATGCCATTGAAAGCCTGTGAAGAAATATTTATGAGTAAATTGCCGAATGATAATAATGATGAGTCTAAAAATTTTCTTATTGCTCGACATGCTGTAAAACTATAGATATTTTGTTTTAAATATATCAGGCTCTTTTTGGTGAAAGTAAGCAGATGGGGCGAGAAATTTTGTTTGAAAGTAATTATTATAAGAAAACGATTTCACCTGCTTTCCAAATTTACAATTCGCGAATAACCTACTTGTAATGATTTTAGTGCTGAGGAAATGTCAACAATTTTATTCATTTCGAATACTTAAAAATTTTTGGGAAAAACTCTTGTCAGAGTTAAACTATACTTTCGACAATAATAACATACAACTATTGATTTGGTTTTTCAGCGTCTTTGATTTCAATTCAAATGCTGTTCAAAAATAGATGGTGACTTAATTATTTGTTTTTATACTTACCTCGCTCATTGAAGAATTCATCTGCATATCTAATTCCTATGTATTATTCATTTTAACTGTTCACAATGATCAACTCGTCAATTATCTGTCTTAAAAATGTCTTTACAACTGAATTTGGAATAGTAGTTTTTTCTTTAATTTTTTAATTAATTAATAAATATTCCAGTAATTGATATAACAAAAATCAAGACCTCAACTAGAGTATGAAATTTTGAATCATTGCCTTCATCGTTTTCTGCTAGGAAATTTCAACGAATATTCATAGGAAAGTAGTTCCTACACCATATCTCTGACACAGAAATAATTATATTTTTAAAGTTGAGCAAAGACTCTTCAAACGAAATATTAGTCTGTTAGACAATGCCGCAGATTAGTATTCATTGCTTCAAGTATTGGCATAACAGATTCTCTTGGCCCTTCTTTTCAAAAGTAAATGCTTATTTTAATATTTGTTTTTATACTTACCTTGCTCATTGAAGAATTCATATGCATATCTTATTCCTATGATGTATATTCATTTCAACTGTTTACAATGAATAGCTTGTCTATTATCTGTTTCGAAATTTTTTTTGCAGGTGAATTTATACTAGTTATTATTTGCTTTAGATTTGAATTAGTTATTTGTTGTTTCGATGATGAAAATATCAAGAATCAAGATTTCAATAGGATTATGAAATTTTCAGTCATCGCCTCCAAAGAATAAATCTGTAAATCTTATGTCTATTGATTCACTGTTTATAATGATGAACTTTTCTTATATCTTGCTTAAATATCACTTTGCAGGGTATTTAGACTAGTATTTAAGAAACGACATCAATTAAAATTAATACATATATTCTTGAAAATGTCAATATATACAAATTATGTACAGAAATAAATATAATTAAATGATACAATAAAACAGTTTTTCCATAAAGAATGTTAAGAAATTGAATTATTTCTTCAGTCAGTGTTTTTCATTAGACTTCTTCTCATCTTCAGCCGCTCAATCATTTTCTTTCTTGGGTTCTTCTCTTCACTGGCAGTACTCACTCGACTAGTGGAGCTCTGGAACAAAAAATGAAAGGAATATTAGAATTTTTCCTTGGAAGCAACCTTCATTTTATAATTAACCGAAGTTCAGAAAAATTTTTGATTTTGAAGTGCAAATTCACGAGAAGAAAACTGCCTAATGACTAAAAATGTGATATTTTCTCGAAATATTCTGGGTGAGATGTTCTTCACAATAACGTCCTCTACCAAATTCAATTAACTTATATTAACTGACGAATGATCAACTCAAAGTTTCAGGAAAATATTTTGGAATCACATGAACTTGATATGACTTTTCTGTCGACCTCCAAATGAAGCCGAGTTTAACGTATTTGAAATTGATCGATAAGGTTCCAATTTATATGAAATTAATAATTTTTAATATTGCAATGTTCGATTGTTATGACCGTCAAAACCAAAGTTTTCAGAAGCAAAACGATAAATGTTACAACTCTACTGAGTCTTCACAACATAAGAATTAATATGTCAATTTTATATCCCGTGTAGAATAAGAATGAATTTCAATCAAAAATTCGTATTCAATATACATTGCGGTCAACGAAAATATTTTGTGATCAACAAATAACTAGTAACGAATTCGAGAAAGAAATAAAGACAAAAAAAATATATTGCAGCTCTTCTTGATTGGGTTTGGCTGTGGAAATTATGAAGTGAAAATTGTCTTTATACATTGAAGTTCAAGATAAAAGTTACAAATTCAAATGCTTTGTATAATAATTTAGAAGGAAATCATTTCAAAAAACATAAAATCCACTCATATTCAGCAAAAACATTACTAACTTCCTTCGGTACTTCAGAAATACTGAAATGATTACTCTTATACTTAGAACGATACCAAAAACAATCAAGAAGAACTGAAATTATAGTTGAAAAGAATGCAAAATAGTTACCTTCAATTCTCTATTGGAAATATATTCAGCATAACCTTCTTTTACCAGCAGCTCATTCAACGTTTTTAAAGGCATACTGCTGGCAACGGTGTGCAAGCTCACAACCCCATCTCTGTTATCTATAACTTTGCCAAATACGTGTCTTGAAGTTACCATTTCCTTTAACCTCAAAACACTTTGCCTGCTCCAAGCGCCATCTTTGGGTCTAATTCCAGCTAAACTAGTCTCTACTGCTTGTGAAGGTAAAGAACAAAACTTTTTCGTAAGGAACCGCACTTGCTCTCTTTCAAGATTGATGAGCGTTCCAAAATCGATAAGATAAACTTTGACATATCCACCGACTTCATGAAGGAGATCAACTATTATGGCTCTCTGGAATTCATTCTGGGTGTATACTACACAATAAAGTCCCACTTCGAGTAAAAATTCAGGAATTACATATTTCTGTTCGTGATCTCGGTAAAAAATTTGCATAGTGTCCATCATTTCATTCAAACGTCCATCGTCCTTATAAATCCAGAATTTGCTGGGATTATATATATCACTCACAACTATTTGTATATTATCTCCAACTTTGTACCCATTTATTGTGGTATTATCTATAGCCTCTCCTAGCTTGATGGAATCTTGTGGTATTAAATCAGCATAAGTATCCCAGTCTTTCGTTTTGACACCTTTAATCTTGGAAAGATCCACAGTTTCAGGTGCGATATTTGGAAAAACAAATTCATTTTCTTCCTTGATTTTCTTCAATGGAGGATTCTCCACATCGTTAAGCTTATAGTCACAATAAGAGTCAAGCTGATAATAAAAAATATTTTCCGAGTTAACACTGATTGATCTGTCAAATCCATATTTCTGGTGATCAAGGCTTTTGAAATGCTTCTGCTCATACAATGCTGGCAGATCGGTACACCGAATTTTTGAGGAATGTTGTTTTATGAACTTTTTGATTTTGGTTTGAATATAGAACGGAGGTTTTGAATCTTCCTCACTTTCAATCATTGAGATTCCTTCATCTTCAGATGAACTTCTCGAGAAATGTTTGTTTTCAATTTTATCGCTGTTCAGTGTATTCATTTTCCTCAACATGCGGAGTTTCAATTTCTCAAATCTGGATTTGACAGATGATTTCTGTTTTTCGATCTTGGGTTCCTCGTTAGGATTAATATGTGGCATATGCTTCGATAAACAGGGGACTCTTGGAGACTCCTCTACATTGTACGATGTACAACTATCATATTCTTTACTATTATCGCTCTCGATAGTACTGTATGAGTCGTCCAAATTGGAATTTGTTCTGTGAAAATTTTCTGATTCTCGCTTTGTAAAACAAGGTGGTTTTATATTTCTTGACAGTAATGGTCTCGGAAAAGGAGATAATCTATCGAGATTCCTTACAATCGAAGTGTTCAGTTTATTTTCTGTAATCCCAGCAAAATCGTTTCTACTCTTACTTACAGCAAAAGAACAGGAAATGGACGTTGGTGCTCTAATCACACTTTTTGAAGGTGCTCTTGCATTTCTGCCTTTACTCGGTCTCTTCTGCTTCATTACCATATCACTGACATGAGCGACTTTTTCAGTTATCACTAAGGTCACTTCTGATTCCATGGACGATCCATTAACTCTCAACACATCCGGTAAAGAATGTAACATGTGAAGTAAGGAATTATATCCTAATAGCCTGTGTGGAATATAGCACCCTTCAAGATTTTTAAAATCTTTATTCAGACTGTTCACTGTAACTCTAACTGGGGCGGACACTAAAAGACTCCTAAGAATCTTCTTCACTTCTTCTAATTGAGCCATAACTTGATATTTTAAACACTATTACTCACTATGAAACTGCGAACACTTTCGAAATATCGAATTAGCAACTGCTGATACAAAATCTAGTAGCGCAACTTGTCTCTTCAGGTGAAGTACGTGAATAAACTGACGGTTAACATTGACCATAGTTTATATAGGCAGATGACAGCCAGGCAGGCGCCTATTCGTTGGCACATGCGCAATGCAATGCGCATGTCATTCAGAGATATATAATGTTATTTCCATATTCTTATTATTGAATTTATTTATTGTTGAATTTTTTGTTGAACATTTTCCTTTGATGAAGAATGCAAATTCGAAATCATTAGAACAAATAGAACAGGAATCTGTTTGTGCCTAGATCTCATAAGAACAATTGTTTTAACAGATTTGCTATTTGAATAAGAGGAAAAAAATTAGATTAGTTAAATGAAATCTTGTATATTTTATATAACCGGCAATAAAAGATATATTACTGCATTACGTACACTATCTGCACTAATAAATTTTATATGTTAGTGTGGTTAGTATGGTTCCCCGATTTTTTGATAGAATATTACAAGAAAATGGCATCCACGAAATTGAAAAAAATTTTCCAATAAGTTTTTTTTATGGGAAGGATTAACTATCATATAATAGGTATATATGGTGATTCAGTATTTGCGAAATTTGTTGTATAGTGAAAATTTGATTTGTGAGATTTCTGGAGAATGGGTACTTCGTGTATTGCAGTGGTGGTTTATTTCTTGTGATTCACGAAATGACATAAACGATTATATTGAAGGAAACTCCGAGAGAGTGAACTGAAAAAATCGTTTATCAACAAACTTTGATTGAAAATAATTTGAACCATAGTTGATGTTTTCGAATGGAATATATATGGATATATATTTTATAAAATTAGTTCAAGGTAAAACAGGCATTTCTGTACTATCAATACACACAATCTTACACTAAATAAATACGAACGATGTCTGTTCGGAACAATTTCATTTTCTAGTTATGTTGATAAACATATGTCTATCATATGATGGAATTGTCAAAATCTGTATTCAATTAAGTGTTTGAAATGAAATGAAGTGCTTTAAGGCACTTTAAGCTTTAACTGGGGTATTTGACAGTCCACTTTTGCATCAAAAAAGTTTAAAATTGATTCAAGTGCTTTAATAGAGGAAGCCGATGACGATGAACGTCCGTTCTTCTACTCGGTTAAAAACAAGTAAAGTAATCGCGAAAGAATGGATACCATACCTGCCCTTATTTGAATTCGAAATTTTAGCTTAATCTTATCAGAATAGAAACGATTTTCCTGAAAATTTCATTCCCTACATGGATAGCACGAGCAAATAATGAATAATGTTCTATACCAATTGCTTGACCGATTAAGAAATGTTGAATTAAATATCTCGAATGATCCTTCAGATAATTATCAAGTAGGTACCTTTTCAATTGTTTTGATATACTTTCATTCAAATGGGATACCATCTAAATTCGGAATTTATGGAATACCTGCTATTTTTCTGCGGCGGTAATGCTTGGGATATTTAATTCTTCTGACATTGAGATTTCATTTTCTCGATATGAAGGCTTCGGCTGTGAAGATTTTTAATTATCTCTACTATTAGTCCAGAAGAATTCCAAGAATGCTATTCATTTGGAATTGTAATTTTGAACTATATCGAAAATTCTGAAATACAAAGCTTGTCCCATTCAATTGAAAATTTTTTCAAAGCCAGTACCTACCTAGAATGTCAATAGAAAAAAGTGTAAGAAGAGACTACAGTCCATTCTGAATGAAAAAGATACAAAGGCAATTTTAGAAGTTTTCAGAACAATTTGATCATCAACTAACAGTTAAATATGCATGAAAAACTCCGAATTGAGAGCATTATTCTCAGAATTGAAAAATTCACAATTGGTTTCTATAGATAGCAATTCTTTTATTTTGAATCAATAAATATTGAAATGAGTTAGAAGTTTTGTACCTGCCTATTATGTTCGTATTTAGTTTGTGGAAATTTCCTATTGAAAATATTTCATTTCTATTTAGATTTTTTTAGAATGTTTCAGTTCTGAGTTTTTTTCAGAAACAAGTAAATTTCAAAAATCTCAAGATGAAAACACATAAAGGAAATTCAGAAATGAAAAATATTATCTACTTTATAGTAACTTAGTGCCTATCATACGAAAGTTTTATTCAGCTTTTTCAACATATAACTGCAAAATACATACACAACACAGGAAAATCCAAATATGCAAAAAATTTTCAATAATTGTTTGAGGAAAACGTCAGAATACACAAACTTTCACAAACGAATATTTTTTCATTATTGAATCAAAATTGGAATTTATTAGTTTCAAGTCTATTGAATATTATGTTAAAAACCAGTTGTGATGAGATCTGACACAGTAGATTATTTTTCAGTATATCTTTCAAATTCTTGAGCCTCATTGAAAACAACTCTTTATAAATTTTTTTTCAGCATCGTATATGTTTTTCATTTCAAAATAACCCTAATTTTGGAAATGAATATATTGGCCATAACCAATCAAATGATCCGAGTTTCGTATCGACACTCGTTTGATTTTCATAATGATCATCTCTTCGAATGAAATGGGAAAAAGTAGATTTGCGTTCTCAAAATTGTTCATTTTTGTTCGTACAAAAATTCTACATAATATATTTCTTCAGTGTAGAATATTTCCTGCAGTTATTTGATTGCCAAATTAAGTTTTATAACTCATGATTTCTAAATACGTAGGCATTTTATGAATAAAAGCTCAATTTTTGTCTTAGTGAATGAATTTTGTGTTGGTAATTATAGGCAGTATGTGTAGTTATTATTCTTTTTTATATATTTTATTAATTTCCTCTTCTTCTGCGTACTCTTTCTTTTCTCAAGAATTGAGTCATCGAATACCAATTTTAATTCACCAGTAGTAATATATAGTAGTAGGTCTATAAAATAAAGGCTGAGAAATGAATTCCTAATATAAAATCTTCAAATTCTCTCTGATTGCAATCAAAAATGCATTCTGAAAAAATTGCCAAAATGGCAGTTCTATAAATTTATCAGAACGAAATGGTCATTAAACTCCACTCAAAGAAGCACTGAACACTAGTGATTATAAGAATTATTTCCAGAAAAGAAAAGAAATAACATTGCTTCAAATCAATAAATATTGACATGCATTGAGAGTTTTGTACCTGCTTATTGTCTTCGTAATTCATTTGAGGAATTTTTTCATTTAGAAGACTGTATTGCTATTCAGATCTTATCTCTTTACATTTTGACTGAACTTTGAAATAACACTTACATCTGGAGGTAACAGGAATCAGATTTGAGTTTTTTTCAGAAACGAGTTGATCTGAGATATCTCCAGTTTGAAACACATATAGAAAAGTTTGAAAAACTCATCAGTCAGAAATTATAATAACTAGATATAGAATTCTTCAAATACAAGTCAAGTTCAGAAAAAAAATATGAACTCATAGAAAATAAGGAAATGAATTATTTCGGAATTATAAGAATTACATTTGAGTTTTTTTTTCAGAAATAAGAGAATTTCAGAAAACTCAAATTGAAAATTCATATAGAAAAACCAGAAAATGTATAAACCTAGAATTATGATTGAAATATTAGCCTCGAATAACGGCAAAAAATGCATTTCAAAAATTTCACTAAATAAATCGCTCGTGAGCACCGAAATACATAAATCCTATTCACTGATACAAAAACCGAATTCGTAATGTTCAATGTTCAAGTCATGCTATCTTAATGTGCAATTGTCATGGGCAACCGAACACAAAGCATTCAAGAGGAATATGACTAAATATCAAAACTCTATTGGAACATAAATTCATAGAAGTTTCATCATGTCAAATGTATGTGTTTTGCAAAATAAGAATGTATATCAATGCATTATGCGGTCGACGGAAAATCTTGTTACCAACTCGTTTATTAATTTAGCAACTAATGGTCTATAACTATTAACGCGCTCGCTATGCTAATGCGTCAAAATATCTTGACCAAAAGTTGTTGTCATCAACGATATAGTTGATTAAATAACTAGTTTCTATCGCCTACAAAATAGAAATTGGGTTTGAAGTACACAAAATTGATCTATAATGATCCAAATTATTAATCAATTTTCAATATTTTGATGTCCTTTTTAATGGACAACCGAACAATAAGTATTCAGGAGCAATACGAGTTGTGTTACACCTCTTCTGGATCATAGAAACTTATATTATGTCAAAATTATCTCTCATGCAAAGTAAAAGCGTTTTACAATACAGAATAATATACCCAACTCTTAATGCGGTCAACGAAAAAACCTTCAATCATCAAGCGGATTAATTCGCTGTCATTGATTAACTAAGGAATGCGTGGTAGATAAATGAGAATTGGGGTTTTCTTCATTCATATTGTACTGAGTCAGCTTAGCCAAAATCATAGAAAATTTTATTGAAGATTACGCTCAAATAAAAAATAATTTATTTTCAATACAAGAAATATGCATAAGAAAATGCATTCATTATGAATAAAACACATTGAGATGTACTTGAACAAAATGGCGAATGCGCCAGTGCCATCTAGGATAGTGAGAAAGATAAGTCAAAAAACCTCTTTTCCTATATCTGCATCAGTGTCAGATCGTTACTCATTGAAAGGGCAGTACTTCAAGATATTTACATCGACATTATAAATTCGAAAACAGTATTTTTATCTTCACAATGTTGGATCGATTGCCTTATGAACTGCAAAACTAAATGATTCGAATTTGAAGAAAAAGAATATGCTTATAGTGACTTAGTTGTCATGAACTACGATATTTTTTCAACTTGCAGTGTACAGCTGCTATGAGTTGAACTTCAACACACTTGTAGCACTAGATAAAATCCACAAATTTTTTCTGCAATGAGCACAGTTACCAATATTAATCCCTTTTCAGGTAGACAACGGAATGAAAGAATCAAAGAATCTTGATCAATTATCATCTACATCCGATCTGATAAAAATTAAGATATATATGGACTTCGATCGTCACCTGTGTATGACCTGCATTCTAACATATTATTTGTTAACTATGAAAATATATATATTTTTTATGGAACATAAGAAGAAAAGACAGTTTTTGCTATCATCAAATCAATAGTTGGAAATAGAAATAACGAGATTGTTTTTCACTGTGACAATTAAGATATTTATGGATATCTAAAGACCTATGTAGTTGATGTAAATTCAAATGTATTCGAGTTTATCTCTCTTGAAAAACTCCATATTTTCAGATCTTTCAAAGTGCAAAGTATTTCAGGAGGTCGTCATGTGATTTGTACTCTGTTATATTATGTTAAATGTATTTTTATATATGAAATGTGTTTTCGTTTTTTGTAAAATGTTTTCTTATGTCTGGAATAAATAATTATATTTCAGTTACCTGAACTTATGAGAACTTTGGTATTATTTATTTATGAGGTTTAACAGGGTTATGAGTTCTGGCCAAAATTAATCATAAAATAAAAATAATATTGGCAAAATATGTGTAGCTATAATAGTTTCAGTTTAGATTTTCACTGAAACTATCATAGCTACATATATCTTTAGCCAATATATTTTTTTTATTTTATGATTGATGTTGACTAAATCTCATAATCCGTTTCTGTTAAACTATAGCCACGTCAAAAAACAATTTTGGATACCTTCTCAAAAGTAAAATACAAACTTATCATTTATTTAGGATAAAAAAATATTATCATACCTGGAAACATAACAATGTTTTATAGAACTATCTGAGGTAAAATAGGTATAAACTCATCGTTTGTTCAAAGCAATGAGAATTATGATATGACAAAATATAGGTACCAATATTATGGAGAAATTTCAGAGTACAATACAACTCATCATTTCTTCGATAAAGGAACAGAGGATTTATGCAACTAGATCTAAATAATATATGAATAACCTAATATTTTTTGTACATCGTATTTTTCCAGTGAAATCTTAACTTTGAAGAAAAAAGTAATAATGCGAATTTCAGACTGAAGTGTACAGTTTTCTTTAAAATTCACTTCCTCTAAGAACACAGGTTAACCGCTTATTCAGTTAAATACCAATTTCTTCTACAATTCTTTTTTAAGATACATAGCTTTTTTATCTTGGTGCCATATTCTTTGGCCGACATCGTATAATATATATTGTTATATTTATTTATTCAATGATAATATATTGCCGATATGACCAAGAACCATCAATAGAAGAAAATCTGATTAATGAAGACTTGATATTGTAATCGCCATCAGGTTCTGTATCGACTATTTCAACTCCTGCGACATCAACATCATTAACATTATTAACTGAACCACCTCCAAGAAAGAAATCAAATGATTTGAATAATTTCATCACAAACTTCGACTTGAAAAAAATATTAGAATCATCTGCTTTGGGAAAAGCTCTCCTGAGCTGGTACTGCATTAAAGGAGCAAGACGCAAGACAAGGCTACCTTGTTGACATAATAACTACTGATACTATCAACAGAGGTTTCACGTGAGTACATACCTATCTTTTATCTATTTCAAATATAGTGTTTTGAAATTCTGAAAACATTGATAGTTATTTTTGGCCAATCTCAAACAAATAGGATTACATTTTTCAATTTCAGCATATTTATATAAAGGTCAATGTTTTTCACCTTTGTAGTAGAGAACACCTTTTGAAACTACTTGAATGCATTTCTCTGATATAATAAATAATATTTAATTTTTCAGTCACCTCACCAATAACGATTACAATATATTGAGTCAGAAGATAGTGGAATTATTCCCAAGTGAAGTAACAGAAGTTTATTATTTGGCTCCTATAAAAAAAAAGATTCCCTGATAAATAAACCAGGATTGGCAAAGGGAAAATTAGTCGATAAATTTCGCAATCGATAAACTTTCCTAAGGGAAGCAAGATTGCTACCCTCTCGTACAAGTACTGGTGTACTTTCATCTACTATTAAGGAAGCAGAAGAAGGTAGGTATTGCAGAACCAGTCAATTATGGTGCATTGGTGCGGCACTTCATTTGATGAATCTGATTTTCAGAGCATGTTCAAGACCAGTCGTTAGAGAAACATATTCAGTGGTTGTACCATAACAGAGAGCCACATGAGGAGGTCTATAAGCATTGGGATTCATCATTTGCTTCACGACGTCAAAAGTTACTGAAGGAAGGGGGAGATTTAACAGAATTTTACAAAGAGTATCCAATATTGAAGGAGTCCATTTGCTTATCTCTTGTAAGCTATGCTTTTCGTTATACCATTTTTGGTTTTAGGAATTGAAGAATAATGACATATTGAACTTTTGAAAACAAAAAATTCAAAAATTTTTACATAATTTTAATTTGTTTCAGATCGAAAGAGACTTTGATACAATATTTTCGACAAAAAAAGCTTATTTCTCACTTGGAAACCAACCATAACGAAACTAATTACACTTAGAAGACAATATGTTATATCTGATACTGACAAGGTTCTTTTACATCTACTACAGTCTAGTTCTTTAGCATGGTAAGAAATACTCTTGGAATAAAATTGGCTATCCTGAATTTCTAATTTGAAGTTTTAAAATTTCCTTCCAGACTACCGAATATTTTTAATGTTCAGTTTGCTCCCAACGCTTTTGCCAAATAGATCCAGGCATGTTTATGGCAGAAGCCGAAAGCAGTGGAAACCTACAACCAGTGATTCCAGAAATGGTATCATTTTGAGAGTTGATGTAAGTTATGGAATTCAATCAATTTACTTTTCAATTAGATTTTGAAACCTAGTTTCTTTAATAATTTTTCAAAAATTTTCATTACAGCTGCCAGTAGATATTGAACATGCTCTGGAACTAAGAAAAGAAAGACTAAAAGGATTCGATATAGCTTTCCATCCATTCCTCGTGGTCCATTGTAATGGTACAACTGTTCACAATGTATATTTATATGTAAATGACCAACTGTATGAGGTAGGAAGTGTTTCAAAAGCTATTGACCTTTGTTTCAAGTGTTATCATAGTTTTCACTTAAAATATCAGACTGAAAGTGAGCATATTTGGTTTTTTTATCCAAAGGGCTTTATATGATATAAAATCCGAATGGGATACAGCTTTTCCGAATATATAAGATCTAGTCAACAAAACTAAGACTGCATGAAATTCATAACTGTCATATTTTGTACCTGAAGGATAATTTTTTATTTAAAAAATGTTTTATTGCAAAGGCTGCCATATTACTTTTCTCAGTGCAGATTCATTCATACTTCACAACAAGATTTTTCATAAATTCACCGACTTTTATATTTGTACTTTTAATGTATGCAGCAAAAAATATGACGCCCTCAAAAATTTAAAAAAGCACGTCCACAGTCATGAAAACGCTTCTGTATTTTATAAAGTTGACAATTCAGCTGCGTTAGATAATATAAGGGTAGATGAAAATTTAGTAAGAAGTCACGAAGGCCAGTTAGATATTCACCCAGCAAAAAATAAAGATGTTTGTCAGCATTTCGAAAATGTACATTTTGTTGTAAGGTTTTTGACTAAACTCTATGAAAATACTAGTATTACTAGGAAAGTTATTCAGGAAGTAGTAGAAAATACGAATGAATTACTAACAGATGTTTTCGCTTATATTCAAAGTAAACTCGACAAGTTTGAAGATTCTTTACCCCCAGAATTTGCAGAAAGTGTTACTTTGTCATTGGCGAATCCTTTCAATGAACTACTTACTGAATATAAAAGATTTAAATTTTTTGAACATTCAAGTGACTTCATAAATGCCGAGAAAGTTGAAATAGGTAAAATTTTGGATGACAGTAGAAAAAAAGGATCTGTATATTTAGATTACAGATGGTGTTATGCCTATGTTGTACTAATTGAAAAAATATTAAAAAAATTTTTACAGATTGAAAATATTTTGGAAACTAGTCTTGATTATATCGAGCTAGAATCTAAAGTACATAGCACTTGTATTTCAAGTATGTTCAACGCCAGTCAATGGAAATTAATTAAGGCAAAGTTTCATAATAAAATTGTTTTACCAATTTTTTCATATTTTGATGATGTAGAATGCGGAAATCCCCTTGGAACACAAGCTGGAGTTCACAAAATTGGTTGCGTATATTTTTCGCTGGGTGGTATTCCTCCTAAGTTTTCCTCCAAATTACGAAATATTTTTTTCTGGGGAAATTTTTAATTTTTAATTTTTTTGGAAACAAAGGGTATAAATTTAATATTGGCACTGAAACAAAAACAGTATATTTCACACTTTTCTCAGTGTTAGGCGATAATCTTGGGGTAAATTTTATTTTAGGCATTTCTGAAAGTTTCAAAGCCAATTATTTCTGTAGGTTTTGCTATTCCAGTAGAGAGGTATCTAACAGATTGTGCTTGGAAAATGAAACCTTTCTCAGAAATCCAGCGAATTTTACTCATCACTTCGAGTCAATGTCCCATGGCATAAAAGAAAATTGTATATTTAATGGTCTGGGAAACTATCATGTAACTACCAATTTTTCTTGTGATATTATGCATGACCTACTTGAAGGAATATGTAGATATGAAATGGCTCAGATATTGGACAAGCTTATTTATAATGATAAGCGTTTCAAACTAGTAAATTTCAATAAAAGAATCAAGTATTTCGACTATGATTACACAATCGATGAAAGGAATAAAATACCACAAATCATAGAAAAACATTTGACAAACAAATGCCTTATTATGTCAGCCTCAGAGATGTTATCCCTAATTATATATTTCCCATTTTTAGTAGAAAATTCAGTTGATTTTGATGATGAGATTTGGTTTTTTATTTGCTTTTATATGATATCACTTCTTATTGTTTCAAGAAAGAAATCGATATTTCAGAGATGAAATATTTGAAGTATCTCATCAAAGAACATCATTCCTTATATTTGAAAATTTTTGAGGGTAGTCTGAAGCCTAAACATCATTTTCTAAAACACAACCCCGGAATTATAGAAAAAATGGGTACATTACATAGCATGTCCTTTATGAGATATGAAGCTTTTCATAAAATAGGAAAAACGAATGCTCATGTTGTAACTTCAAGAATAAACATCTTAAAAACTTTATCACTGCGTTATCAATTACGTTTGTGCCACATATTTCAAACTGAAGATTGTATCAAGAGTAGTTTAATATTTGGTGCAACAAAGTTCATAGGTACATCTGGCTCAGATGGGGATAAATTTGAAGTAGACTGGATCAAATACAATGCTGTACATTTTAAAGTTGAATCTGCTATTAATGTAACATTAGAAGAAAAGGCAGTTTTTGCTATCATCAAATCAATAGTTGGAAATAAAAATAACGAGGTTGTTTTTCACTGTAAAATTTTAAGATTAATAGATATTTGTGGAAATCTAAAGGCCTATGTAGTTGATGTAAATTCAAATGTATTTGAGATCATCTCTGTTGAAAAACTCCAGATTTTTAGATCTTTCAAAGTGCATAGTATTTCAGGAGGTCGTCATGTGATAAGTATGTTTAGTCTGCACTGATAAATGCATCAAAGTGTTATTTTATTCCTCCCAAAATTGGGTACCTATATGTGATTTGTATTGTTATATGTAAAATGTATTTTTGTTATATATAGAATGTATTTTTGTTTTTGTAAAATGTTTATGTCTGCAATAAATATTTATGTTCAGTTTCATTTGATATTTTATTCATTTATTTACATCATACCTGAACTTATAAGAACTTTGATAGTATTTATTTAGGAGTTTCAACAGGGTTATGAGTTCTGGCCATAATTAATCATAAATTAAAAATAATATTGGCAGAATATATGTAGCTATAATAGTTTCAGTTTAGATTTTCGCTGAAACTTTTATAGCTACATATCGCACTTCCGGTGCGACACTGTCACTTTTGCAGAAATGTAGTTTCTCAGGAGAAGCTTTTCAAACTTTGACATGTCACAAAACAATAACTTTAGAAGATAGAAATGAGACAAATAGCTTATACTACAGTGTCAACTTTTAACTTCACTTCTGGTTGAATAATGATCACTAAATACCGTAAAAAATTTACTATACGATTATTTAAACATTTCAACCCTCTCAAAAGTGACGTTTTGGCACTATCGAAAAATTATAACTGTAGTTTTGTCACACTGAATTATAAAAAAACGAGTACAAAATGTTTACTGATTTTTATTTCAAATCAAATAATCCACAGTTGTTAATAAAATAATCAAAAACTCTTCGAAGTGAACATAAACTTTTTAACAGTTTTTCATTGATGTAGTTCAAAAATATTTAGATATTGGAGAAATAATGTCACAACTACTGCATCTAGGGTCACTATTGCTCTAGAATCGAGAAAATATTATGACACAATTACCTTATTAACAGTGTAGCTCCCAGCGTAACCGTGTTTCGCGCCAAAACCACAAAGACACTGTAGCCCTCTTAGGAAACTATGCGTACTACAGAAGTAACGTTATTGCACCAAGTAAAGGGGTGCTTTAGGACTACTAATACATATTTAACCCAATTTTGCATTTTTTGCATAAGTGACAGTGTCGCACCGGGGCTCGGGGGTGCGATATATCATTTGCCAAAAATTTTTTTTGACGTGGCTAGTTTAACAGAGACGGATTATGAGCTTTAGTCGAAATTAATCATAAAAGATTAATTTCGACTGAAACTCATAATCCGTCTCTGTTAAATCGTCAAAAAAAATTTTGTATACCTTTTCAAAAGTAAAATACAAACTTATCATTTATTTAGGATAAAAAAATATTATCATATCTGGAAACAACAATGTTTTATAAAACTATCTGAGGTACAATATATACTGATCGTTTGTTCAAAGCAAAGAGAATTATGATATGACAAAATATACCAATATTATGGAGCAATTTTCGAGTACAATACAAACTCATCATTTATTTCACATTATCATTTATATATTGGGTTTATGAATATATTTATTATACAATATGTGATAAGTTCGACGTAAACAAATATGTCGCTGCTTACAAAGATATATCTGTTATTAGAAAGCCTAACAGTGCTACTCAACAAAATATGATTGCTTAATATACAACAAATCATTTATTCACAGAAATTTAACATTTCAAACGTTAGTGTGAAACTTACCTAAGTTGGGCCCTATTTAAAGCTGATATTAGTTTGTGATCACCTGATTTTATTAATCACAAATAAACGTTTCTCTCAGTGTCCGCAGGAAGTTTCCCGGAATGATTTCAAAAAGATCCTCCGGATCTTTCAGAAATTATTTTGATCGCAGTAAAAATAAGGTAAGCCTACTTACTAGCTTTCCAACAGGACATTGTTGCTCAAGAAAGCATAAGATGGAAACGTGCCTAACAAAAACTGACCAGTGCATATTCTATGGGGAAGAGGAGGAAACTCCTTTTCGCTTTGTTATAGATTGCGTAGCTGCACGAAGAATATCTTGGGCAGAAGAATCGAAGGAGGATTGAATTCAATTCCGTAAATTATAACAATATGTGAAAGAGATTTCATGCGTATAATCGAAGTGAATTTTTGTTCTACAGAAATGCTTTTTGCATTTCTGATGATGCCATTGAAAGCCTGTGAAGAAATATTTATGAGTAAATTGCCGAATGATAATAATGATGAGTCTAAAAATTTTCTTATTGCTCGACATGCTGTAAAACTATAGATATTTTGTTTTAAATATATCAGGCTCTTTTTGGTGAAAGTAAGCAGATGGGGCGAGAAATTTTGTTTGAAAGTAATTATTATAAGAAAACGATTTCACCTGCTTTCCAAATTTACAATTCGCGAATAACCTACTTGTAATGATTTTAGTGCTGAGGAAATGTCAACAATTTTATTCATTTCGAATACTTAAAAATTTTTGGGAAAAACTCTTGTCAGAGTTAAACTATACTTTCGACAATAATAACATACAACTATTGATTTGGTTTTTCAGCGTCTTTGATTTCAATTCAAATGCTGTTCAAAAATAGATGGTGACTTAATTATTTGTTTTTATACTTACCTCGCTCATTGAAGAATTCATCTGCATATCTAATTCCTATGTATTATTCATTTTAACTGTTCACAATGATCAACTCGTCAATTATCTGTCTTAAAAATGTCTTTACAACTGAATTTGGAATAGTAGTTTTTTCTTTAATTTTTTAATTAATTCATAAATATTCCAGTAATTGATATAACAAAAATCAAGACCTCAACTAGAGTATGAAATTTTGAATCATTGCCTTCATCGTTTTCTGCTAGGAAATTTCAACGAATATTCATAGGAAAGTAGTTCCTACACCATATCTCTGACACAGAAATAATTATATTTTTAAAGTTGAGCAAAGACTCTTCAAACGAAATATTAGTCTGTTAGACAATGCCGCAGATTAGTATTCATTGCTTCAAGTATTGGCATAACAGATTCTCTTGGCCCTTCTTTTCAAAAGTAAATGCTTATTTTAATATTTGTTTTTATACTTACCTTGCTCATTGAAGAATTCATATGCATATCTTATTCCTATGATGTATATTCATTTCAACTGTTTACAATGAATAGCTTGTCTATTATCTGTTTCGAAATTTTTTTTGCAGGTGAATTTATACTAGTTATTATTTGCTTTAGATTTGAATTAGTTATTTGTTGTTTCGATGATGAAAATATCAAGAATCAAGATTTCAATAGGATTATGAAATTTTCAGTCATCGCCTCCAAAGAATAAATCTGTAAATCTTATGTCTATTGATTCACTGTTTATAATGATGAACTTTTCTTATATCTTGCTTAAATATCACTTTGCAGGGTATTTAGACTAGTATTTAAGAAACGACATCAATTAAAATTAATACATATATTCTTGAAAATGTCAATATATACAAATTATGTACAGAAATAAATATAATTAAATGATACAATAAAACAGTTTTTCCATAAAGAATGTTAAGAAATTGAATTATTTCTTCAGTCAGTGTTTTTCATTAGACTTCTTCTCATCTTCAGCCGCTCAATCATTTTCTTTCTTGGGTTCTTCTCTTCACTGGCAGTACTCACTCGACTAGTGGAGCTCTGGAACAAAAAATGAAAGGAATATTAGAATTTTTCCTTGGAAGCAACCTTCATTTTATAATTAACCGAAGTTCAGAAAAATTTTTGATTTTGAAGTGCAAATTCACGAGAAGAAAACTGCCTAATGACTAAAAATGTGATATTTTCTCGAAATATTCTGGGTGAGATGTTCTTCACAATAACGTCCTCTACCAAATTCAATTAACTTATATTAACTGACGAATGATCAACTCAAAGTTTCAGGAAAATATTTTGGAATCACATGAACTTGATATGACTTTTCTGTCGACCTCCAAATGAAGCCGAGTTTAACGTATTTGAAATTGATCGATAAGGTTCCAATTTATATGAAATTAATAATTTTTAATATTGCAATGTTCGATTGTTATGACCGTCAAAACCAAAGTTTTCAGAAGCAAAACGATAAATGTTACAACTCTACTGAGTCTTCACAACATAAGAATTAATATGTCAATTTTATATCCCGTGTAGAATAAGAATGAATTTCAATCAAAAATTCGTATTCAATATACATTGCGGTCAACGAAAATATTTTGTGATCAACAAATAACTAGTAACGAATTCGAGAAAGAAATAAAGACAAAAAAAATATATTGCAGCTCTTCTTGATTGGGTTTGGCTGTGGAAATTATGAAGTGAAAATTGTCTTTATACATTGAAGTTCAAGATAAAAGTTACAAATTCAAATGCTTTGTATAATAATTTAGAAGGAAATCATTTCAAAAAACATAAAATCCACTCATATTCAGCAAAAACATTACTAACTTCCTTCGGTACTTCAGAAATACTGAAATGATTACTCTTATACTTAGAACGATACCAAAAACAATCAAGAAGAACTGAAATTATAGTTGAAAAGAATGCAAAATAGTTACCTTCAATTCTCTATTGGAAATATATTCAGCATAACCTTCTTTTACCAGCAGCTCATTCAACGTTTTTAAAGGCATACTGCTGGCAACGGTGTGCAAGCTCACAACCCCATCTCTGTTATCTATAACTTTGCCAAATACGTGTCTTGAAGTTACCATTTCCTTTAACCTCAAAACACTTTGCCTGCTCCAAGCGCCATCTTTGGGTCTAATTCCAGCTAAACTAGTCTCTACTGCTTGTGAAGGTAAAGAACAAAACTTTTTCGTAAGGAACCGCACTTGCTCTCTTTCAAGATTGATGAGCGTTCCAAAATCGATAAGATAAACTTTGACATATCCACCGACTTCATGAAGGAGATCAACTATTATGGCTCTCTGGAATTCATTCTGGGTGTATACTACACAATAAAGTCCCACTTCGAGTAAAAATTCAGGAATTACATATTTCTGTTCGTGATCTCGGTAAAAAATTTGCATAGTGTCCATCATTTCATTCAAACGTCCATCGTCCTTATAAATCCAGAATTTGCTGGGATTATATATATCACTCACAACTATTTGTATATTATCTCCAACTTTGTACCCATTTATTGTGGTATTATCTATAGCCTCTCCTAGCTTGATGGAATCTTGTGGTATTAAATCAGCATAAGTATCCCAGTCTTTCGTTTTGACACCTTTAATCTTGGAAAGATCCACAGTTTCAGGTGCGATATTTGGAAAAACAAATTCATTTTCTTCCTTGATTTTCTTCAATGGAGGATTCTCCACATCGTTAAGCTTATAGTCACAATAAGAGTCAAGCTGATAATAAAAAATATTTTCCGAGTTAACACTGATTGATCTGTCAAATCCATATTTCTGGTGATCAAGGCTTTTGAAATGCTTCTGCTCATACAATGCTGGCAGATCGGTACACCGAATTTTTGAGGAATGTTGTTTTATGAACTTTTTGATTTTGGTTTGAATATAGAACGGAGGTTTTGAATCTTCCTCACTTTCAATCATTGAGATTCCTTCATCTTCAGATGAACTTCTCGAGAAATGTTTGTTTTCAATTTTATCGCTGTTCAGTGTATTCATTTTCCTCAACATGCGGAGTTTCAATTTCTCAAATCTGGATTTGACAGATGATTTCTGTTTTTCGATCTTGGGTTCCTCGTTAGGATTAATATGTGGCATATGCTTCGATAAACAGGGGACTCTTGGAGACTCCTCTACATTGTACGATGTACAACTATCATATTCTTTACTATTATCGCTCTCGATAGTACTGTATGAGTCGTCCAAATTGGAATTTGTTCTGTGAAAATTTTCTGATTCTCGCTTTGTAAAACAAGGTGGTTTTATATTTCTTGACAGTAATGGTCTCGGAAAAGGAGATAATCTATCGAGATTCCTTACAATCGAAGTGTTCAGTTTATTTTCTGTAATCCCAGCAAAATCGTTTCTACTCTTACTTACAGCAAAAGAACAGGAAATGGACGTTGGTGCTCTAATCACACTTTTTGAAGGTGCTCTTGCATTTCTGCCTTTACTCGGTCTCTTCTGCTTCATTACCATATCACTGACATGAGCGACTTTTTCAGTTATCACTAAGGTCACTTCTGATTCCATGGACGATCCATTAACTCTCAACACATCCGGTAAAGAATGTAACATGTGAAGTAAGGAATTATATCCTAATAGCCTGTGTGGAATATAGCACCCTTCAAGATTTTTAAAATCTTTATTCAGACTGTTCACTGTAACTCTAACTGGGGCGGACACTAAAAGACTCCTAAGAATCTTCTTCACTTCTTCTAATTGAGCCATAACTTGATATTTTAAACACTATTACTCACTATGAAACTGCGAACACTTTCGAAATATCGAATTAGCAACTGCTGATACAAAATCTAGTAGCGCAACTTGTCTCTTCAGGTGAAGTACGTGAATAAACTGACGGTTAACATTGACCATAGTTTATATAGGCAGATGACAGCCAGGCAGGCGCCTATTCGTTGGCACATGCGCAATGCAATGCGCATGTCATTCAGAGATATATAATGTTATTTCCATATTCTTATTATTGAATTTATTTATTGTTGAATTTTTTGTTGAACATTTTCCTTTGATGAAGAATGCAAATTCGAAATCATTAGAACAAATAGAACAGGAATCTGTTTGTGCCTAGATCTCATAAGAACAATTGTTTTAACAGATTTGCTATTTGAATAAGAGGAAAAAAATTAGATTAGTTAAATGAAATCTTGTATATTTTATATAACCGGCAATAAAAGATATATTACTGCATTACGTACACTATCTGCACTAATAAATTTTATATGTTAGTGTGGTTAGTATGGTTCCCCGATTTTTTGATAGAATATTACAAGAAAATGGCATCCACGAAATTGAAAAAAATTTTCCAATAAGTTTTTTTTATGGGAAGGATTAACTATCATATAATAGGTATATATGGTGATTCAGTATTTGCGAAATTTGTTGTATAGTGAAAATTTGATTTGTGAGATTTCTGGAGAATGGGTACTTCGTGTATTGCAGTGGTGGTTTATTTCTTGTGATTCACGAAATGACATAAACGATTATATTGAAGGAAACTCCGAGAGAGTGAACTGAAAAAATCGTTTATCAACAAACTTTGATTGAAAATAATTTGAACCATAGTTGATGTTTTCGAATGGAATATATATGGATATATATTTTATAAAATTAGTTCAAGGTAAAACAGGCATTTCTGTACTATCAATACACACAATCTTACACTAAATAAATACGAACGATGTCTGTTCGGAACAATTTCATTTTCTAGTTATGTTGATAAACATATGTCTATCATATGATGGAATTGTCAAAATCTGTATTCAATTAAGTGTTTGAAATGAAATGAAGTGCTTTAAGGCACTTTAAGCTTTAACTGGGGTATTTGACAGTCCACTTTTGCATCAAAAAAGTTTAAAATTGATTCAAGTGCTTTAATAGAGGAAGCCGATGACGATGAACGTCCGTTCTTCTACTCGGTTAAAAACAAGTAAAGTAATCGCGAAAGAATGGATACCATACCTGCCCTTATTTGAATTCGAAATTTTAGCTTAATCTTATCAGAATAGAAACGATTTTCCTGAAAATTTCATTCCCTACATGGATAGCACGAGCAAATAATGAATAATGTTCTATACCAATTGCTTGACCGATTAAGAAATGTTGAATTAAATATCTCGAATGATCCTTCAGATAATTATCAAGTAGGTACCTTTTCAATTGTTTTGATATACTTTCATTCAAATGGGATACCATCTAAATTCGGAATTTATGGAATACCTGCTATTTTTCTGCGGCGGTAATGCTTGGGATATTTAATTCTTCTGACATTGAGATTTCATTTTCTCGATATGAAGGCTTCGGCTGTGAAGATTTTTAATTATCTCTACTATTAGTCCAGAAGAATTCCAAGAATGCTATTCATTTGGAATTGTAATTTTGAACTATATCGAAAATTCTGAAATACAAAGCTTGTCCCATTCAATTGAAAATTTTTTCAAAGCCAGTACCTACCTAGAATGTCAATAGAAAAAAGTGTAAGAAGAGACTACAGTCCATTCTGAATGAAAAAGATACAAAGGCAATTTTAGAAGTTTTCAGAACAATTTGATCATCAACTAACAGTTAAATATGCATGAAAAACTCCGAATTGAGAGCATTGTTCTCAGAATTGAAAAATTCACAATTGGTTTCTATAGATAGCAATTCTTTTATTTTGAATCAATAAATATTGAAATGAGTTAGAAGTTTTGTACCTGCCTATTATGTTCGTATTTAGTTTGTGGAAATTTCCTATTGAAAATATTTCATTTCTATTTAGATTTTTTTAGAATGTTTCAGTTCTGAGTTTTTTTCAGAAACAAGTAAATTTCAAAAATCTCAAGATGAAAACACATAAAGGAAATTCAGAAATGAAAAATATTATCTACTTTATAGTAACTTAGTGCCTATCATACGAAAGTTTTATTCAGCTTTTTCAACATATAACTGCAAAATACATACACAACACAGGAAAATCCAAATATGCAAAAAATTTTCAATAATTGTTTGAGGAAAACGTCAGAATACACAAACTTTCACAAACGAATATTTTTTCATTATTGAATCAAAATTGGAATTTATTAGTTTCAAGTCTATTGAATATTATGTTAAAAACCAGTTGTGATGAGATCTGACACAGTAGATTATTTTTCAGTATATCTTTCAAATTCTTGAGCCTCATTGAAAACAACTCTTTATAATTTTTTTTCAGCATCGTATATGTTTTTCATTTCAAAATAACCCTAATTTTGGAAATGAATATATTGGCCATAACCAATCAAATGATCCGAGTTTCGTATCGACACTCGTTTGATTTTCATAATGATCATCTCTTCGAATGAAATGGGAAAAAGTAGATTTGCGTTCTCAAAATTGTTCATTTTTGTTCGTACAAAAATTCTACATAATATATTTCTTCAGTGTAGAATATTTCCTGCAGTTATTTGATTGCCAAATTAAGTTTTATAACTCATGATTTCTAAATACGTAGGCATTTTATGAATAAAAGCTCAATTTTTGTCTTAGTGAATGAATTTTGTGTTGGTAATTATAGGCAGTATGTGTAGTTATTATTCTTTTTTATATATTTTATTAATTTCCTCTTCTTCTGCGTACTCTTTCTTTTCTCAAGAATTGAGTCATCGAATACCAATTTTAATTCACCAGTAGTAATATATAGTAGTAGGTCTATAAAATAAAGGCTGAGAAATGAATTCCTAATATAAAATCTTCAAATTCTCTCTGATTGCAATCAAAAATGCATTCTGAAAAAATTGCCAAAATGGCAGTTCTATAAATTTATCAGAACGAAATGGTCATTAAACTCCACTCAAAGAAGCACTGAACACTAGTGATTATAAGAATTATTTCCAGAAAAGAAAAGAAATAACATTGCTTCAAATCAATAAATATTGACATGCATTGAGAGTTTTGTACCTGCTTATTGTCTTCGTAATTCATTTGAGGAATTTTTTCATTTAGAAGACTGTATTGCTATTCAGATCTTATCTCTTTACATTTTGACTGAACTTTGAAATAACACTTACATCTGGAGGTAACAGGAATCAGATTTGAGTTTTTTTCAGAAACGAGTTGATCTGAGATATCTCCAGTTTGAAACACATATAGAAAAGTTTGAAAAACTCATCAGTCAGAAATTATAATAACTAGATATAGAATTCTTCAAATACAAGTCAAGTTCAGAAAAAAAATATGAACTCATAGAAAATAAGGAAATGAATTATTTCGGAATTATAAGAATTACATTTGAGTTTTTTTTTCAGAAATAAGAGAATTTCAGAAAACTCAAATTGAAAATTCATATAGAAAAACCAGAAAATGTATAAACCTAGAATTATGATTGAAATATTAGCCTCGAATAACGGCAAAAAATGCATTTCAAAAATTTCACTAAATAAATCGCTCGTGAGCACCGAAATACATAAATCCTATTCACTGATACAAAAACCGAATTCGTAATGTTCAATGTTCAAGTCATGCTATCTTAATGTGCAATTGTCATGGGCAACCGAACACAAAGCATTCAAGAGGAATATGACTAAATATCAAAACTCTATTGGAACATAAATTCATAGAAGTTTCATCATGTCAAATGTATGTGTTTTGCAAAATAAGAATGTATATCAATGCATTATGCGGTCGACGGAAAATCTTGTTACCAACTCGTTTATTAATTTAGCAACTAATGGTCTATAACTATTAACGCGCTCGCTATGCTAATGCGTCAAAATATCTTGACCAAAAGTTGTTGTCATCAACGATATAGTTGATTAAATAACTAGTTTCTATCGCCTACAAAATAGAAATTGGGTTTGAAGTACACAAAATTGATCTATAATGATCCAAATTATTAATCAATTTTCAATATTTTGATGTCCTTTTTAATGGACAACCGAACAATAAGTATTCAGGAGCAATACGAGTTGTGTTACACCTCTTCTGGATCATAGAAACTTATATTATGTCAAAATTATCTCTCATGCAAAGTAAAAGCGTTTTACAATACAGAATAATATACCCAACTCTTAATGCGGTCAACGAAAAAACCTTCAATCATCAAGCGGATTAATTCGCTGTCATTGATTAACTAAGGAATGCGTGGTAGATAAATGAGAATTGGGGTTTTCTTCATTCATATTGTACTGAGTCAGCTTAGCCAAAATCATAGAAAATTTTATTGAAGATTACGCTCAAATAAAAAATAATTTATTTTCAATACAAGAAATATGCATAAGAAAATGCATTCATTATGAATAAAACACATTGAGATGTACTTGAACAAAATGGCGAATGCGCCAGTGCCATCTAGGATAGTGAGAAAGATAAGTCAAAAAACCTCTTTTCCTATATCTGCATCAGTGTCAGATCGTTACTCATTGAAAGGGCAGTACTTCAAGATATTTACATCGACATTATAAATTCGAAAACAGTATTTTTATCTTCACAATGTTGGATCGATTGCCTTATGAACTGCAAAACTAAATGATTCGAATTTGAAGAAAAAGAATATGCTTATAGTGACTTAGTTGTCATGAACTACGATATTTTTTCAACTTGCAGTGTACAGCTGCTATGAGTTGAACTTCAACACACTTGTAGCACTAGATAAAATCCACAAATTTTTTCTGCAATGAGCACAGTTACCAATATTAATCCCTTTTCAGGTAGACAACGGAATGAAAGAATCAAAGAATCTTGATCAATTATCATCTACATCCGATCTGATAAAAATTAAGATATATATGGACTTCGATCGTCACCTGTGTATGACCTGCATTCTAACATATTATTTGTTAACTATGAAAATATATATATTTTTTATGGAACATAAGAAGAAAAGACAGTTTTTGCTATCATCAAATCAATAGTTGGAAATAGAAATAACGAGATTGTTTTTCACTGTGACAATTAAGATATTTATGGATATCTAAAGACCTATGTAGTTGATGTAAATTCAAATGTATTCGAGTTTATCTCTCTTGAAAAACTCCATATTTTCAGATCTTTCAAAGTGCAAAGTATTTCAGGAGGTCGTCATGTGATTTGTACTCTGTTATATTATGTTAAATGTATTTTTATATATGAAATGTGTTTTCGTTTTTTGTAAAATGTTTTCTTATGTCTGGAATAAATAATTATATTTCAGTTACCTGAACTTATGAGAACTTTGGTATTATTTATTTATGAGGTTTAACAGGGTTATGAGTTCTGGCCAAAATTAATCATAAAATAAAAATAATATTGGCAAAATATGTGTAGCTATAATAGTTTCAGTTTAGATTTTCACTGAAACTATCATAGCTACATATATCTTTAGCCAATATATTTTTTTTATTTTATGATTGATGTTGACTAAATCTCATAATCCGTTTCTGTTAAACTATAGCCACGTCAAAAAACAATTTTGGATACCTTCTCAAAAGTAAAATACAAACTTATCATTTATTTAGGATAAAAAAATATTATCATACCTGGAAACATAACAATGTTTTATAGAACTATCTGAGGTAAAATAGGTATAAACTCATCGTTTGTTCAAAGCAATGAGAATTATGATATGACAAAATATAGGTACCAATATTATGGAGAAATTTCAGAGTACAATACAACTCATCATTTCTTCGATAAAGGAACAGAGGATTTATGCAACTAGATCTAAATAATATATGAATAACCTAATATTTTTTGTACATCGTATTTTTCCAGTGAAATCTTAACTTTGAAGAAAAAAGTAATAATGCGAATTTCAGACTGAAGTGTACAGTTTTCTTTAAAATTCACTTCCTCTAAGAACACAGGTTAACCGCTTATTCAGTTAAATACCAATTTCTTCTACAATTCTTTTTTAAGATACATAGCTTTTTTATCTTGGTGCCATATTCTTTGGCCGACATCGTATAATATATATTGTTATATTTATTTATTCAATGATAATATATTGCCGATATGACCAAGAACCATCAATAGAAGAAAATCTGATTAATGAAGACTTGATATTGTAATCGCCATCAGGTTCTGTATCGACTATTTCAACTCCTGCGACATCAACATCATTAACATTATTAACTGAACCACCTCCAAGAAAGAAATCAAATGATTTGAATAATTTCATCACAAACTTCGACTTGAAAAAAATATTAGAATCATCTGCTTTGGGAAAAGCTCTCCTGAGCTGGTACTGCATTAAAGGAGCAAGACGCAAGACAAGGCTACCTTGTTGACATAATAACTACTGATACTATCAACAGAGGTTTCACGTGAGTACATACCTATCTTTTATCTATTTCAAATATAGTGTTTTGAAATTCTGAAAACATTGATAGTTATTTTTGGCCAATCTCAAACAAATAGGATTACATTTTTCAATTTCAGCATATTTATATAAAGGTCAATGTTTTTCACCTTTGTAGTAGAGAACACCTTTTGAAACTACTTGAATGCATTTCTCTGATATAATAAATAATATTTAATTTTTCAGTCACCTCACCAATAACGATTACAATATATTGAGTCAGAAGATAGTGGAATTATTCCCAAGTGAAGTAACAGAAGTTTATTATTTGGCTCCTATAAAAAAAAAGATTCCCTGATAAATAAACCAGGATTGGCAAAGGGAAAATTAGTCGATAAATTTCGCAATCGATAAACTTTCCTAAGGGAAGCAAGATTGCTACCCTCTCGTACAAGTACTGGTGTACTTTCATCTACTATTAAGGAAGCAGAAGAAGGTAGGTATTGCAGAACCAGTCAATTATGGTGCATTGGTGCGGCACTTCATTTGATGAATCTGATTTTCAGAGCATGTTCAAGACCAGTCGTTAGAGAAACATATTCAGTGGTTGTACCATAACAGAGAGCCACATGAGGAGGTCTATAAGCATTGGGATTCATCATTTGCTTCACGACGTCAAAAGTTACTGAAGGAAGGGGGAGATTTAACAGAATTTTACAAAGAGTATCCAATATTGAAGGAGTCCATTTGCTTATCTCTTGTAAGCTATGCTTTTCGTTATACCATTTTTGGTTTTAGGAATTGAAGAATAATGACATATTGAACTTTTGAAAACAAAAAATTCAAAAATTTTTACATAATTTTAATTTGTTTCAGATCGAAAGAGACTTTGATACAATATTTTCGACAAAAAAAGCTTATTTCTCACTTGGAAACCAACCATAACGAAACTAATTACACTTAGAAGACAATATGTTATATCTGATACTGACAAGGTTCTTTTACATCTACTACAGTCTAGTTCTTTAGCATGGTAAGAAATACTCTTGGAATAAAATTGGCTATCCTGAATTTCTAATTTGAAGTTTTAAAATTTCCTTCCAGACTACCGAATATTTTTAATGTTCAGTTTGCTCCCAACGCTTTTGCCAAATAGATCCAGGCATGTTTATGGCAGAAGCCGAAAGCAGTGGAAACCTACAACCAGTGATTCCAGAAATGGTATCATTTTGAGAGTTGATGTAAGTTATGGAATTCAATCAATTTACTTTTCAATTAGATTTTGAAACCTAGTTTCTTTAATAATTTTTCAAAAATTTTCATTACAGCTGCCAGTAGATATTGAACATGCTCTGGAACTAAGAAAAGAAAGACTAAAAGGATTCGATATAGCTTTCCATCCATTCCTCGTGGTCCATTGTAATGGTACAACTGTTCACAATGTATATTTATATGTAAATGACCAACTGTATGAGGTAGGAAGTGTTTCAAAAGCTATTGACCTTTGTTTCAAGTGTTATCATAGTTTTCACTTAAAATATCAGACTGAAAGTGAGCATATTTGGTTTTTTTATCCAAAGGGCTTTATATGATATAAAATCCGAATGGGATACAGCTTTTCCGAATATATAAGATCTAGTCAACAAAACTAAGACTGCATGAAATTCATAACTGTCATATTTTGTACCTGAAGGATAATTTTTTATTTAAAAAATGTTTTATTGCAAAGGCTGCCATATTACTTTTCTCAGTGCAGATTCATTCATACTTCACAACAAGATTTTTCATAAATTCACCGACTTTTATATTTGTACTTTTAATGTATGCAGCAAAAAATATGACGCCCTCAAAAATTTAAAAAAGCACGTCCACAGTCATGAAAACGCTTCTGTATTTTATAAAGTTGACAATTCAGCTGCGTTAGATAATATAAGGGTAGATGAAAATTTAGTAAGAAGTCACGAAGGCCAGTTAGATATTCACCCAGCAAAAAATAAAGATGTTTGTCAGCATTTCGAAAATGTACATTTTGTTGTAAGGTTTTTGACTAAACTCTATGAAAATACTAGTATTACTAGGAAAGTTATTCAGGAAGTAGTAGAAAATACGAATGAATTACTAACAGATGTTTTCGCTTATATTCAAAGTAAACTCGACAAGTTTGAAGATTCTTTACCCCCAGAATTTGCAGAAAGTGTTACTTTGTCATTGGCGAATCCTTTCAATGAACTACTTACTGAATATAAAAGATTTAAATTTTTTGAACATTCAAGTGACTTCATAAATGCCGAGAAAGTTGAAATAGGTAAAATTTTGGATGACAGTAGAAAAAAAGGATCTGTATATTTAGATTACAGATGGTGTTATGCCTATGTTGTACTAATTGAAAAAATATTAAAAAAATTTTTACAGATTGAAAATATTTTGGAAACTAGTCTTGATTATATCGAGCTAGAATCTAAAGTACATAGCACTTGTATTTCAAGTATGTTCAACGCCAGTCAATGGAAATTAATTAAGGCAAAGTTTCATAATAAAATTGTTTTACCAATTTTTTCATATTTTGATGATGTAGAATGCGGAAATCCCCTTGGAACACAAGCTGGAGTTCACAAAATTGGTTGCGTATATTTTTCGCTGGGTGGTATTCCTCCTAAGTTTTCCTCCAAATTACGAAATATTTTTTTCTGGGGAAATTTTTAATTTTTAATTTTTTTGGAAACAAAGGGTATAAATTTAATATTGGCACTGAAACAAAAACAGTATATTTCACACTTTTCTCAGTGTTAGGCGATAATCTTGGGGTAAATTTTATTTTAGGCATTTCTGAAAGTTTCAAAGCCAATTATTTCTGTAGGTTTTGCTATTCCAGTAGAGAGGTATCTAACAGATTGTGCTTGGAAAATGAAACCTTTCTCAGAAATCCAGCGAATTTTACTCATCACTTCGAGTCAATGTCCCATGGCATAAAAGAAAATTGTATATTTAATGGTCTGGGAAACTATCATGTAACTACCAATTTTTCTTGTGATATTATGCATGACCTACTTGAAGGAATATGTAGATATGAAATGGCTCAGATATTGGACAAGCTTATTTATAATGATAAGCGTTTCAAACTAGTAAATTTCAATAAAAGAATCAAGTATTTCGACTATGATTACACAATCGATGAAAGGAATAAAATACCACAAATCATAGAAAAACATTTGACAAACAAATGCCTTATTATGTCAGCCTCAGAGATGTTATCCCTAATTATATATTTCCCATTTTTAGTAGAAAATTCAGTTGATTTTGATGATGAGATTTGGTTTTTTATTTGCTTTTATATGATATCACTTCTTATTGTTTCAAGAAAGAAATCGATATTTCAGAGATGAAATATTTGAAGTATCTCATCAAAGAACATCATTCCTTATATTTGAAAATTTTTGAGGGTAGTCTGAAGCCTAAACATCATTTTCTAAAACACAACCCCGGAATTATAGAAAAAATGGGTACATTACATAGCATGTCCTTTATGAGATATGAAGCTTTTCATAAAATAGGAAAAACGAATGCTCATGTTGTAACTTCAAGAATAAACATCTTAAAAACTTTATCACTGCGTTATCAATTACGTTTGTGCCACATATTTCAAACTGAAGATTGTATCAAGAGTAGTTTAATATTTGGTGCAACAAAGTTCATAGGTACATCTGGCTCAGATGGGGATAAATTTGAAGTAGACTGGATCAAATACAATGCTGTACATTTTAAAGTTGAATCTGCTATTAATGTAACATTAGAAGAAAAGGCAGTTTTTGCTATCATCAAATCAATAGTTGGAAATAAAAATAACGAGGTTGTTTTTCACTGTAAAATTTTAAGATTAATAGATATTTGTGGAAATCTAAAGGCCTATGTAGTTGATGTAAATTCAAATGTATTTGAGATCATCTCTGTTGAAAAACTCCAGATTTTTAGATCTTTCAAAGTGCATAGTATTTCAGGAGGTCGTCATGTGATAAGTATGTTTAGTCTGCACTGATAAATGCATCAAAGTGTTATTTTATTCCTCCCAAAATTGGGTACCTATATGTGATTTGTATTGTTATATGTAAAATGTATTTTTGTTATATATAGAATGTATTTTTGTTTTTGTAAAATGTTTATGTCTGCAATAAATATTTATGTTCAGTTTCATTTGATATTTTATTCATTTATTTACATCATACCTGAACTTATAAGAACTTTGATAGTATTTATTTAGGAGTTTCAACAGGGTTATGAGTTCTGGCCATAATTAATCATAAATTAAAAATAATATTGGCAGAATATATGTAGCTATAATAGTTTCAGTTTAGATTTTCGCTGAAACTTTTATAGCTACATATCGCACTTCCGGTGCGACACTGTCACTTTTGCAGAAATGTAGTTTCTCAGGAGAAGCTTTTCAAACTTTGACATGTCACAAAACAATAACTTTAGAAGATAGAAATGAGACAAATAGCTTATACTACAGTGTCAACTTTTAACTTCACTTCTGGTTGAATAATGATCACTAAATACCGTAAAAAATTTACTATACGATTATTTAAACATTTCAACCCTCTCAAAAGTGACGTTTTGGCACTATCGAAAAATTATAACTGTAGTTTTGTCACACTGAATTATAAAAAAACGAGTACAAAATGTTTACTGATTTTTATTTCAAATCAAATAATCCACAGTTGTTAATAAAATAATCAAAAACTCTTCGAAGTGAACATAAACTTTTTAACAGTTTTTCATTGATGTAGTTCAAAAATATTTAGATATTGGAGAAATAATGTCACAACTACTGCATCTAGGGTCACTATTGCTCTAGAATCGAGAAAATATTATGACACAATTACCTTATTAACAGTGTAGCTCCCAGCGTAACCGTGTTTCGCGCCAAAACCACAAAGACACTGTAGCCCTCTTAGGAAACTATGCGTACTACAGAAGTAACGTTATTGCACCAAGTAAAGGGGTGCTTTAGGACTACTAATACATATTTAACCCAATTTTGCATTTTTTGCATAAGTGACAGTGTCGCACCGGGGCTCGGGGGTGCGATATATCATTTGCCAAAAATTTTTTTTGACGTGGCTAGTTTAACAGAGACGGATTATGAGCTTTAGTCGAAATTAATCATAAAAGATTAATTTCGACTGAAACTCATAATCCGTCTCTGTTAAATCGTCAAAAAAAATTTTGTATACCTTTTCAAAAGTAAAATACAAACTTATCATTTATTTAGGATAAAAAAATATTATCATATCTGGAAACAACAATGTTTTATAAAACTATCTGAGGTACAATATATACTGATCGTTTGTTCAAAGCAAAGAGAATTATGATATGACAAAATATACCAATATTATGGAGCAATTTTCGAGTACAATACAAACTCATCATTTATTTCACATTATCATTTATATATTGGGTTTATGAATATATTTATTATACAATATGTGATAAGTTCGACGTAAACAAATATGTCGCTGCTTACAAAGATATATCTGTTATTAGAAAGCCTAACAGTGCTACTCAACAAAATATGATTGCTTAATATACAACAAATCATTTATTCACAGAAATTTAACATTTCAAACGTTAGTGTGAAACTTACCTAAGTTGGGCCCTATTTAAAGCTGATATTAGTTTGTGATCACCTGATTTTATTAATCACAAATAAACGTTTCTCTCAGTGTCCGCAGGAAGTTTCCCGGAATGATTTCAAAAAGATCCTCCGGATCTTTCAGAAATTATTTTGATCGCAGTAAAAATAAGGTAAGCCTACTTACTAGCTTTCCAACAGGACATTGTTGCTCAAGAAAGCATAAGATGGAAACGTGCCTAACAAAAACTGACCAGTGCATATTCTATGGGGAAGAGGAGGAAACTCCTTTTCGCTTTGTTATAGATTGCGTAGCTGCACGAAGAATATCTTGGGCAGAAGAATCGAAGGAGGATTGAATTCAATTCCGTAAATTATAACAATATGTGAAAGAGATTTCATGCGTATAATCGAAGTGAATTTTTGTTCTACAGAAATGCTTTTTGCATTTCTGATGATGCCATTGAAAGCCTGTGAAGAAATATTTATGAGTAAATTGCCGAATGATAATAATGATGAGTCTAAAATTTTCTTATTGCTCGACATGCTGTAAAACTATAGATATTTTGTTTTAAATATATCAGGCTCTTTTTGGTGAAAGTAAGCAGATGGGGCGAGAAATTTTGTTCGAAAGTAATTATTATAAGAAAACGATTTCACCTGCTTTCCAAATTTACAATTCGCGAATAACCTACTTGTAATGATTTTAGTGCTGAGGAAATGTCAACAATTTTATTCATTTCGAATACTTAAAAATTTTTGGGAAAAACTCTTGTCAGAGTTAAACTATACTTTCGACAATAATAACATACAACTATTGATTTGGTTTTTCAGCGTCTTTGATTTCAATTCAAATGCTGTTCAAAAATAGATGGTGACTTAATTATTTGTTTTTATACTTACCTCGCTCATTGAAGAATTCATCTGCATATCTAATTCCTATGTATTATTCATTTTAACTGTTCACAATGATCAACTCGTCAATTATCTGTCTTAAAAATGTCTTTACAACTGAATTTGGAATAGTAGTTTTTTCTTTAATTTTTTAATTAATTCATAAATATTCCAGTAATTGATATAACAAAAATCAAGACCTCAACTAGAGTATGAAATTTTGAATCATTGCCTTCATCGTTTTCTGCTAGGAAATTTCAACGAATATTCATAGGAAAGTAGTTCCTACACCATATCTCTGACACAGAAATAATTATATTTTTAAAGTTGAGCAAAGACTCTTCAAACGAAATATTAGTCTGTTAGACAATGCCGCAGATTAGTATTCATTGCTTCAAGTATTGGCATAACAGATTCTCTTGGCCCTTCTTTTCAAAAGTAAATGCTTATTTTAATATTTGTTTTTATACTTACCTTGCTCATTGAAGAATTCATATGCATATCTTATTCCTATGATGTATATTCATTTCAACTGTTTACAATGAATAGCTTGTCTATTATCTGTTTCGAAATTTTTTTTGCAGGTGAATTTATACTAGTTATTATTTGCTTTAGATTTGAATTAGTTATTTGTTGTTTCGATGATGAAAATATCAAGAATCAAGATTTCAATAGGATTATGAAATTTTCAGTCATCGCCTCCAAAGAATAAATCTGTAAATCTTATGTCTATTGATTCACTGTTTATAATGATGAACTTTTCTTATATCTTGCTTAAATATCACTTTGCAGGGTATTTAGACTAGTATTTAAGAAACGACATCAATTAAAATTAATACATATATTCTTGAAAATGTCAATATATACAAATTATGTACAGAAATAAATATAATTAAATGATACAATAAAACAGTTTTTCCATAAAGAATGTTAAGAAATTGAATTATTTCTTCAGTCAGTGTTTTTCATTAGACTTCTTCTCATCTTCAGCCGCTCAATCATTTTCTTTCTTGGGTTCTTCTCTTCACTGGCAGTACTCACTCGACTAGTGGAGCTCTGGAACAAAAAATGAAAGGAATATTAGAATTTTTCCTTGGAAGCAACCTTCATTTTATAATTAACCGAAGTTCAGAAAAATTTTTGATTTTGAAGTGCAAATTCACGAGAAGAAAACTGCCTAATGACTGAAAATGTGATATTTTCTCGAAATATTCTGGGTGAGATGTTCTTCACAATAACGTCCTCTACCAAATTCAATTAACTTATATTAACTGACGAATGATCAACTCAAAGTTTCAGGAAAATATTTTGGAATCACATGAACTTGATATGACTTTTCTGTCGACCTCCAAATGAAGCCGAGTTTAACGTATTTGAAATTGATCGATAAGGTTCCAATTTATATGAAATTAATAATTTTAATATTGCAATGTTCGATTGTTATGACCGTCAAAACCAAAGTTTTCAGAAGCAAAACGATAAATGTTACAACTCTACTGAGTCTTCACAACATAAGAATTAATATGTCAATTTTATATCCCGTGTAGAATAAGAATGAATTTCAATCAAAAATTCGTATTCAATATACATTGCGGTCAACGAAAATATTTTGTGATCAACAAATAACTAGTAACGAATTCGAGAAAGAAATAAAGACAAAAAAAATATATTGCAGCTCTTCTTGATTGGGTTTGGCTGTGGAAATTATGAAGTGAAAATTGTCTTTATACATTGAAGTTCAAGATAAAAGTTACAAATTCAAATGCTTTGTATAATAATTTAGAAGGAAATCATTTCAAAAAACATAAAATCCACTCATATTCAGCAAAAACATTACTAACTTCCTTCGGTACTTCAGAAATACTGAAATGATTACTCTTATACTTAGAACGATACCAAAAACAATCAAGAAGAACTGAAATTATAGTTGAAAAGAATGCAAAATAGTTACCTTCAATTCTCTATTGGAAATATATTCAGCATAACCTTCTTTTACCAGCAGCTCATTCAACGTTTTTAAAGGCATACTGCTGGCAACGGTGTGCAAGCTCACAACCCCATCTCTGTTATCTATAACTTTGCCAAATACGTGTCTTGAAGTTACCATTTCCTTTAACCTCAAAACACTTTGCCTGCTCCAAGCGCCATCTTTGGGTCTAATTCCAGCTAAACTAGTCTCTACTGCTTGTGAAGGTAAAGAACAAAACTTTTTCGTAAGGAACCGCACTTGCTCTCTTTCAAGATTGATGAGCGTTCCAAAATCGATAAGATAAACTTTGACATATCCACCGACTTCATGAAGGAGATCAACTATTATGGCTCTCTGGAATTCATTCTGGGTGTATACTACACAATAAAGTCCCACTTCGAGTAAAAATTCAGGAATTACATATTTCTGTTCGTGATCTCGGTAAAAAATTTGCATAGTGTCCATCATTTCATTCAAACGTCCATCGTCCTTATAAATCCAGAATTTGCTGGGATTATATATATCACTCACAACTATTTGTATATTATCTCCAACTTTGTACCCATTTATTGTGGTATTATCTATAGCCTCTCCTAGCTTGATGGAATCTTGTGGTATTAAATCAGCATAAGTATCCCAGTCTTTCGTTTTGACACCTTTAATCTTGGAAAGATCCACAGTTTCAGGTGCGATATTTGGAAAAACAAATTCATTTTCTTCCTTGATTTTCTTCAATGGAGGATTCTCCACATCGTTAAGCTTATAGTCACAATAAGAGTCAAGCTGATAATAAAAAATATTTTCCGAGTTAACACTGATTGATCTGTCAAATTAAATATTAATCGACTTACCTTAAGGAAGATTAATCCTAATTTTCCGAGCTTGTCCGAAGATATAATTATCACCTTGTAGTTTCTTGAAACATACTCGTTGTCAGCACGAAGTTTAAAAATACAATAAAAAGACAGGATATCTGATTCACCATTTCTTATCTCCATGAACCATATGTATCTAGCTCATTCGGTTGAGTGCGAGAATAGAGAGAAAAAAAATAAAAAAATAAAGCTCTATGGGTTGAATAGGGTGGGTAGGGTAATTATATCTTCGGACAAGCTCGGAAAATTAGGATTAATCTTCCTTAAGGTAAGTCGATTAATCATTTAATTTTCCTTCGCTTGTCCGAAGATATAATTATCACCTTGTAGATGTTTAGAGTAATGATCGTTTTTTTTTTTTTTTTTTGTATATTTATAAATACCCATATAGTGTTATCATCACAATGATTAACAAAAAATTTACATATGATATTTCAACTGATATATCCAATAAAAATTTATTGTCTTATTTCTATTTGAATCAGTTAATTCAGAAATACTTCTACTAACTATATTATAACAAAAAACGAAATATTATGGTTCTACGAGTAATATAACTGGTGACCACGAATCTTTCATACTCAAGAACCTGTTAACATTTACTATGGCCCTGGCGAATGTATCATTTGGATCTTTCACTGGTTTGTTATAAAATTTAAAGAAAGTGTTGGAGGATGATGTCCATCCCGCCGTATTCCTAATCTGCTCTATGTTTACACCTGCTCTGAAAGCAGCAGAAGTAGATACGTGGCGAGCACTATGTGCTGAAAATATTGAAATATCAACACCCCCTATGTGTAGTGTTTTCTTTATCCAACGACTGATTGTCTGCGAGGAAGCTGCGTGAATTGGGTTTTTATGGGTGAGGATTAAATTCTGTTCGCTTTTTCGTTGGGATGATGTTTTTTCAATGTAAAATTCAATCGTGGATGCCACACACAACTCTGGTTTCTTGTTGAAATAAGGAAAAACGAGTAAGGGTTGATATCTCCCTAGTGCGGAAGTTTTTACCCTATCCGGAATTCTAATTTCAATTTTGTCTGACAATAATTTTATGTTTTCGATTTTAATTAAGGAAAGTGTTTGTACCCTACTTGCAGATGTAAGAGCCATGAGAGTAACAAGTTTATAAGTGAGATTTTCTATGCTTAAAGTCTCCAAAGGATACCATTTTCCTAATAATTTCAAAACAGGATCGGGATCCCAGGTGGATGCATACTTAGGTTTTGGTGGACGAATATTGGATATTCCTTTCAAAAATCTATTTATAATTTTTTCATCTACTGAACTAATGGGACTAAAGATTAAATTCAAAGCAGATCTGTATGAGTTTAAAACGGAGAAGGAATTTCCATTATTCAGTACATTTGTTAAAAAATTTAAATAATTCTCTAGGTTGTAGACAAGGGGATCCTGGTTATTTACTATTGAAAATTCCCAATATTTTTAAAACAAACTGCATATTGTTTCAGGGTTCCTCTAGTGATTGATGCTGTTATTACTTCAATTGCGGTCTCTGGTACACCTTTTTTCAATAGAGACCGCCGTACAATCTCCCTGCCACCAGGGAAATCTCTCTGTAGAGCGGATGACTCTCTCTAAAAGGAGAAATTAGTAAATATTTATCTGGCTTGAACACTATGGAACTTCTTGTCAGTAATCTATTGAAAACTGGGTACCATGGCTGTGATGGCCAGTTTGGAACAACAAGTATCCCTAAAGCTCTCTCCTGTATAATTTTCTCTAATACCCTCGTTATAATTGAGAAAGGGGGGAAAGCATAAAAATAGAATGTTGACCAATTTACTGTAAACGCATCGATATAAAGTGAGTCAGGATCTGGAAACCATGAAATAAATTTGTCACATTTTGTATTAATTCTAGTTGCGAACAAATCTATCTCGGGTATTCCAAATTCCTTTGTAATTTGGATGAAGGCTGTTATATTCAATGCATATTCTATGTCAATGGACAGTGATCGAGATTCTACATCTGCAACGACGTTATCAGATGAGGCAACGTAACTTGCAAATACTAAAATATTTCTTTTTTCACACCACTGCCATAGTTCTGTAGTAGCTTCATTTAATTTTGGATATTTAATGCTTCCCCCCTTGTTTATACAGGAAATAGCGGTTTGATTGTCTACTCGAAGTAAAATATTAATATTTTCATTATTTTTCGCTAGTGACTTTAAGGCATACTGAGCAGCTTTAATTTCTAAAAAGTTTATGTGCATTCTTTGTTCCCTTTCATTCCAAAAACCATGACATTTGTACCCTTCACAAAATCCGCCCCAACCTGTTAAAGAGGCATCTGAGTATATCTCAAGAGAAAAATGTTTAGGTTTTATGTCTTGTCCTAATCCTATGTTATCAAACCACCATTTTAATTCATTCAACAATGATGATGGAATAGTCATAATTTTTTGTAATTATAATAGTTACTCCTTAGTGAAGTATATTTTATTTTCTCAAATGATTTTAAATGAATAAACCCGTATTTTGTAGCAGGACAAGAAGATACTAATTTACCAATTAGTACTGCAAATTCTCTTATTGAACATCTTTTCTTCTTTTCGAAAGTATAAATTAACTTTTTGATGACTCTTATTTTTTCTAGAGGAAGTGAAATTCTCATATCAATTGTATCATAAATAAAGCCCAAGAATTTCAATCTTTGTGTGGGATAAAGAGTACTTTTTGTAAATTTATAATGAAACCTAAACTTTTCAGTTGTTTCAGGGTTAGTGCAGTATTTTTCTCACATTCCAGTTTGTTACTCCCTATTATAAGAATGTCATCTAAATAAAAAAACAGTAATTATTCCCAAAAGTCTCAGGGTTTTTGCTAAAGGTCTCAAAAGTTTGGTAAATAAGAAAGGGGCCACATTAAGGCCAAATGGTAAGCAATTAAATTGATATGTGCATGATTCAAAACAAAATCTCAAATATTTTTATATTTTGAATTGACTGGGACTAAAAAATATGCGTCCTTTAGGTCAATGTTTGAGAGGTAACAACCCTGACTGAGAAGTTTCAAAACAGTTCTATAATCCTCTAATTTGAAATGAGGCGCCTCAATATAGGTATTGAGTTTTTTTAGGTTTAATATGAATCTATTTGATCCATCGGGTTTCTTTACAAGGAAATAGGGAGACAGAAATTGTCCTTTCAGTGGCTGACATTTTTCAATCGCGCCTATTTTTAGTAATTCCAATATAGATTTTTTATATTCTGCCTTCCTATTTTCTGGTATTTCAACCAAGGGTACCGAATTCTGTATAGGTTTAGATTTGAAAGGAAGTTGTATTCCTTTGACCCAATTCAAGACAACCTGGTCGTGTGTAATGGTTTTCCAGTTATCGTAAAATTTGTATAAACGCCCCGCATAATTTCTTACTGTTTGCTCTGATGAATCTATTGTTGTCTGTGGTGTCTCCTCTCCTTCATGAATGTCCTGTATCGAGTTATTGGTTTCTTTTCCTCCCTCCTCTTGTTTTTCATTCTCCCTTTGTAGTTGGGGCGCTGGTAGTTTAAATGTCTTGAATGTTGAGTTCCCGAAGTGCTTGGTAAATTACTTGGTTGCCAAGGAATTTTCTTGAATTCGGAACTTGCTTTTCTCATGGCTTGTTCATTCTTTACGGCCTCTACGAAATTTTTCGTGAATAGCAATTCCTCTATGTTCATGGTTTTTGCTACTTTTCGGCAATCCTGGTTCAAATATGGAATTATTTTATATTTTCGATGAGCCGAAATGGCATAATGGATGTTGCAAAATAGCTGGCAAGCGTCAGCTAGGATTTTGATATTTTCAGTTTGCTCTTCAACAGGAATCATGGTTTCGACGACCATACCGACAGCTGTCAATCCATGAGCTAGTTGCTTTTGTAGGGCCACCAAAAATGATCGTTTTCATTAGCTGACTTAGGTAGGCATGGCAGAATCTCCTTATTGACCAGAGGGGGGATTAACATTTTACAGTTGGCAGGAAGTTTATATTTAGCCATCAATTCCTCACGTCGGCTCTTGTCGAGCCCTTTTTGAAGATATGGATTCCAGCGCACTACTATTTCTTCATGTAGAGATTTTCCCATTTCATCATCATCATTGGCCTTTGAACCTAGCACACTAAAATCTTGTTTTGGTTCCTCCCCACATGACTCATTGATTGATGACTCTGCAATTAAACCAATTTCAATATGTATTTATATATATATATCGATGTAGCGGGTCTGCATTGTAGATTTCCATATGTCAATTCGATATACTGTAAGTGATCCTTCACACGAAGGCAAACTTTTTTTTTTTTTTTTTGTGATCCTTCACACGAAGGTCATTTCATTAGTTGAAAAAAAAATCACTCGATTTCCTTTCAACAGACAACATGCAAGTAAAATTTCATTCGAAAGCCGTCAATCTACCAAATAATTGTAATTTCACTCGCTAGTCTTATATTAATGAGTGGTCCTTCACTCGAAGGCCAAATTTGTTTATGAAGAATAAATCACTCGATTTACTTCTTCCAATTCAAGGTCAAAATAACGCTCGTTACTTGACCAACCGATGGTTCATAATAAATTATATTCACCTCCAATCAGAGAATGATTCTTTCGAAAGAAAGAAGGAAAAAAATAAAAATACAGAACCAGAAACCTACCTGAATCTGTAGATTCGTCCCTGGAGTCCGAATCCGAGTTCGATTCGCTTGAATCACTCGATTGAATTCTTCTGATTTCTTCCACCATTTGTTTTAATTTCTTCTTAAGTTTCTTCATTTGGGTGTCCTTTTTCGATTAGATGGGCGAGCTCTTTTTGGCATTTTGTATATTCACTTTCACTTCAATATTCACTTGAAATAACAAACTATATTTCTTCGATGTACGCTGACACGAGCACGAAACAAGAATGAGCTAGATACATATGGTTCATGGAGATAAGAAATGGTGAATCAGATATCCTGTCTTTTTATTGTATTTTTAAACTTCGTGCTGACAACGAGTATGTTTCAAGAAACTACAAGGTGATAATTATATCTTCGGACAAGCGAAGGAAAATCCATATTTCTGGTGATCAAGGCTTTTGAATGCTTCTGCTCATACAATGCTGGCAGATCGGTACACCGAATTTTGAGGAATGTTGTTTTATGAACTTTTTGATTTTGGTTTGAATATAGAACGGAGGTTTTGAATCTTCCTCACTTTCAATCATTGAGATTCCTTCATCTTCAGATGAACTTCTCGAGAAATGTTTGTTTTCAATTTTATCGCTGTTCAGTGTATTCATTTTCCTCAACATGCGGAGTTTCAATTTCTCAAATCTGGATTTGACAGATGATTTCTGTTTTTCGATCTTGGGTTCCTCGTTAGGATTAATATGTGGCATATGCTTCGATAAACAGGGGACTCTTGGAGACTCCTCTACATTGTACGATGTACAACTATCATATTCTTTACTATTATCGCTCTCGATAGTACTGTATGAGTCGTCCAAATTGGAATTTGTTCTGTGAAAATTTTCTGATTCTCGCTTTGTAAAACAAGGTGGTTTTATATTTCTTGACAGTAATGGTCTCGGAAAAGGAGATAATCTATCGAGATTCCTTACAATCGAAGTGTTCAGTTTATTTTCTGTAATCCCAGCAAAATCGTTTCTACTCTTACTTACAGCAGAACAAAGAACAGGAAATGGACGTTGGTGCTCTAATCACACTTTTTGAAGGTGCTCTTGCATTTCTGCCTTTACTCGGTCTCTTCTGCTTCATTACCATATCACTGACATGAGCGACTTTTTCAGTTATCACTAAGGTCACTTCTGATTCCATGGACGATCCATTAACTCTCAACACATCCGGTAAAGAATGTAACATGTGAAGTAAGGAATTATATCCTAATAGCCTGTGTGGAATATAGCACCCTTCAAGATTTTTAAAATCTTTATTCAGACTGTTCACTGTAACTCTAACTGGGGCGGACACTAAAAGACTCCTAAGAATCTTCTTCACTTCTTCTAATTGAGCCATAACTTGATATTTTAAACACTATTACTCACTATGAAACTGCGAACACTTTCGAAATATCGAATTAGCAACTGCTGATACAAAATCTAGTAGCGCAACTTGTCTCTTCAGGTGAAGTACGTGAATAAACTGACGGTTAACATTGACCATAGTTTATATAGGCAGATGACAGCCAGGCAGGCGCCTATTCGTTGGCACATGCGCAATGCAATGCGCATGTCATTCAGAGATATATAATGTTATTTCCATATTCTTATTATTGAATTTATTTATTGTTGAATTTTTTGTTGAACATTTTCCTTTGATGAAGAATGCAAATTCGAAATCATTAGAACAAATAGAACAGGAATCTGTTTGTGCCTAGATCTCATAAGAACAATTGTTTAACAGATTTGCTATTTGAATAAGAGGAAAAAAATTAGATTAGTTAAATGAAATCTTGTATATTTTATATAACCGGCAATAAAAGATATATTACTGCATTACGTACACTATCTGCACTAATAAATTTTATATGTTAGTGTGGTTAGTATGGTTCCCCGATTTTTTGATAGAATATTACAAGAAAATGGCATCCACGAAATTGAAAAAAATTTTCCAATAAGTTTTTTTTATGGGAACGATTAACTATCATATAATAGGTATATATGGTGATTCAGTATTTGCGAAATTTGTTGTATAGTGAAAATTTGATTTGTGAGATTTCTGGAGAATGGGTACTTCGTGTATTGCAGTGGTGGTTTATTTCTTGTGATTCACGAAATGACATAAACGATTATATTGAAGGAAACTCCGAGAGAGTGAACTGAAAAAATCGTTTATCAACAAACTTTGATTGAAAATAATTTGAACCATAGTTGATGTTTTCGAATGGAATATATATGGATATATATTTTATAAAATTAGTTCAAGGTAAAACAGGCATTTCTGTACTATCAATACACACAATCTTACACTAAATAAATACGAACGATGTCTGTTCGGAACAATTTCATTTTCTAGTTATGTTGATAAACATATGTCTATCATATGATGGAATTGTCAAAATCTGTATTCAATTAAGTGTTTGAAATGAAATGAAGTGCTTTAAGGCACTTTAAGCTTTAACTGGGGTATTTGACAGTCCACTTTTGCATCAAAAAAGTTTAAAATTGATTCAAGTGCTTTAATAGAGGAAGCCGATGACGATGAACGTCCGTTCTTCTACTCGGTTAAAAACAAGTAAAGTAATCGCGAAAGAATGGATACCATACCTGCCCTTATTTGAATTCGAAATTTTAGCTTAATCTTATCAGAATAGAAACGATTTTCCTGAAAATTTCATTCCCTACATGGATAGCACGAGCAAATAATGAATAATGTTCTATACCAATTGCTTGACCGATTAAGAAATGTTGAATTAAATATCTCGAATGATCCTTCAGATAATTATCAAGTAGGTACCTTTTCAATTGTTTTGATATACTTTCATTCAAATGGGATACCATCTAAATTCGGAATTTATGGAATACCTGCTATTTTTCTGCGGCGGTAATGCTTGGGATATTTAATTCTTCTGACATTGAGATTTCATTTTCTCGATATGAAGGCTTCGGCTGTGAAGATTTTTAATTATCTCTACTATTAGTCCAGAAGAATTCCAAGAATGCTATTCATTTGGAATTGTAATTTTGAACTATATCAAAAATTCTGAAATACAAAGCTTGTCCCATTCAATTGAAAATTTTTCAAAGCCAGTACCTACCTAGAATGTCAATAGAAAAAAGTGTAAGAAGAGACTACAGTCCATTCTGAATGAAAAAGATACAAAGGCAATTTTAGAAGTTTTCAGAACAATTTGATCATCAACTAACAGTTAAATATGCATGAAAAACTCCGAATTGAGAGCATTGTTCTCAGAATTGAAAAATTCACAATTGGTTTCTATAGATAGCAATTCTTTTATTTGAATCAATAAATATTGAAATGAGTTAGAGGTTTTGTACCTGCCTATTATGTTCGTATTTAGTTTGTGGAAATTTCCTATTGAAAATAATTCATTTCTATTTAGATTTTTTTTTGAAGGTTTCAGTTCTGAGTTTTTTTCAGAAACAAGTAAATTTCAAAAATCTCAAGATGAAAACACATAAAGGAAATTCAGAAATGAAAAATATTATCTACTTTATAGTAACTTAGTGCCTATCATACGAAAGTTTTATTCAGCTTTTTCAACATATATTTGCAAAATACATACACAACACAGGAAAATCCAAATATGCAAAAAATTTTCAATAATTGTTTGAGGAAAACGTCAGAATACACAAACTTTCACAAACGAATATTTTTTCATTATTGAATCAAAATTGGAATTTATTAGTTTCAAGTCTATTGAATATTATGTTAAAAACCAGTTGTGATGAGATCTGACACAGTAGATTATTTTTCAGTATATCTTTCAAATTCTTGAGCCTCATTGAAAACAACTCTTTATAAGTTTTTTTCAGCATCGTATATGTTTTTCATTTCAAAATAACCCTAATTTTGGAAATGAATATATTGGCCATAACCAATCAAATGATCCGAGTTTCGTATCGACACTCGTTGATTTTCATAATGATCATCTCTTCGAATGAAATGGGAAAAAGTAGATTTGCGTTCTCAAAATTGTTCATTTTTGTTCGTACAAAAATTCTACATAATATATTTCTTCAGTGTAGAATATTTCCTGCAGTTATTTGATTGCCAAATTAAGTTTTATAACTCATGATTTCTAAATACGTAGGCATTTTATGAATAAAAGCTCAATTTTGTCTTAGTGAATGAATTTGTGTTGGTAATTATAGGCAGTATGTGTTGTTATTATTTTTTTTATATATTTTATTAATTTCCTCTTCTTCTGCGTACTCTTTCTTTTCTCAAGAATTGAGTCATCGAATACCAATTTTAATTCACCAGTAGTAATATATAGTAGTAGGTCTATAAAATAAAGGCTGAGAAATGAATTCCTAATATAAAATCTTCAAATTCTCTCTGATTGCAATCAAAAATGCATTCTGAAAAAATTGCCAAAATGGCAGTTCTATAAATTTATCAGAACGAAATGGTCATTAAACTCCACTCAAAGAAGCACTGAACACTAGTGATTATAAGAATTATTTCCAGAAAAGAAAAGAAATAACATTGCTTCAAATCAATAAATATTGACATGCATTGAGAGTTTTGTACCTGCTTATTGTCTCCGTAATTCATTTGAGGAATTTTTTCATTTAGGAGACTGTATTGCTATTCAGATCTTATCTCTTTACATTTTGACTGAACTTTGAAATAACACTTACATCTGGAGGTAACAGGAATCAGAATTATTTTTTTTCAGAACTAGTTGATCTGAGATATCTCCAGTTTGAAACACATATAGAAAAGTTTGAAAAACTCATCAGTCAGAAATTATAATAACTAGATATAGAATTCTTCAAATACAAGTCAAGTTCAGAAAAAAAATATGAACTCATAGAAAATAAGGAAATGAATTATTTCGGAATTATAAGAATTACATTTGAGTTTTTTTTCAGAAATAAGAGAATTTCAGAAAACTCAAATTGAAGATTCATATAGAAAAACCAGAAAATGTATAAACCTAGAATTATGATTGAAATATTAGCCTCGAATAACGGCAAAAAATGCATTTCAAAAATTCACTAAATAAATCGCTCGTGAGCACCGAAATACATAAATCCTATTCACTGATACAAAAACCGAATTCGTAATGTTCAATGTTCAAGTCATGCTATCTTAATGTGCAATTGTCATGGGCAACCGAACACAAAGCATTCAAGAGGAATATGACTAAATATCAAAACTCTATTGGAACATAAATTCATAGAAGTTTCATCATGTCAAATGTATGGTTTTGCAAAATAAGAATGTATATCAATGCATTATGCGGTCGACGGAAAATCTTGTTACCAACTCGTTTATTAATTTAGCAACTAATGGTCTATAACTATTAACGCGCTCGCTATGCTAATGCGTCAAAATATCTTGACCAAAAGTTGTTGTCATCAACGATATAGTTGATTAAATAACTAGTTTCTATCGCCTACAAAATAGAAATTGGGTTTGAAGTACACAAAATTGATCTATAATGATCCAAATTATTAATCAATTTTCAATATTTTGATGTCCTTTTTAATGGACAACCGAACAATAAGTATTCAGGAGCAATACGAGTTGTGTTACACCTCTTCTGGATCATAGAAACTTATATTATGTCAAAATTATCTCTCATGCAAAGTAAAAGCGTTTTACAATACAGAATAATATACCCAACTCTTAATGCGGTCAACGAAAAAACCTTCAATCATCAAGCGGATTAATTCGCTGTCATTGATTAACTAAGGAATGCGTGGTAGATAAATGAGAATTGGGGTTTTCTTCATTCATATTGTACTGAGTCAGCTTAGCCAAAATCATAGAAAATGTTATTGAAGATTACGCTCAAATAAAAAATAATTTATTTTCAATACAAGAAATATGCATAAGAAAATGCATTCATTATGAAATAAAACACATTGAGATGTACTTGAACAAAATGGCGAATGCGCCAGTGCCATCTAGGATAGTGAGAAAGATAAGTCAAAAAACCTCTTTTCCTATATCTGCATCAGTGTCAGATCGTTACTCATTGAAAGGGCAGTACTTCAAGATATTTACATCGACATTATAAATTCGAAAACAGTATTTTTATCTTCACAATGTTGGATCGATTGCCTTATGAACTGCAAAACTAAATGATTCGAATTTGAAGAAAAAGAATATGCTTATAGTGACTTAGTTGTCATGAACTACGATATTTTTTCAACTTGCAGTGTACAGCTGCTATGAGTTGAACTTCAACACACTTGTAGCACTAGATAAAATCCACAAATTTTTTCTGCAATGAGCACAGTTACCAATATTAATCCCGTTTCAGGTAGACAACGGAATGAAAGAATCAAAGAATCTTGATCAATTATCATCTACATCCGATCTGATAAAAATTAAGATATATATGGACTTCGATCGTCACCTGTGTATGACCTGCATTCTAACATATTATTTGTTAACTATGAAAAATATATATTTTTTATGGAACATAAGAAGAAAGACAGTTTTTGCTATCATCAAATCAATAGTTGGAAATAGAAATAACGAGATTGTTTTTCACTGTGACAATTAAGATATTTATGGATATCTAAAGACCTATGTATAGTGTTTCCCAATAAGGTTGTAGAACTTTGTAAGGTTTTGGCGGCCATATTTGTTTATCAATTTTGACGTTCGAAGTGTCATTTTATTCAGAAAGGTTCAAAGTTTTACCATGAAAAGTTTCACGCTCACACAACGTTTGGAAATCGTCCAAATTTATTACGCAAATTCGCGTTCGCCGGTGGCCACGCGAAGAGAGTTTCAACGGAAAAATGGTGATGGTTAACAAGCAGAATTGCCGATATTGGAGCGATTCTAATCCACAAGTGGTGCAAGAAAGACCTTTGCATCCACAAAAGATCACAGTTTGGTGTGGATTGTGGAGTGGTGGCATCATCGGGCCGTATTTTTTCCGAAATTACGCCAGACAAGCCGTTACTGTGAACGGCCAGCACTATAGCGACTTGCTGCGTGAATTTCTCTTCCCGAAATTTGATGAAATTGGTGACGACGATCTTTATTTCCAACAGGACGGCGCCCCCCCCACACATTTCGAACGACAACATGACTTTATTGCGCGATAAGTTCGGCGACTCATTAATTTCGAGAAACGGCCCCATCGCCTGGCCGCCAAGATCGTGTGATTTAACGCCCTTGGACTTTTTTTATGGGGATATGTGAAATCACAAGTGTACAGCAACTCTCCAGCGACAATTCAAGACCTTGAGGAGAACATTACGAGGTGTATCGAGGCCATACCACAGGAAATGCTAGGCCGAGTCATGGAAAATTGGGTCAAACGAATTAAGGTCTGCAAACGAGCTCGTGGAGGCCATTTGAACGATATCTTGTTTAAATCATAAACTTATACACCATATCTTTCGAATAAATGTTTGAGAACCAAAATCGGTTAATTTGTTGTTGTTTTATTCAATTTCAAAGTTCTATCAAGCTTATTGGGAGACACTGTAGTTGATGTAATTCAAATGTATTCGAGTTATCTCTCTTGAAAACTCCATATTTTCAGATCTTTCAAAGTGCAAAGTATTTCAGGAGGTCGTCATGTGATTTGTACTCTGTTATATTATGTTAAATGTATTTTTATATATGAAATGTGTTTTCGTTTTTTGTAAAATGTTTTCTTATGTCTGGAATAAATAATTATATTTCAGTTACCTGAACTTATGAGAACTTTGGTATTATTTATTTATGAGGTTTAACAGGGTTATGAGTTCTGGCAAAATTAATCATAAAATAAAAATAATATTGGCAAAATATGTGTAGCTATAATAGTTTCAGTTTAGATTTTCACTGAAACTATCATAGCTACATATATCTTTAGCCAATATATTTTTTATTTTATGATTGATGTTGACTAAATCTCATAATCCGTTTCTGTTAAACTATAGTCACGTCAAAAAACAATTTTGGATACCTTCTCAAAAGTAAAATACAAACTTATCATTTATTTAGGATAAAAAAATATTATCACCTGGAAACATAACAATGTTTTATAGAACTATCTGAGGTAAAATAGGTATAAACTCATCGTTTGTTCAAAGCAATGAGAATTATGATATGACAAAATATAGGTACCAATATTATGGAGAAATTCAGAGTACAATACAACTCATCATTTCTTCGATAAAGGAACAGAGGATTTATGCAACTAGATCTAAATAATATATGAATAACCTATATTTTTGTACATCGTTTTTTTCCAGTGAAATCTTAACTTTGAAGAAAAAAGTAATAATGCGAATTTCAGACTGAAGTGTACAGTTTTCTTTAAAATTCACTTCCTCTAAGAACACAGGTTAACCGCTTATTCAGTTAAATACCAATTTCTTCTACAATTCTTTTTTAAGATACATAGCTTTTTTATCTTGGTGCCATATTCTTTGGCCGACATCGTATAATATATATTGTTATATTTATTTATTCAATGATAATATATTGCCGATATGACCAAGAACCATCAATAGAAGAAAATCTGATTAATGAAGACTTGATATTGTAATCGCCATCAGGTTCTGTATCGACTATTTCAACTCCTGCGACATCAACATCATTAACATTATTAACTGAACCACCTCCAAGAAAGAAATCAAATGATTTGAATAATTTCATCACAAACTTCGACTTGAAAAAAATATTAGAATCATCTGCTTTGGGAAAAGCTCTCCTGAGCTGGTACTGCATTAAAGGAGCAAGACGCAAGACAAGGCTACCTTGTTGACATAATAACTACTGATACTATCAACAGAGGTTTCACGTGAGTACATACCTATCTTTTATCTATTTCAAATATAGTGTTTTGAAATTCTGAAAACATTGATAGTTATTTTTGGCCAATCTCAAACAAATAGGATTACATTTTTCAATTTCAGCATATTTATATAAAGGTCAATGTTTTTCACCTTTGTAGTAGAGAACACCTTTTGAAACTACTTGAATGCATTTCTCTGATATAATAAATAATATTTAATTTTTCAGTCACCTCACCAATAACGATTACAATATATTGAGTCAGAAGATAGTGGAATTATTCCCAAGTGAAGTAACAGAAGTTTATTATTTGGCTCCTATAAAAAAAAGATTCCCTGATAAATAAACCAGGATTGGCAAAGGGAAAATTAGTCGATAAATTTCGCAATCGATGAACTTTCCTAAGGGAAGCAAGATTGCTACCCTCTCGTACAAGTACTGGTGTACTTTCATCTACTATTAAGGAAGCAGAAGAAGGTAGGTATTGCAGAACCAGTCAATTATGGTGCATTGGTGCGGCACTTCATTTGATGAATCTGATTTTCAGAGCATGTTCAAGACCAGTCGTTAGAGAAACATATTCAGTAGTTGTACCATAACAGAGAGCCACATGAGGAGGTCTATAAGCATTGGGATTCATCATTTGCTTCACGACGTCAAAAGTTACTGAAGGAAGGGGGAGATTTAACAGAATTTTACAAAGAGTATCCAATATTGAAGGAGTCCATTTGCTTATCTCTTGTAAGCTATGCTTTTCGTTATACCATTTTTGGTTTAGGAATTGAAGAATAATGACATATTGAACTTTTGAAAACAAAAAATTCAAAAATTTTTCACATAATTTTAATTTGTTTCAGATCGAAAGAGACTTTGATACAATATTTTCGACAAAAAAAGCTTATTTCTCACTTGGAAACCAACCATAACGAAACTAATTACACTTAGAAGACAATATGTTATATCTGATACTGACAAGGTTCTTTTACATCTACTACAGTCTAGTTCTTTAGCATGGTAAGAAATACTCTTGGAATAAAATTGGCTATCCTGAATTTCTAATTTGAAGTTTTAAAATTTCCTTCCTGTTACGTCGTGACCATTATTGTTCATGAATTATGTTTTTAAAGAAAAAACTAGTTACCTTATGACAAGTAATGTCAAATGGAGACAGACGAATAAAAATTAAGTGAAAAGTCACGTTTTTCTTGATACGAAAATAAAAGTGTTGAACAGACGAGTTTAACAGTTTACATTGGTCCTTCGAGCTAAAGAAAAGTCCTGTGGTGATGTCCAACGAAGAAGGAAATCAAGAAAATTCAAGAAGTCGTCGACAAACGGCAGGGAAGAAAATCTTGGATCCTAACTTTGAATGGCCTACTAATTTTGGATCAAATAATAAACAGGCTGACTTGACCGACAATACTGATGTTGAAAAAAAAAACAAAATCATCGATGGATGAAATAGAAAAAAGAAAACAGAGAAGCATGAAAAGTGTTTCTCAAAAAAGTCATAGTTCAATTAAACTGCAACAACTGAATATTGATGCAGAAAAAAGAAGAATAATTCTGGAGAAGAAAATGAGGATGAAGCAACTGGAAATTGAAAGCGAATTAAAGATATTGGAACTCAACAGAAAAATGGAAGAAAATAAAATATTGGAAGAAGAGGAGGAAAGCCAACGAGATATGTCCACAGATTCTACAATTGAAGAGGGATTAGACAAAATTCCTTCATCAAAAGAAAATGCCAAATCCTTTGTCGCTGAATGGGTGGAAGAAACAACAAAAATGGAAACATTAAATCAAGAAAATTAAGACTGGATAATAACTCTATTGGAATAAGTGATTTATGTTTAGCCATGACAAATGCTTTTAAAAGTATCGATAATCGACACAGCAATGAAAGATCAGACAAAATGTTAACGAGAAGTACTATTGAAAGAGATTTTCCAATTTTTGACGGGAAACCTGAGGATTGGCCTACGTTTATTTATCAATTTCGGAAAATTTCTTCATTGTGTGAATACTCTACTGAAGAATCCATGATAAAACTGCAAAAATGTTTAAGAGGAGAGGCAAAAAACGCTGTTTTTGGAATGTTGATGTGTCCTGAAAATTTGAATGATGTAATAAAAACACTTGAAACTAGATTTGGAAGACCAGACCAAATTATAGATACCATGATATTCAAAATTGAAAAATTGCCTGCCATTCGTGACAATGAAATGGAACAACTAATTCAGTTTTCAAATCATGTGACAAGCTTAGTTAGTACCATCAAATCTCTTCATTACGATATGCATCTTCAGAATCCACATCTGCTAAAGAAATTGTGTAATAAATTACCACACATGCTCATGTTGAGATGGGGAGAAGAAATATGCAGTAAAAATGGCAAGGTATCCTTAGAAGATTTCGCAAAGTGGCTAACAAACTTAGCGAATGCAGTTTGTTACATATCAACTAACAAACCATCAAGTCGCGAAAACAACCAAACTAAAAGAAATGAACGATCACTTGTTTTAACTTCTAGATCAACATCAATATTTTGTTTCGACTGCAGAAAAAAAGGTCATAATCTGGAAAAATGTACAAAATTCCTTTCAAGAAATACCGATGAACGATGGACTATCGTGAGTCAAAACAAATTGTGTTTTTCATGCCTCCAGAACAAACACAGAACGTATGGATGTCCGACAAAAAACCATTGTGGGATAAATAACTGTGAATTATTCCATAATAAATTATTGCACAAGGAAAGAAGAAATTTGGATGAGAGTACTAATGAGCCATCACCCAGCTCCCGAACTGAAAGAGTACATACTCTGGAAAATGGCGAAAACCGAGTGTTATTGAGAATTGTTAATGTCAAATTATATGGACCTGACAATCGATGTATCCAGACAGCAGCTCTTTGCGATGAAGCATCCACTGTTACCCTAGTTGACCGTTCGATTCTCAGAGAATTAGACGTGAAGGGAATTAAACAACCTCTGTGCATTCAATGGACGAATAACGTCGTATCACATCAAGAGGACTCTGAATGTCTTGATTTGGAAATATCTGGTGACTATAATTATGCAAATAGATTCAAATTGAAAAATGTGAGAACAGTCGAGAATATTGCTTTACCAACACAAAAAACGAGAATTGAAGAATGGCAACATTATCCACATTTGAACGGGCTTCCAATAAGCTCGGTGAAGAGAACACCGATGATACTAATTGGTCAAGATAACATTCATCTGACTTTGCCGAGAAGAATTGCCCAAGGTCCAGAAAATGTACCAATAGCGACCAAAACAAAATTAGGTTGGATATTACATGGAAGAACATCTGACAATTGTGTCAAATTTACGTACAATTACCATATTTGTAATCAAGATCTGACAAATGACTATCTTCATCAACTGGTAAAGAATTCGTTCACAATAGACTCTCTTGGAGTGACACCAGTGAAGAAAGTGGAGAAGTCCAAAGAAGAAGCCAGAGCTGTCAAAATTTTGAATGATACTGCTAAAAATCTGGAGAAAGATATGAAATCGGTTTACTTTGGAAAAAAACAAAATATCATTCTACCAGAAAGCAGACCAGCAGCATTCAAACGACTTCTTTGTGTAGAAAAACAGATGCAGAAAGACCCAAATTTCAAATTGAGATATTCTCAGAACATTTCAAAGTACATCGAAAAAGGTTATGCACGAAAGCTCTCCGAGAAGGAAGCTAACCAGACTAGTCCTAGAACTTGGTATATTCCTCACTTTGGCGTAACGAATATTAACAAACCAACCAAGCTGAGATTAGTATTGATGATGCCGCAGCAACAACAAATGGAACTAGTCTTAACAAAAATCTTTTACCTGGCCCAGATTTATTAGCACCATTGATTTCTGTTTTGATGAAATTTCGGGAACGAAAGATTGCTTTCTCTGCAGACATAAGAGAAATGTTCCACCAGGTAAAAATAAGACCATCTGATCAAGACTCGCAAAGATTCCTCTGGAGAGAAAATCCCAAAGCATCATGTGACGTATACCAAATGGAAGTTATGACGTTTGGAGCAACATGTTCACCTACAAGTGCTCAATTCATCAAAAATTTGAACGCTAAAGAACAAGCTGTATCTCAACGAATAATTGATGCTATTACCAAGAAACATTACGTGGACGATTATTTGGATTGTGCAGATACTCCACAAGAAGCATTTAAAATTATCTCGGAAGTGAAAAAAGTACAAAAATCAGGAGGTTTTGAACTGGTAGGATGGACTACAAACTCAGAAGAAGTGAAGAAAATGATGATGCTTGATAAAATTACTTTCAAAGATTTAGATATGGATTGTGATTCTAAAATTCAAAGAATACTAGGGATGTATTGGGACCCTAAAACTGATAATTTATATTCAAAGTGAGACAAGACTTAATTCAAGAAGAAAAAACAGATGCAGACCGACCAAAAGAGAAATCTTGAAGACAGTTATGTCATTATATGACCCTTTGGGACTTTTGTCAAATTTCACAGTAAGGGGAAGAATTATGTTCAAGACATATGGCGAACAGGAATAGGATGGGATGATTCCATTGATGAAAAAATACACCAAGATTGGCAATATTGGATAGCGGATCTTAAAAATATCGATAAATTTAGTGTTCCACGTTGCTATTCACCATTCATACCCATAGCAAAAGAAATTGACTTACATATATTTTGTGATAGCAGTAAGATGGCATTTGCAGCTTTAGCATATCTCCGAATAGTATCTGATGAAAGAGTTGATGTGAATTTGGTTTTTGGAAAATCAAGAGTATCACCAACTAAACCAATCTCAATTCCTAGATTAGAATTACAGGCAGCAGTCTTGGGCAGTCGCTTAGCAAACACGGTAAAGAATGAATTGGACATAAAATTAATCGAATAATTTATTGGACAGATTCTACAACTGTACTGTATTGGATAAAAACATCGAAAACGAATCTTCTTGGACAATTTGAATCTCACAGAGTTGGGGGAAATCCAAGAAAATACTGAAGCAAATCAGTGGCGTTGGGTGCCATCTAAATTAAACGTAGCTGATATGGCAACAAGATCATACAACGCATGTGGTGTGGTGGAAATCGTCTATCATTCGAAACTTGGTTAACCGGGCCGAAGTTCTTGCAAGAGGAAGAAGACAATTGGCCGAAGAAAGAATTGAACGAAATTAATCCTGAATATCGAGATGTCGTTGCGGTAACTCAAATAAGCACAGAGTATTCTTCATCAGAAATTCCTACACCAAATCAAAAAAAGATTCAGTAATTGGATGAAATTACTTCTTTCTACAGCTTGGGTTATAAGAATTTCAAATATTGGCTATCAAAAATAAGAAATAACCTTGCAGAAAATAAACCAACACTTGAAGACATCAAAGAAGGAGAAAGATTTATTATTATCAAATGTCAACAAGAAAACTTTCCTCAAGAAATATCCGCTCTGAGAAAAAATATGAATGTTAAGAAGCAAAGTAGACTGAATAAATTATCTCCGAAATTGGACGAAAATGGTGTCCTAGTGCTACAAGGGAGGACAGATCTAGCCCCAAATATGAACATCGCGACAAAAAGACCAGCAATTATGCCTAAAGATGATCACATAACAAAATTGTATTTACAATATCTACATGAAAAGAATGGACACCAAGGAATTGAGACAGTATTGAACAACTCTCGACAGAAGTTTGGATTATTGATGGAAGAACTGCTGTAAAATCAGTCTTCTCAAAATGTCAAATGTGTAGACTCAGAAAAACAACTCCAGAAGTGCCTCAAATGGGACAACTACCTCCAGTTAGACTCACACCGAACTTGAAACCGTTCACACACACAGGAATGGACTATTTCGGTCCATTGTTGGTTACAGTAGGACGAAGACAGGAGAAGAGATGGGGGGTAATTTTTACTTGTCTTGCAGTACGAGCAATACATTTAGAAATTGCTCATTCATTAAGTTCTGATTCCGTCATCATGGCTATCAGAAGAATGGTTGCCAGAAAAGGTGAAATAAAAATAATTTTGTCAGATAATGGCACGAATTTTAAAGGAGCTTCCACAGAACTAAGAAAAGCTATTTCTGAAATAGATGAAATTAGCATGAGGAATCAATTACTTCTCAAAGGAATAGAATGGAAGTTTATTCCGCCTGCTGCTCCACACATGGGTGGATCTTGGGAGCGCCTCATAAGAACAGTGAAAGTAGCCCTGTACAACACGATAATGAAGGAGAAATTAAGAGATGAGCTTTTACAAACAGTTTTGGCTGAAATAGAAAATATTGTAAATTCTAGACCTCTGACAAAAGTATCTACTGACCCAGATGATTATGAACCTTTAACCCCAAATCATTTCATTTTTGGAGATATTTGTAGAGACGAATTTGGCGTTATCGGAGAGATGCCTGACTTGAGGAAACAGTGGAGAAGAGTACAGAGAATTGCGAATGATTTTTGGAAAAGATGGTCGAAAGAATATTTGCCAACATTAACGAAGAGGAATCGTTGGCATAACGACGTCGAAAATTAAAAATTGGAGATATTGTCACAATAATTGATGAAAATTTGCCTCGTAATTCATGGAAATTAGGCAAAAAAATAGAAATATTTCCGGGACTAGATGACAGAGTAAGAGTTGTGACAGTGAGAACAAAGGATGGACTTCTGAAACGCCCTGTGTCTAAATTAGGAAAAGCCACAGAACATTATGCAGTTGACTCGAGTTAAATTATTATATATTGATTTTTTAATTTGTCTTCAGAGTTAGTTACATTTCATCATGTGTAAGATTTGTATGGAAGGGGAAGAATGTTACGTCGTGACCATTATTGTTCATGAATTATGTTTTTAAAGAAAAAACTAGTTACCTTATGACAAGTAATGTCAAATGGAGACAGACGAATAAAAATTAAGTGAAAAGTCACGTTTTTCTTGATACGAAAATAAAAGTGTTGAACAGACGAGTTTAACAGTTTACACTTCCAGACTACCGAATATTTTTATGTTCAGTTTGCTCCCAACGCTTTTGCCAAATAGATCCAGGCATGTTTATGGCAGAAGCCGAAAGCAGTGGAAACCTACAACCAGTGATTCCAGAAATGGTATCATTTTGAGAGTTGATGTAAGTTATGGAATTCAATCAATTTACTTTTCAATTAGATTTTGAAACCTAGTTTCTTTATAATTTTTTCAAAAATTTTCATTACAGCTGCCAGTAGATATTGAACATGCTCTGGAACTAAGAAAAGAAAGACTAAAAGGATTCGATATAGCTTTCCATCCATTCCTCGTGGTCCATTGTAATGGTACAACTGTTCACAATGTATATTTATATGTAAATGACCAACTGTATGAGGTAGGAAGTGTTTCAAAAGCTATTGACCTTTGTTTCAAGTGTTATCATAGTTTTCACTTAAAATATCAGACTGAAAGTGAGCATATTGGTTTTTTTATCCAAAGGGCTTTATATGATATAAAATCCGAATGGGATACAGCTTTTCCGAATATATAAGATCTAGTCAACAAAACTAAGACTGCATGAAATTCATAACTGTCATATTTTGTACCTGAAGGATAATTTTTTATTTAAAAATGTTTTATTGCAAAGGCTGCCATATTACTTTTCTCAGTGCAGATTCATTCATACTTCACAACAAGATTTTTCATAAATTCACCGACTTTTATATTTGTACTTTAATGTATGCAGCAAAAAATATGACGCCCTCAAAAATTAAAAAAGCACGTCCACAGTCATGAAAACGCTTCTGTATTTATAAAGTTGACAATTCAGCTGCGTTAGATAATATAAGGGTAGATGAAAATTTAGTAAGAAGTCACGAAGGCCAGTTAGATATTCACCCAGCAAAAAAATAAAGATGTTTGTCAGCATTTCGAAAATGTACATTTTGTTGTAAGGTTTTTGACTAAACTCTATGAAAATACTAGTATTACTAGGAAAGTTATTCAGGAAGTAGTAGAAAATACGAATTAATTACTAACAGATGTTTTCGCTTATATTCAAAGTAAACTCGACAAGTTTGAAGATTCTTTACCCCCAGAATTTGCAAAAGTGTTACTTTGTCATTGGCGAATCCTTTCAATGAACTACTTACTGAATATAAAAGATTTAAATTTTTTGAACATTCAAGTGACTTCATAAATGCCGAGAAAGTTGAAATAGGTAAAATTTTGGATGACAGTAGAAAAAAAGATCTGTATATTTAGATTACAGATGGTGTTATGCCTATGTTGTACTAATTGAAAAAATATTAAAAAAATTTTTACAGATTGAAAATATTTTGGAAACTAGTCTTGATTATATCGAGCTAGAATCTAAAGTACATAGCACTTGTATTTCAAGTATGTTTAACGCCAGTCAATGGAAATTAATTAAGGCAAAGTTTCATAATAAAATTGTTTTACCAATTTTTCATATTTTGATGATGTAGAATGCGGAAATCCCCTTGGAACACAAGCTGGAGTTCACAAAATTGGTTGCGTATATTTTTCGCTGGGTGTATTCCTCCTAAGTTTTCCTCCAAATTACGAAATATTTTTTCTGGGGAAATTTTTTATTTTTAATTTTTTTGGAAACAAAGGTATAAATTTAATATTGGCACTGAAACAAAAACAGTATATTTCACACTTTTCTCAGTGTTAGGCGATAATCTTGGGGTAAATTTTATTTTAGGCATTTCTGAAAGTTTCAAAGCCAATTATTTCTGTAGGTTTTGCTATTCCAGTAGAGAGGTATCTAACAGATTGTGCTTGGAAAATGAAACCTTTCTCAGAAA
>CM024243.1:60902732-61068725 GCA_013421045.1 Propylea japonica | reverse complement strand
AACACCCTGTTATACCTATGCCACTAAAAAAATTCATAACTAAGCACTAATAAGGATCCTTCTTGTAAAATTTCGCGCTTCTTTATTTTCCGAGATGTACAGGGGTCAATAGAGAATTTAAATATTTCTGTTAATTCGGAACTACACTGCGCAAAAAAAATTAACGCACATTCTGAAAATCTCAATTTCAATGAAAGTTAACTCTACATTGACTTTATAACTTACTAGCAACCCGCCCGGTTCGTACGGTTAATATCTTCGAAAATATTCACTTAAATCATACGTCTGAATAGTCTGAATTTTGGTACTTCCTGCCCTATAAGTTAAGTAGTGTGATGGAATGTCGCTAAGTTTCGAACCAAGTTGAATGTTGAATGTTAAAATGTATAAAGACAGTTGCATCAAAATTTTATCATAAATTCCCTAAATTATGGCGCTTACCGACCTCTAAGTATAAAAGTGATCAAATACTAACTTGAAGTCTTAGTAACACTCAGTGTCAAAAAAAACATCAAAATCATTTCAGTAGCTATGGCGTCATGCGCTTCTTGATACGATCACGCTAGATTTCCGCAGGAATGAGTTATTTTCCCGCCGTAAAAAGTAGTCTGTGTCCGTGCCTAGGATCCTATCTTTATATTAGCCAAGTCTTATGAAATCCGTTCAGACGTTAGGCGTGAATGAGGTGAACTTTTAAAACAATCGATTTAAAATCACTAACTTAAGTAGTTATCTGCCTACTGCCTACGCCTTAAGTAAGATAGCAGGAATATAAATAACCCATATCCTTCTCTAGGTTATATTATCACCTAAACTAAATTGTATCAAAAGCCGTTCAGCTGTTTCGGCATGATAAAGCAAAACTCCCAGCAAAAACCATAAAAAAATCACTAACTCAATTCGGTTTTCTGCCTACTTCCTACCCCCTAAGTACGATGACGTGAGCATTTTGATTTATATCCGTTTTTAGGTAACATCAATCACCTTAAAATTTCATCAAAATGTGTTCAGCCGTTCATACGTGAAAGAGCAAAAGTCCCAACAAAAACGACTAAAAATCACTAACTAAATTAGTATCTGCCTACTGCCTATCCCCTAAGAAACGATGGCGTGATTATTATAAACTATGACCATTTCTAGGTTATCATCTATCACCATACCAAATTTCATCAAAATCGTTCAGCCGTTTAGCCGTGAAAGAGTAACAGACAGACAGACAGAGTTACTTTCGCATTTATAATGTTAGTATGGATTCGGGATTTCACCGAATCTTATGTGAAGAAGAAAAATAAACAATTTCCAAAACACTGGAATGCTGATTAATACTCGGTATTTCCACTCCTTTCGTTAGTTACAGCTCGGCAACTACAGTTCATACTCACAATGAGTAATCTTAAAATGTTCTGATGTAATCCTTCTTAGATTTCTCTGAGTTGGATTTCTAAGTCATTAAGAGTAGCTGGAAGATTTTCTGAACTCCTCAGCCTTCTATTGAGGTTGTCTCAAACCTGCTCAATCGGATTGAGATCTGGACTTCTTGCTGGACATTCCATTCGAGAGACTTCAACCTCTTCAAGGTACTCCTGAACGATGCGCTTTACGATGGGGTCTGCATTATCGTCTATAAAAATGAAATTTTCACCAATGTTGAGGCAAATGGTACTACATGCTCTTCAAGAATGTTCCTTATATACCTTTCAGCTTTCATAGCTCCATTATCAACGACCACTAGGTCTGTGCGAGCAGCCAAAGATTTTCCACCCTATACCACAATCGATCCTCCTCCGAAACCAGTACTATTCAGGAAATTGCATTGAGCATATCTTTCATGTGGGTCTGTATACAAGGGAACGTCGATCACAATGGTAGAGGCAGAATGTAGACTCATCTGTGAGGAGAACTCGTTCCCAATCAGCCTCTTTCCGATAGATATGTCTCGCTCGCAAATCCAAACGCACTCTTCGATGGTCTGGGGTAAGAGTTAGGCCTCTTGCCGCGACACGAGGCCTTAAATGATATTCTCTTAGGCGATTTCGTATTGTCTGAGTGCTAATTTGCACCCCATGAGTTTGCTCAAGCTGATTTTGAAGGGCGTGACCGGTTGCAAACCGTTGTCTCAACGAAGAAACTCTCAAGTAACGTTCTAGAATGGCAGTTGTTACCCGTGGTCTATCCTGTCATGGTCTTCAGACATTCATACCTGTCACCCTGAATCGCTGAAACATTCTGGACACACTTGTATGGGAAACTCCAAACCTTTCTGCGAGTCTTGTGTATGTCCACCATTCTTCTCGCAAAACACCGCTTGGGCACATTCCTCTTGGGTCAAATTGCGTGTTTCGCGTTGCTTAGCGATCGAGTGTAGAAAACCACTAGAATTGATCGAGAACAACTGATTTCAGAATGGAGCCCATACATTAAAAATCTGATAATCTCATCTTTTTTATTCCTGCTGGGAAAAATTATGACTTCACAAAGTCTAGTGGACCATTCGAAACTTCAGCTTCGATATTTACCAAACGAAAAGTTTAAATCGTTTTCAGAACTTCCTTTGCCACAAGAAGAGCATGATATTTGGTTTCAAACGAAATCCAATAGTGTTTCTGTTTGAAAATCACAACGATTTCATTCCATTCAAATTCGCCCGTGTTTTGAAATGGTGGGATTTAGGAAAATTCTGTTGATGTTGCTTCAGTTTAGTAGTTCTTGTTCGTACTGATTTGGTTCATCCTGAAAATCTTTGGAAAGAATTGGATTTCTTAAAAGAATTGGAGTTTGTGTTGTTTTGAAACAACTGTGTTCCAAATTAATTTTGTTTTGAAATGGGAACTGAAATCGAGAAACTTAGACATCTGGGTTACAGATAGGGAAATAGTAATTGACCTGCTAAGTAATTTCAAGGTGATATTAATCGTGATGACAAAGTGGTCTCCGAGTTGAATCCTATTTGGAAAGAATTGGCCGAAATTTTGGGAAGCAAAATAAATCCATTACATTATATGCAATGGCTTTCAAGAAAAAAAAAAAATTCTGTTGATGAGCAGATAGATATAAATGAGTTGGTTGTAGAAAGGCAATATCGAAGATTAGACAGGCCTTATAAAAAAATTCCGTACGTAATTGTTTACGTTTGAAGAAATGATGGCAAATATTCGAATAATAGGCTATTTGACAATTTTGGGAACTGGTTTTATATTATTGGTTATTGCATTTTATATCCATATTAAATTTGTTTTATTATAAATAACTCCATTTATTGTAAAAAAAGCAAAGAAATTCAAATCTCGGAATTTCCTGCCACGAACGGAAGCTTGGCAAGGTTGACCTGAGATGATAACTGTGACGTCACAAGGTAGTATTTAACATTTGTGTTAGGAGGTGTTTCGTCTCGTTTATTGCAATTTTGTGAATTATAATATATAAAAAATGGGGTTATAAATGTGGCACTACCACAGTGTAAAACACAACAATAAAAACCCCTGATAAACTCTGTGCCCGTACCAACAGATATTAAACTACGAAGGAAATGGTTTCAACTAGCTCGTAGGGCACCAGGAGATATTTCAGAGGGTTCTAAAGATTTTTTTGTGAAGATCATTTAATGTAAGTAAATAACCGTTTGAATGATGAATACAGATTGCTATAAATTATAACAACATAATTCGAAATTTTCAGGTTAGAAAATTAATGTTTTTTCAACTATTTTGAAAGCTGATATATTTGTATCAATTCAAATTATGCATATGACTTAATTGAAATATATCTCAATACTTTCATATAATTACAGATGGAGAAGGATATGGCTTATTTCCTGCAATATAAAATGGGGTACAGTGAAAGAATACTCATGGTGAAAGGGGTATATCCTTCTAAATTCCATTGCCAGCAGGACCGTTGTAAGAGGCTGAATGAAAGTGATGCTAGTAGTAGTCGCATAGAATTGGCTAAAAGAGAAAGCACGAACTACTGGAACAATTGAAAACAAGATAGTACCAAAACAACCTAAATCTATGAATCTATAGTAAATTGTTCCGAAAGTGCTGAAATACATGAACCGTTGTAGTTTCACATGATCCTTATGATTTAGAATCTGCAGGTATACAAGTTTTTCCAATGCATTTTAACATTACATCTCAATTACTTATTTACCTAGACATCATTGTATATAAAAAGGGTTTCAATCAATGAGCATTTTTTATGATTATTTTTTCTTCATAAATATAATTTTTCCAGAAACACCATTTGAGAATGATAAGGAGACACAGACTATACCCACTGTAACAATGGATAAATCAGTCCAGATTAAAATGAACAGTGCCTTTAGAAGCAAAAGTTCTCAGACCAAGAGTATGACCCGAAATACAGCAGTCTCACCATTTAAGTTTAAGTACCACAGACATCCCCTTCAATTAAAGTAGATCAAACCTTGAAAAAAAAACATAACTGTTGAGAGTGAAGTTAAGAAAGTACCATTAGGTTGGATGAACAATCAGCAACAGATATTTCTTCTTACGAAATATCCGAGAAATCAAGTACAGTTTCTTCAGGTTCTGATATACAGGGGTTTCATCATAAACTGGACAAACATATATTTTCGTGTAGAGGACATCGAGAGAATCATTTTTGCCCTATACAATATATCCGTATTCGAAGCATAAGCGAGATACAGGGTGTCAAACGTCATTTTTGAGTAAGATTCTTATGAGTTGGTCAGTATGTTAATAGTTAAAGTAAACGGTTTTTTGGTCAAATCTCAGTATTTTTGGGTCCTCTATTCAGAAAAGTTGACGAACTCCGAAAAAAAAATTACAAAATGGCGGAAGACCTGCAATGTTCCTAATTTTTTTTTGCAGTTGTCAAATTAATTTTTATTTCTGAATGAACACAATTTTCTAAGAATTTCTGTGAAAAATTTTTTTCAAAAATCGAACACAATTTTTTTACATGTCTACAGCGATGGAAAAATTTCACTCGAAATGGATGAAATTTTGTACAATGGTACTTCTTGAATTATCAATCACGAATATAAAAACAGAATTGAAAAATTTCGAACGGTTTCGTTACCACAGGCATTCAAATATTTCGTTCAGACCTCTGAAATAATCAGTAGAAAATTGAGTCGGTATCGTGGCAATATATTTATTATTCAACTATTACAAAATTGCGACAGTTTCGAGGAACGGTTCTCCTCTTCTTCAGGCTAAAACCAATAAATATACAGACTACATCTAGTAACAAGGAAGGAGGCAATCTACCAACATGTAATGAAATCAGAAAAATAATGACATCAGTGTTATATGGTACAACAGGAACAGATAGGACATAACTCTACTCTAACCTAAAAAACGGTGTATAAGTCATATGTCCCATGGACGACCACAGAAAATCTCGCTAACAACAGTCACAGAATAAACTACTTCTACTTTTGCTAACAATAGTCACAGAATAAACTACAACTAAAAAATTACAAAAATTACAGTTTCGTGAACAAGTCAATGGATGTGATCCTACTTAAGCCTAAAAACGGCGTAGAGATCACCAACAAACAGTCACAGGATAAAAAGAGAAACACATATTAGACAACACTATGATGTTCATCAACAACTATCCATTCCAAATTTTAATTTTATTGATGAGATGGCAATATGTATTACTTAAGTTGTCTATGTCACTTCTAAAATTAACAGAATTATCAAACTTTTTGATACAACCATCTCAGATATCATTCTCTTTCTATAGTCTCTTCTCTATGTAAAATGCAAACATTTTCCAACTCGAAATCAAAATTATGGCCTGTGGCAAGATGGTGTTCTACCAAGGCAGTTTTATTGTTAGATAGGTTCTTTATTGAACTTTTATGATTGGACAATCTAGCTTTTAGGTGTTGTTTGTGGTGCCTATGCTACAATTTATTTTATATACTAAATTTGATTCTAGTGCTTTCGGGGTCTTAGACTTTAGTTTCGAAAAACAAATATTTCCCAAAGTATTCTTGGAATATGGACAATAAAACTGCCTTGGTAGAACACCATCTTGCCATAATTTTGATTTCGAGTTGGAAAATGTTTGCATTTAGATAGAGAAAGAGACTATAGAAGAGAATGATATCTGAGATGGTTTGTATCAAAAAGTTGATAATTCTGTTAATTTCAAAAGTGACATAAACAACTTAAGTAATACATATTGCCATCTCATCAATAAAATTAAAATTTGGAATGGATAGTTGTTGATGAACATCATAGTGTTGTCTAATATGTGTTTCTCTTTTTATCCTGTGACTGTTTGTTGGTGATCTCTACGCCGTTTTTAGGCTTAAGTAGGATCACATCCATTGACTTGTTCACGAAACGTGTAATTTTGTATTTTTTAGTTGTAGTTTATTCGGACTATTGTTAGCAAGAAGGAGAAGTAGTTTATTCTGTGACTGTTGTTAGCGAGATTTTCTGTGGTCGTCCATGGGACATATGACTTATACAGTTATACACCGTTTTTGGGTTAGAGTAGAGTTATGTCCTTTCTGTTCCTGTTATACCATATACCACTGATGTCGTTATTTTTCTTGATTTCATTACATGTTGGTAGTATGCCTCCTCCCTTGTTACTAGATGTAGTCTGTATATTTATTGTTTTTTAGCCTGAAGAAGAGGAGAACCGTTCCTCGAAACTGTCGCAATTTTGTAATAATTGAATAATAAATATATTGCCACGATACCGACTCAATTTCTACTGATTCTTAATTTTGGCAACTGGAGGTTTTTCATTGATTGGATCTTTCGGTACTGTTGATACGAATAATTTTAAGATGACATTCTACGATGATGTGCAGGTTCATTTTGGTTCTGAGGCGAGGATGGCACTCAAGGCTTGGTCCAAGGCAAGAGAAAGCTTGATCAAGTTGGAAGGTAGGAAAGTTTTCCTGTTGAGATGCAGAAGCATGAACTTATCCCCACACACATAAAACAGAACTTTAATTCAGTCTATGAGATGATGATGTCTGACCATCCATATAAGTACAAAGTGGACAGCATCATTACTAGCTTCCAGAAAAAATGTCTTAACACTGAGATAATGATAACTTTGGGCATATCAATAATATAAATGAGAAGATCAGAGACATTGTTAGACAAACATCACCTTGATCCCACATGTAGTTGTCCAGAACTTCATTAGGTTTTCAGGACATAAGATTCAACAAAATGTTTCAGAAGATACACTTGGTCCATCAGAAAAAACTGAAAAAAACTGTTGTCGTCACATTCTGTAGTCAAGATAGGGGAAAATCATGATTGGATATATAATACAAAGAATGTCACCCTGAGAAGAAGTGGTGCCATACTAGCAATGGGTCCTAAGTTCATCACTCCTCTCAATCCTAACAAGGTGCCTTTTTTGATTTACTAAAGGATGTTGAGTGTATAATCGGTGAAAGAGTACCGGAGGTGGATAGAGAAGAAAAGAGAGCTCTGTGCACTAATGCTATCACTAATTTTATGAATAAGTCATCTTTGGAAGATATCCAGAGATCATGGTGACTCGAGCTGACAAGGTAACCGTACAGTACTGTTGATGAGAACAGAGTACTTAGACAAGATGATCAGGCTAGTTCAGGATGCTGATACTTATAAATTATTGAAAGGTGATCCTACACCATCATTACAGAAAGAAGCCAACAGAATAGTTTTCTTACTGTTTAAAGAAGGCTACATTTCAGAGTCAGAGAAGAATCGACTAGTCAAATACAACTGTATACCACCAAAATTGTATGGACTATGCAAAATACATAAAAGTGGCATGCCGTTGAGACCAAAAGCTTCCTATTTAGATTCACCAGGATATAATATAGCCAAATTCATCCATGAAATTCTTAACCAGTTGACTCCAACTTTTTCATACAATATTAGAAATTCAGCAGAACTTATAGAAAAACTGAAAGACATATCAGTACCACAGGACTATTGTCTCGTCTCGTTTAATGTGGAACGTTTGTTTGCGAACATAAAGCAGCCTCTTGTTGAGCGGCTTATCTCGGATAACTGGGATAATATACAGCCTTTTACTCAGTTGGACCTCTATAACTTTTTGGAGCTGGTGAAGTTCAGTTTCCGTAGTGGCTATGTGATGTTTTTGGACCAATTTACGAACAGGTTTCAGGATGCTCAATGGGATCGCCCAGTTCACCAAGTATTCAGATATGGTGATGGATTATGCCCTGTATGAGGTGGTAAGAATTCCGAAATAAAAAGCATGCAAAAAAGCGGCAGATATTTCAAATGCTGTATGAAGAAAACGTATACTACGTATATCTGTAAAAATTGCGGGGGTGCCTATCACGAATCCTGTGCAAGAAGACTTATGGAAAAGGATGGTCTGTCATTCTTGGACGGAACATACGTAAAGTGTTGTGAAAATAATGAATTTGCCAATACCACAGGCGAGAAACCTGAAATTGATATAGAAAATAAACTGGAGAACAGTGAAAGCCAAAATCTTATGATGGAAAATGTCAAAATGAAATGTGAAAATAAGATGTTGCAGGCAGAAATACAAAACCTAAAATATATGCTGAAGGAATATAAGGAAAGTAGAGAACGTCTTATAAACGAGATGAATGACAAAAATATGATATTGAATGAAAATAATCAACTATTAAATGGAAGAATTGCACAATTGCAAAAGAGGCCGAAAAGAGAGAGATAGAAAAAAAATAAACATACATAAACAATGGGAACAGAGATAACATAGTACGGACCACAGAACTAAAAATACCGAATACGTCAAAATCGAACATCGCCGACAACCAGAAAAGTCCGTCAACTGCAGAAAACGATGACACATGCAGAAATATTGACAACCAATAATAAACAAAACCTAAAAATTCTTGAACGTGAATGTCAAAGTCAAAAACTGATACCAGTTTCTTCAACTAACACCGAAAAAGAAAAACCTCAGCGTGAACAGCAGCAATCTCTGAAAAAGCAAAACGATCAAAATAACTCAATTAATGATGGTAACATGGATAAGAGAGCCGAAAATGAAAGCATAGAGCAAACGATTGAGGAAAAGTGGACAGAAGTTGAATACAAGCTTCAGAGAAGAACCAGAAATAGACAATCAAGGCCAGCCCCAATCAAAGGTGAAATGGACATTTTCAATCTAAAAATAGCTGAACAACAGTACTGTTTATTATTGTCCGGTCTGAGTCCGAATACAACATCTGAGCAGGTTAAAGAGTACATAGATGAAACATTCAAAATTGACTGTAAGTGCGAAAAAATGAAAACAAGGAAAGACAAATTTAAGAGCTCCTTCAAAATCTACATCCCAGTTGACTCAGAGAATAAAGTCCTCAGTGGAAATATGTGGGGAAGAGGTATTGTGATTAACCATTTTCTCCACCTAAGACGAAACTTCAGCAAGGAAGCGAATCAAGTGGCTGCCTAAAGATATTACACCAAAATATCCAATGCATACGAAACAAGTAACAGAAATAGAGCTTTTGTGAACGAACTTGCAGAGATTCCTGATGTAATGTGCTTCACCGAGCATTGGATGAACAAACAAGAAATGGAGTTACTGAATATACCAAAATATAGAATTGTATCACATTACTCTAGGGAGAAGTTCATACATGGGGGAACATGTATCGTTGTCAGGGAAGATCTTGATGGCTTCCTGGAGCTATCTGTGATTAACAAAATGAGTGTGGAAAAGGAGATCGAGGCATCCTGCGTTCTCAGTAAAACAAGAAAACTAATAATCTTGTCTGGTATAGGACATGCTTGGGCAATATCCAGGTAGATCAGATGCTTTCTGAAATAGAAAGAAACTATTCTGGACATAAAGTGCTAATATGCGGAGATTTTAATATAAACTTGATGGAAGATACTGAAACAAAACGAAACTTTTGGATCTGCTCAATATCTATGGTTTCAATCCAACAATAAATGAACCTACCAGAATCACAAGGACAAGTGAAACATTAATCGACAATATATTTACTAACACTGATGAGTATGAAAATAACACTAATATAAATTCACTCTTATCTGATCACATGACTCAAGTTATTACACTGAAAGTTAGCAACGTTTCTCATCAAAGAACTTATGAGAAGAAAAGACTGTTTACTCACAACAAAATGCAACAGTTTTTTCACAGCTTGCAAGAGGCATCGTGGCAGAGTGTGTTGGAGGAAATGGACCCAGATAAGTCATACAACTGTTTTTCCGAAAATAATGAAAATGTATCTAAATTTGATGTTTCCATAGAAAAAATGCACAGTTAAAGGAATTACGCAGGCGTGGATAACCAATGGAATAAAAACATCAAGTAAAAGAAAAAGAATAATCTGGAAAGAAGTGCAGGAAGGTAAAACAATATTGGATTATTATAAGCGGTACTGTCATATACTCAAACAGATTATCAAGCAAGCTAAACTACTCAGTAATAGGAAATATATAATGGAGGCTGATAACAAAAGCAAACTACTTGGAATCTAGTAAAAAGTGCAACAAATAAAAGTAATACACATGATACTATTTTCAACTCATTTCCTGAAGAAAACGAAGAAGTCTTACTGGACAGAATTAATTCATTTTTCATTAACTCAAATGCCAAGAATAATAACATCAAGACTAACATTAAGAACATTAAGCCTTGCAGTAAAACTATTTTCTGAGTCCAGTCGTGGAACAAGAAGTATATCAATACATCATGAAACTAAAAAATAAGAAATCGGTTGGATATGATGAAATACCAGTTGAAATTTCTCAAAAAATGTGCAACAGTTATAACAATACAACACATATAATTAACCAAACCATCCAAACAGGAATATATCCACAAAAGTTGAAAGAAGCGCTCATAATACCTATACATAAGAAAGGCAAGAGGGAAGTATTTGACAACTATAGACCTATATCACTTCTATCTAATATCAATAAATTTTCGAAAGAATAATATTCGACAAATTCATCAAATTTTTGAAGATAACAACATACTGGTAAAACAACAATGTGGTTTTAGGAAAGGTCGGTCTACTATAAATGCAATATACCAGGCATTGAAAACCATCATCAAATCATTGAATCAGCAACATACCACAGCGGCCTTATGCTAGATTTGTCAAAAGCTTTCGATATGGTTAATCATCAGAGGTTGCTAGCGAAAATGGAAAAATATGAAATAAGAGGTGTATCACTAACCCTAATGAAAAATTATCTAACCAACCGAACTCAAAGGACAATAAGCAGGAGTAAAGATCGAGAGATCAAAACATCTAAGTTGAAACAAGTAGAGAGCGGAGTCCCCCAAGGTTCTATTCTGGGACCACTACTTTATATACTATATACGAATGATCTAGTTCAAACCACAGACAACGATATGGTTATGTTTGCAGATGATACCACAATAGTATGTGAAGCTGAGGATGGAAAGAGTGTCAATTAAGTCTTGAGAAAGACATGAAGAACATTAACAAATGGTTTAGCAACAACAACTTAATGCTTAATTTAAAGAAAACTAAACTTGTTTTATTCAGAGGAAGGAATGATCAAGTCAATCTGAAACATCAAGACACTAAAATAGAAACAGTTTTAGTACACCCTTCTTGGGAATAATTATAGATCGAAATCTAGACTGGTAAGATCAGATAGACAAGACTGCAACAACTATAGCACGCCACTGCTATGCCTTAAGGATTGTCCGAGACACAGTGGGAACAGATGCTGCATTAACCTCTTACCATGCATACATCCATTCAACAATTAGATATGGAATAATCTTCTGGGCAAGATCTACAGAAAGTGAAAGGATATTCAGATTACAAAAAAAGTGTATAAGAGTAATTTTTGGAATGCGACAAATGGAGACCTGTAGGACAGTGTTTAAAAATCATGGTATACTTACCCTATATATTATGTATATATATATGAATCCGTAATATTCGTAATCAATAACAATAAACAATAAAAATTTAGAACATCCATATAATACCAGATGGAAAAACTATCTCATTGAAGAAAAGGCTAATTTTACATACTTACAGAGAAACGTAACATATAGCCTACTAGCAATCTGGAATAAGCTACCAGAAAATTTAAAAATCGAACACTCAATGCACAGAAGAGTGGGCTCAAACGTTTTCTCATGAAAAAATGCTACTACAGAGTAGATGAGTTTCTTCAGGACAGTAACTTCGAGGAGCTGTAAACTCTGATGTAAAATGAATTCTTTTTTTGTATTTTTTGTAATTGACGAGGTCAACACTGTATAGTTTGAGACTGAATAAACTTTTCTCTCTCTCTCTCTCTCTCTATGTAGTATAGACCTTAATCTTGTGCTCGTATGTAGATGATGTTTTTGCTGTGATAAAGAAGAGTTCAATCAACCGTGTTCTCGATGTTTTCAACGCTGTTGACCCACATTTAAAGTTCACTTTTGAACTCGAGGATGAGGATTCTTTTTCCTTATCATTTCTGGACGTGCTACTCATAAGAGATCCCAATGATGGTCAAATTAGGACTAACTTATATAAAAAACCCACGAGTACAAACCGGACTATAAATTTTCATTCTCTACATCCTTTACACCAAAAGATAAATGTGATAAGGGAGAGAGTTAGAAGGGTTGAAAGATTAAGTGATCCTGTTTTTAAAAGAGACAATTTGAGAGTGTTGACAGCAGATTTAGTTAAGAATAATTTCCCCAGAAGATTAGTTAACAAATGCATTAATGACAATATTAATCAACCTAATGAAACTAGAGACAACGTTCATTATGTAAAGATACCACTAATTCCTGGTCTATCTAACAGATTGATGTCAATCTTAAACTTAGATAATTTGAAGTTTGTCACATATTCCAAGAATACTTTGGAAAATATTTGTTTTTCGAAACTAAAGTCTAAGAAAGTCTGAATAAATTGTAGCATAGGCACCACAAAACAACACCTAAAAGCTAGATTGTCCAATCATAAAAGTTCAATAAAGAACCTATCTAACAATAAAACTGCCTGGTAGAACACCATCTTGCCACAGGCCATAATTTTGATTTCGAGTTGGAAAATGTTTGCATTTTAGATAGAGAAAGAGACTATAGAAAGAGAATGATATCTGAGATGGTTTGTATCAAAAAGTTTGATAATTCTGTTAATTTTAGAAGTGACATAGACAACTTAAGTAATACATATTGCCATCTCATCAATAAAATTAAAATTTGGAATGGATAGTTGTTGATGAACATCATAGTGTTGTCTAATATGTGTTTCTCTTTTTATCCTGTGACTGTTTGTTGGTGATCTCTACGCCGTTTTTAGGCTTAAGTAGGATCACATCCATTGACTTGTTCACGAAACTGTAATTTTGTAATTTTTTAGTTGTAGTTATTCTGTGACTATTGTTAGCAAGAAGTAGAAGTAGACTGTTGTAAGCGAGATTTTCTGTGGTCGTCCATGGGACATATGACTTATACACCGTTTTTGGGTTAGAGTAGAGTTATGTCCTTTCTGTTCCTGTTATACCATATACCACTGATGTCGTTATTTTTCTTGATTTCATTACATGTTGGTAGGTTGCCTCCTCCCTTGTTACTAGATGTAGTCTGTATATTTATTGTTTTTTAGCCTGAAGAAAAGAAAACCGTTCCTCGAAACTGTCGCAATTTTGTAATAGTTGGATAATAAATATATTGCCACGATACCGACTCAATTTTCTACTGATTCTTAATTTTGGCAACTGGAGGTTTTTCATTTCTCTGAAATAATGAAAGAAAATTTGTTTTGAATTCTAGAGTAAAAATAATTGAATTATTGGCATGTCCAAACATTCTAGATGAATTTATAAAAAAAATTCAGTGATACTTAGTTGGGACTCGAACCGACGTAGGTATTAAATAGGGAAATGGCATTGTTCTAAGGATAATAATATTCGTTGCCAGGCAACGGTAGTTCGTAGTTCATAGAGTTTGACTACTGGCTAAATATATTCACTGAAATTCGAAAACTAGTCAAACTCTATGAACTACGAACTACGTTTGCCTTGCAACGAATATTATTATCCTTAGAGCAGTGCCATTTCCCTATTTAATACCTACGTCGGTTCGAGTCCCAACTAAGTTTCACTGAATTTTTTCTATAAATTCATCTAGAATGTTTGGACATGTCAATAATTTAATTATTTTGACTCTAGAATTCAAAACAAATTTTCTTTCATTATTTCAGAGGTCTGAACGAAATATTTGAATGCCTGTAGTAACGAAACCGTTCGATATTTTCCAATTCTGTTTTCATATTCGTGATTGATAATTCAAGGAGTACCATTGTACAAAATTTCATCCATTTCGAGAGAAATTTTTTCATTGCTGTAGACATGTAAAAAAAAATTTGTGTTCGATTTTTGAAAAAATTTTTTCACCGAAATTCTCAGAAAATTGTGTTAATTCAGAAAATAAAAGTTAATTTGACCACCGCGAAAAAAAAATTAGAAACATTGCTGGTCTTCCGCCATTTTGTAAAAAAATTTTCGGAGTTCGTCAACTTTTCTGAATAGAGGACCCAAAAATACTGAGATTTGACCAAAAACCGTTACTTTAACTATTTAACATAACTGACCACACTCATAAGAATCTACCTCAAAAATGACGTTTGACATCCTGTATCTCGCTTATGCTTCGAAAACGGGATATATTGTATAGGGCAAAAATGATTCTCCTGGTGTCCTCTACATGAAAATATATGTTTTTCCAGTTTATGATGAAACACCCTGTAGATAAGTTCAAATCAGATCATTTAAAATCACTATGGACACCATTTAAGGAAAACCTTTGCTGTACATCGGTATCTCGAAAGAATATTATTTTATTATAGATTTAATAACTAAACATACTAGAATACCTGTGCAGCATGCTCTACTTTGTCTCAAGAAAATAGATTGGATACCACATTTTCAGAACTTGAAGATAATTTTTCTATTTCTTTATCATATGCAAGTATGATATTTCTAAAAAATATTCCACTCATAGGAAGTGTTTTGCAACCTTTATAGTTCCATTGGATAAATTGCTTTCAAAAAAATTTACCCATTGCATTCCCTAATGATTTTAATGATGTAAGCTGTATTCTAGATTGTCTAGAGATAGACATACAGAAACCTTCTAAGGCCCTTCATCAGGCCTTAAGCTGGTCAGTTTATAAAAAAGGGAATACTGTAAAATATTCAATATCGTGTACCCCAAACGGCCTGATAAACTATATTTCTCCAGGATTTGGTGGTAGGGACAAGTGATATGATCATTTTGGAGAAATGTAGTTTTTAAGCCAATTAGAAAGAGGCACAATACATGCATCTAGCAGACCTAGAGGCTTTAAAAATGTTGAACAGTTACTGAACAAATCAGGGATGAAATTAATACGTCCACAAAGTGTATCGGCTGGAGTGAAATTATCAAGAGATGATGTTAGGAAAACAAAAAAAATTGCTAGTTCGAGAATCCATGTAGAAAGAGTAATGAGGAGAATAAGGAAATTTCATATGTTGAAGCAACATTCTGTTATAAATTTGAATATAATTTGCAGGATTCATTTATTAAATAATTTTAAAAAATTTGATTTATCAGATCTTTTATTGTGAAAAGTTCACATCCACTCTCTTATGTACTATTGCAAAATGTCCAATTTCCTTTTCCTATCCATTTTTCAGTAAAACATTGTTTAATCAAACCTGAATAATATGCATTTATAAAAAAGTTCTAACTAATTCATTTTAATCTTAAACATTCACTATAGAATGATTATTTAATCATTTCATTGGAAAAGGAAAATACTTCACAGGTGCATAGGTGGCACCAAGACGGTTCTAGAGATACCATATTTATTGGGTCTCACTGTCTTCGTAGCCGAGATACAGGGTGTTTTATGAATTTTGCCCGTTTCTTCCTGAGGCCGTACCAGACGAACCACCCGGTATATTTGCTTCATATTTGGCAAATATGTTCCTAATTGACAGCTCAAATATATCATGCAATAACCGCCTCGAAAATCCAGGTCCGGGTTAACAAAAAATTATGAATCGTTTGAATATTCGAAACAACACCCTGTACATCGGAATGTTGAAAATCGAAAACAGCACCAGAAACCAAACTGAGACGTATACTTCGAATTTCGGGCAGAAAGTTTTACTGCACAAAATTTTCAAGGAAAAGTGAAGTTTTTAGGAACTTGGATACCCTAAAGTGGTTAGAAGTGACTTTAACAATGAATTATCAACAATATTGAATCCATAATTATTTCAACATTACTCTGTTATCATTTTCATATTGGTTTTCCTTTTTATAGCTGTATACTTGAAAATCCAGATCCGGGTTAATGAAAACTATGAATCGTTTGAATCCTCGAAAAAACACCCTACATCTATTTCAAAATTTTAAAACTGAACTGAGACGTACACTTCAAATTTTCGCGCAGATAGTTTCAATGCACAAATTTCAACGTAAAAGTGGAGTTTTTAAGAACTAAGATACCAGAAAGTGGTTTGAAGTGACTTTTTACAATGAATTATCAACAATATTGAATCCATAATTATTATATTTCAAAAGAATATATAATTATGTAATGCCAACCCTGGATTCCTTTAGCCAAGATAATCTTATTACAGCTTTTCTAATTCATATACCTATGTTATAACCTGCATAATTGCAACTCAACATTTCTGCTGACTTTAAACAATATGATTATAAAACTATTGTGAATACCTCTCTCGAGGAGATTAAGTATCGAGTCATTGAACGCTTTCACTTAATAAAGTTGATTTTTAAAAATACGGTTTTTCTCCCTAAAAACATAATTGGCGACGAGGTGATGGGATTGTGCCGGTCTTCGTGAAACGAATACGGACTGTCAGTGTTAACTGTTAAGGTGCAACCAAGAACAAGGAGAGAAATACCAGAAGCCCTGATCGACCGAGTAGCGCCCTTCGACAACTTCAACAAAGAAAAATCAAGAACTTCAGAGGTGAGCAAGAGCAAATCCTTTACTTTTTCCCCCAGTTATTTTAACCTGGCCCAAAGTTAAAACCAATTCCAATCCAATTCTTTTTCCCGTACAGTTTTGAGAGTAAAACCTGTATAAGTTTTTCCTAGGTTTCTTTCCAAAAACCGATCAAATAATTCAATTTATTAATAATTTTTTTTCTCAATCATACATAATTGATTCAATTATAGATAATTTAATCGATAATTTATCGAAACTTAATTTGAAAAATAATAAAATGACACAGGATAATAATACTTTCGAGAGAATGAAGCTGATTAACCTTTTCGCGCAATCAATAGTTCCATTTAACGGAAACCCCGCAAATTTAACAAGATTTTTAAACCATTGTGAAAGATTTTCCAATAAATTCAAATCAAACGATGCATTACTTAATGAAGCAATAATAGATATTATTAAAAGTAAATTAATAGGTACAGCTAGTGAAATAGTGAGCAGCAATGAACGCATCACTTCTAGTTGGACAGATTTAAAAAAATTCCTCAAATTGAAATTTGAAGAGAAAATTAGTTTAACTGTATTATTTTGGGATCTCCAGAATGCCCAAAGATTTTGAAATGAAAATGATCTAGAATTCCTAGAAAAAATTGTCGATTTAAAGAACAAATATGATTATCAGGTGGAGTTATCCGAATTGAGTATAGTTGAAAAGGAACAAGAAAAAAATATCGCATCTAGAGTAGCCACTAGAGTTTTACTTTACAACATTAACCCTGAATTACGAACTGCACTGAGAGGTCATGGTATAATGAATTACGATGACATGGTCAATTTTATTAGGCAAGATTTTTATTATTATCAGCAACCTTTTCTACATTATAAAACACAAGTTTCTCAAAAACCTAACAATTTTCCAAATTCAAACAAACGCCAAACGCAAAACCCAATGCAGTACCCAATACAGAGAAATTTTCCTAATCAATTTCAACCACATTTTAAACTACCACAAAATCAATTTCCTCCACAACCTATCCAATTTACGCATCAAAATACCAATCAATTTCCTTCAAAACCTATCCAATTTACACAACGCCCAGTAACTCATCATTTCCCTACCAACAACAAGTTTTCGGACCTAGTACTCTAAGGAAGTAGATGTATTCAAACCTAATCCAAATCAAAGAATTTTGACACCACCGGAAAAAATGTCTATACAGACGCGAAATCATCCTCATAAACGCTCGAATTATTCGACACAATATCATGCAAATCCTCCAAGAAAACACCCAAATGTTAATCAAAATAATTATCAGCAAAATTACAATAATCAACCTCCTAATTTCACATTTGAAGAATTAACTAATATTGAACCAGATTGTGAGCCAATCGATGTAGAATATAATGAGTCACAAATTATCTTGAAATTAACGAAAACTTTGAAGATGAAAACTTAGAAAATTATTCACGAACTAGCCTCGAACAATTTATCGACCTAAATTCGCTTTAGACAATAAAAATCAATTACCTTACATCGAATTCCAAAATCCTAAGTGCAAACTTCTTATATTGTTCAGTATGTCTAATTGACCCAAAATTTGCTTATAATAACTTTCCCAAAAAATTTTTAAGGAATCGACAACTTTAACTGCATGTATGAAGCAGGAAACTTCTAATGAAAAAGTACTTTTACCAGTTTTTAGAGAATTCCAAATTGATGATTTTCACCCATTCATACTTTACAAATTTCACAAAAATTACGATGGATTAATAGGAGCAGATTTCTTGAATGAATATGGACTAAATTTAGATTTCAAAAACCAAATTTTAACTAATGAATATTGTAAGATTTTATTCCAATATCAAAAAGTTTCCCAAAAACCCTCAAACATTCCAATAGATCTTAGTCATTTAGAATCAAAAATTAGAAACCAACTGACTAAAATTCTCCAGACGAACGAAGATGTTTTACAACTACCTGATCAACCACTCAAATTTTCTAGTAACATTAAACACAAAATTAGAACGACTGACGAAATTCCTGTACACGGTAAAATGTATAAATATCCAGAAATTCATAGAGCGGAAGTACAACGACAAATTGAAGACATGTTAGAGAAAAAAATAATTAGACCTAGTATTTCCCCATGGTCCTTTCCCGTTGTCATAGTTCCCAAAAAGCAGGACAAATCTGGACAAACGAAATGGCGAATTGCCATAGACTATAGAAAACTGAACGACAAAACCATAGACGACAAATATCCCTTACCCCAAATCGACAACATATTAAATAAATTAGGCAATAAAAAATACTTTACCACACTTGACTTAGCATCTGGTTTTCACCAGATAGAACTCGACGAAGAATCAATAGAAAAAACGGCCTTTACCGTAGAAAACGGACATTACGAATTTCTTAGAATGCCTTTTGGACTCAAAAACGCCCCAAAAACTTTCCAGCGGCTAATGAATAATGTTTTAAAAAAGTATATAGGTATAATCTGTTATGTATACATGGACGATGTAGTTATTTTTTCGGATACTGAAGAACAACATTTGGCAGATATCCATACCATCTTAGAAGCACTCAAAATTGATAATTTAAAAATCCAACTTGATAAATGCCATTTTTTCAAAACTGAAATTGAATTTTTAGGTCACATTATCACACCTCAAGGAATTAAACCAAACCCTAATAAATTGAAAGCTATTACTGACTTTCCAATTCCAAAAACTCAAAGAGAAATTAAATCGTTCCTCGGATTAATAGGTTATTACAGAAAATTCATTCCAAATTTCGCTAAATTAACGAAACCTCTAACATTATGCCTGAGAAAAGATGCAAAAATTAACATTGACGATTTAAATTACATCGAAGCATTTGAAACTTGTAAGCGGAATCTAATGAACGATCCAATATTAAGTTACCCTGACTTTGATAAACCTTTTATTCTCACGACAGACGCATCCGGTTATGCAATAGGATCAGTTCTATCGCAAGGAAATTCCCCGAATGATCTTCCAATTGCATTCGCGAGTAGAACGCTAAATGACGCCGAAACAAGATACAGTACGATAGAAAAGGAACTGTTAGCTATCGTATGGTCATGCAAATATTTCCGACAATATCTCTACGGACGCAAATTCACGATTTACACAGACCATAAACCTTTATGTTGGTTATTTTCTTTAAAGGAGCCAAATTCCAGACTAATGAGATGGCGTATTCAGTTAGAAGAATTCGACTACGAAATTAAATACAAGAAAGGTTCGACAAATAACGCAGACGCACTTTCGAGGATTAAAATTGACAAAAATAATATCGAAATTAATGGTATTGAAGATGATTTAGATTCAATTGCAAATCAAATAACGACCGAAGAATTAGACGATTGTTTGAATTTACTTAATGCAAATAACCAGACTGAAACCCTTAGTACTAGTCAAAATGACAATATTATAGATTTCGAAACAGACGACATAACTGTTCACAGTACTTTAGAAAATCCTATTCTCGAATTACCTATTACCGAAAGAAGTTTAAATTCTGCAGCCCTACAAATAATTTTCAAAACGACTCCAAATTATAAAGTTACAAAATCAAAAATTTTTGGTGATAAACTTAGATTCAGAGTTTCCATCAACCAAATTGAAAATGATTTCATAAAATTCATCAAGGAATTTATTCAACCCAAAAAAGCATACACCTTGTATTTTGCCTCTCAAGAATTAGAAAAACCACTTATACGAATTCTACAGGAAAAATTCGATTATTAATCTTATGACTTAAAAATTTCCAAAATTTTTCTAGAAGACAAAGAAGAACAACTTCTTCGCATACAACAATACCACGAGACAAAACTATCCATCGCGGATTACGAGAAAATCTAAGTCTAAACGTAAATATTAGTCTAAAACGTAAATATTACTGGCCCAACATGGACAAAGACGTTAGGAACTACATAAATTCTTGTGAATTATGTCAGAAAAATAAATACGAACGCACCCCAATCCAAATTCAATTCAGACCCAACCCTATCGGAACGAAACCATTTACGCACGTTTACTGCGACACGATTAGGTTCAATCAAACGTATTGCCTTAGTATCGTAGACTCATTTTCAAGATTAGGACAATGTTATACATTAATTCAAAAAACAGGAACAGAAATTTTAGACAAGTATTTAATTTTCTTTAGCCATTACGGAATTCCTAACAAAATTACATGTGATAATGGTCTCGAATTCAAAAACAACGTTATACAAGATTTTTGTAAAGTCCACAAAATCGAAATTCATTACATTACAAACTATAATCCCAATTCCAATGCCATAGTTGAACGATTTCATTCCACATTAATAGAACAATTGAGGACAATTACAGACAAAAATTGACTTTCCAAAATAGATTATCTCAAGCATTACTCAGTTACAATAATTCAAACCATGCGAGCTTAGAAATGACCCTTATGCAAATAATTAAGGCAGACTTGAACTACTCATTACCTATTGAACAAACACATAATGAACGATTACAAAATTACGTGGAAAATTACGTCGAAAATTTGAATGACATAACGAAACAGTTGGAACAAAATAGACAAAAAAATATTAACGCATAGAAAAAACTAATGAAAAACGATCAGCAAAGGAAGACCACCCTTTAAACAAAAACCCAACCTACATCAAAAATCCTATGACACGAAAATTAGATTCCCCATTCAAAAAAATTGATGCCTGTGAAATAGATAAAAATCGAATCCAAGATAAGAAAAACAAGCATATCTACCACAAAAAAATCATAAAACAGAGAAAAAACTAGTTTCAAAATTTTGTTACAGATCCAAAATGGAATACACTTTCATACTTTTCATACTTCTCGGAATAATAACCTTCTCGATATCCCTTGAAATTATCCAAATCCAAAATAGCATACTACCCATTTCACTAGGTAAAGCCTACGTAACTCACAAAAACTTGCAACTTTTATACCATATAGACCTAGCCAAAATCGAACAAATCATAATTAATTATCAAACTGAAATAGACAACTAAAAAAACTCAAAATTGAATTTCGCACAAACTGCAAATTATCGATATTTAAGACACTCTAACGAAATAAACCTGAATGCATTAGAAGAACTTTTGAACGAAAAAATACGAATCAAAAGAGGATTAGTAAACTTAGGTGGAAAAATTTCAAAATTTCTATTCGGAACGCTCGATTCTGATGACGAAGCTTTATATCAAAGTTATTTCAACAGTATCAAAAATAACGAACAAATATTATTTCGAAATCAAAAACAAATCGCAACTATAGTGAATGGACTTGAAAAATAAGTATATCAGTAAATTCCAGAAAATGTCAGAAAATCTTAAATTGTTTCAGATAGTACCTGAACTGCATGAAGTACAACAAATGCACCTTTTGATTTTTGAATTGAAAGACATAAAAAATATCTTAGACGAAATACAAACAGCTGTTAGCTTTGCGAGGTTACATTTATTGCACGAATCAGTTTTACCATATTCCAAATTTCTAGAATTGATCAAAAATGAAAATATTATACCAGTTCATCACCTGAAAGACTATTATCAATTGTGTCACACGAAAGTTATTTTCAAAAACAAAATTTTATTATTTCTGATTTCAATTCCATTAGTTCAAAAAGAATATTATGATCAATACAAATTTTACTATCTCCCACAAAATAATGAATCCCTTCCATATACCAATCCTTATTTGCTCCCGCAAGAAGAAAAGCTGAAATGGTCCACCAAACACTGCCATCCAGTGGAAAACGACTACTTATGCGATCAAGACTCGCTAGAAAAAATTCCGAAGTGCCTGGAAAATATCCTCACCAACCACACCGAAAATTGCCAGAGAATACCAAAAATTCCAAGCCAGCACCTGAAGATCCTAGAAGATGGAAGCATTCTCTCAATTCAAAATGAGAAAATAATCGAAAAATGTGCATTGCAAACGAAACATCATTTCCTTCCTACGATGGCCATTCTACGTACCAAATGTACCATCAGTAACAAAGAAAAGGAAATAGTTCCAACCACAAATATCAGCGAGGAGAGAATCGTCCTTCTACAAACACCACACAAGTTACCCCAGGAATACACAAAAGAAGAACATCAACCAGAAGACGACATCCCCGACATCGAATTGGAAGAAACCAACCAGTGGAATCTTCCTCAGACTGCATTCAATTCATTTTCTATTTGATAATTCTAATAATTATAATAACTACTTTTTACTTTATTTTCAAGCTTGCTTTATCCAAAATAATTTATGTAAAAATAAAGCTACACCCATAGGTGATACCTTTAACCAAAATGGGGAGGAATTATGTAATGCCAACCCTGGATTCCTTTAGCTAAGATAATCTTATTACAGCTTTTCTAATTCATATACCTATGTTATAACGTGCATAATTGCAACTCAACATTTCTGCTGACTTTAAACAATATGATTATAAAACTATTGTGAATACCTCTCTCGAGGAGATTAAGTATCGAGACATTGTACGCTTTGCTTCACTTAATAAAGTTGATTTTTTAAAAATACGGTTTTTCTCCCTAAAAACATAATTATGTATATATATATATACAAGTGAGGTATTTATTGACCGTGAATGAATATTTTGTAGAAGCTTTATTAGGATATCCTGGTCTTAGGAAATGTAGGACACTTTTATTTTAATCCAAGCTTTCGGTAAATTTTATTACCTTTTTCAAGGATCTATAAAAATAATTTACATCATTATTATATAAGGCTAAATTACAATTTACTTACAAATACTGTGATTAAACTCCTTAATATAGTTATAAGTTTAAAGGACATGCAATTAAATAGTTATTACACTCCAGAAGTGATTTTTCTAAAAATATTTTACATACATCAAATTTAAATTTGACAATAAACTTCAGTTCACAAATTATTAAATTTCTATTCTTCATCAATAGAGAAATCGCGAAAAGATGAAAATGATTTTTTTGATATTTCAATTAAATAAGAATATATATTATTAAGGTTGCTCGTATCTTGTTTGGTGTTCATGGTGTTATCAGAGATGGATATTGCCAACATTTCAAGGAACAGTCTTTTGTTGTAATGAGCTTCTTTAAACAGCAATTTCATTCATAACATGAATTATTCAAATACGAAATTGCTGTTTAAAGAAGCTCATTACAACAAAAGACTGTTCCTTGAAATGTTGGCAATATCCATCTCTGATAACACCATGAACACCAAACAAGATACGAGCAACCTTAATAATATATATTCTTATTTAATTGAAATATCAAAAAAATCATTTTCATCTTTTCGCGATTTCTCTATTGATGAAGAATAGAAATTTAATAATTTGTGAACTGAAGTTTATTGTCAAATTTGATGTATGTAAAATATTTTTAGAAAAATCACTTCTGGAGTGTAATAACTATTTAATTGCATGTCCTTTAAACTTATAACTACAGTGTCTCCCAATAAGCTTGATAGAACTTTGAAATTGAATAAAACAACAACAAATTAACCGATTTTGGTTCTCAAACATTTATTCGAAAGATATGGTGTATAAGTTTATGATTTAAACAAGATATCGTTCAAATGGCCTCCACGAGCTCGTTTGCAGACCTTAATTCGTTTGAGCCAATTTTCCATGACTCGGCCTAGCATTTCCTGTGGTATGGCCTCGATACACCTCGTAATGTTCTCCTCAAGGTCTTGAATTGTCGCTGGAGAGTTGCTGTACACTTGTGATTTCACATATCCCCATAAAAAAGTCCAAGGGCGTTAAATCACACGATCTTGGCGGCCAGGCGATGGGGCCGTTTCTCGAAATTAATGAGTCGCCGAACTTATCGCGCAATAAAGTCATGTTGTCGTTCGAAATGTGTGGGGGGGCGCCGTCCTGTTGGAAATAAAGATCGTCGTCACCAATTTCATCAAATTTCGGGAAGAGAAATTCACGCAGCAAGTCGCTATAGCGCTGGCCGTTCACAGTAACGGCTTGTCCGGCGTAATTTCGGAAAAAATACGGCCCGATGATGCCACCACTCCACAATCCACACCAAACTGTGATCTTTGTGGATGCAAAGGTCTTTCTTGCACCACTTGTGGATTAGAATCGCTCCAATATCGGCAATTCTGCTTGTTAACGAAGCCGTTCAGCCAGAAATGAAACTCTCTTCGCGTGGCCACCGGCGAACGCGAATTTGCGTAATAAATTTGGACGATTTCCAAACGTTGTGTGAGCGTGAAACTTTTCATGGTAAAACTTTGAACCTTTCTGAATAAAATGACACTTCGAACGTCAAAATTGATAAACAAATATGGCCGCCAAAACCTTACAAAGTTCTACAACTTATTGGGAAACACTATATATTAAGGAGTTTAATCACAGTATTTGTAAGTAAATTGTAATTTAGCCTTATATAATAATGATGTAAATTATTTTTATAGATCCTTGAAAAAGGTAATAAAATTTACCGAAAGCTTGGATTAAAATAAAAGTGTCCTACATTTCCTAAGACCAGGATATCCTAATAAAGCTTCTACAAAATATATATATATATACGTTAAAATGCAACTCATTTCTCAATAAATGAAGACTAATGTGGAAATGAATTACAAAGTAATGTTGAAATAATTATGGATTTAATATTGTTGATATTTCATTGTTAAAAGTCACTTCAAACCACTTTCAGGTAGGTATTCAAGTTCTTAAAAACTTCACTTTTTCTTTGAAAATTTGTGCATTGAAACTATCTGCGCGAAAATTTGAAGTGTACGTCTCAGTTCAGTTTTGAGTGGTATTTTCGAATTTTAAAACAGATTTTCGAAATTCCGATGTACAGGGTGTTTTTTCGAGGATTCAAACGATTAATTAAATGTTCAGCTATATTTTATAGATCATTCTATTCAAACTGCACTTCAGCTAATATTCAAATTATTTGACTTAGAAACAGGTTACTTCTTGACTGAAACATATTGAACTTGATACTATAAATTTTTCCACTTTTGTGAAAGGAGAAACATGAATAAACTTGAAATATGAGAAACATCAACATTTATTATATTATTCTTGGATTATTCTAATTTTACACATTTGTAGAGGAGAGGATATATGTGCAGTTTCCAAAAAGTTACTACCATGTCCACTAAATTATTACAATACCCAGTATCATACAGAATTTCTAATATTTCCACATTTTCTGATTGCTCAAAATCGGGATAAGCTACACAAAAATAGCACTTTTAACACCAGAACAGAACATTTGTATCTGAATTTGAGCATTATACTTTTCTGTAATTATTCCATTATTTATATAATTGGCCATTATTTTTTCATTAGCTGGACATTTTATTTCAACTAAGGCATCTTTACTTTTGCCATCTGGAGAGGCCTCAACCATTGGATTCTGTATTGAAATATGAAGTCCACATGGTTTGATGGTTACTTTTAATTTAGCAGCCACTACTTCAAGAACACATTGTTCTAAAGTCCTTCCCCGTTTCATTGGAGTTGTGTCAGGTGTTTTAGCTATCATGATGCTCTGCACTAAAGAACCACCCACTGTTTTGCATCGACTTACTTAGTATGCTTTAGATGCAGTATATATATTCTTTTGAATTGAGAGCTAACAAAATACGATACATGAAACAAAAAAGTCCCTAGCTGAGGTTGGTGCAAAACGGGGTACCATACTATTCTGTCGTATGATACCAGAGCACAGGGAAATACCTCAGTATAAAAAACCCTGCATCGCCGTTTTTACAAAATTGAAACTTAAAAACTATTCGAATAAATACCTTCAATATTCAGATACAAAATACGTCATTTATGCAGTGATACGACATATCTCATCTCGTACCATATGTTACTTTTACTTTGTTGCCTTGTTTCTTTTTCAATGTTAGAAACGGTATTTTTATCAATTCTTTCATCATCAACACTAATAACTTTTCAACATCTTTTTTCACATCCTCACTTTGTTGCATCATAAAATGATGCATAGAGTACTGCCGAAAATCAGAATACTTGAAATCTCTTTCATGCTTTAATAACTCACAATTCTAAAGTTTCTCTTTCTTGACCAAATCCAAAAACTCTGTCAAAACAGCACGATTACTTGGATGATGTGGAGCCTTCTTCTTAGTGAGGTCTTGGGTTGAAATATTTTTTATGGTACTTCCTATTCCGGACATTTTCGGTTTTTTCTAGTAGCATTCAACAGAAGTACAAGAAGGTTCTTCACTTCGTCGATGAGTCTACATTAAGAAAGCCACTGCTTGTTTACAGCCCCCAGCTGAAGCTGCACAGTCATGACACTCACAACTAACAATTTCCATTTTATTTTCGTCCACTATTAGAGTGACTTTATAGAATGATGCCTTAATTTATGTTCCGGGGATATTTTGCACTTTATTGTACAATGATCTCCTTCAAGATGGAGCTGTTCATAACCTATGACATCGTCTCCATAAGACTCCCTCGAAAACCTGAAATAATCGAAACATTTCATACGACAGCACAATACAGATTTCGTTCACTATGTAAAACATGCAATATTGTATAAATAAATGCTGGTCCTACAACACTCATCTTGCCGTGCCGTTTCAACGGTTTTCGTTTCTGCACCATAAAAATTCTGATTGTTTTTAAAGAATAAAGCAACCATACTCGCATCAACTTTAGGGAGGTTTCCACTATCAGCCTTCAGAATATCCTCCATATCAAAATTTTAAACACCTTTTTCATCAACCAAATAATCGTAAAAGAAACAGTGAACGCATTTGCAAAGCATGTAGGTACTGGACTGGACTGATTCTTTACTACCATGTTACGTCACGAGGCATGCAGCCAATCATAGAACGTTTTCGATCACGTGACTACCAGCCGGAATCGGTTAATTTATTTTCGCAATTTTAAGGAAAAAAAAGTCGTTTCTACATAAAACTGATATTGCAACAGGCATTAATTCGCTCTTAACTTCGGGAATATCAATGAGCAGTGACATATTTTTAAAATAGTCAAATAGCCTATTCCTCATCAGTAAACGACCCCTGTATATCGCCGAAAATAAAGAAGAGCGAAATTTTACAAAAAGGATATAAATCAGTGCTTAGTTATGAAATTTTTTTTTTGATGACTTAGGGTTACAGAGTGTTTCTCCTAACTTAATGTCAGCTACTCTTAATGACTTAGAAATCCAACTCAGAGAAATCTTGGAAGGATTAGATTACATAGAACATTTTAAGATCGCTCATTTGAGTATGAACCGTCGTTGCCGAGCTGTAATTAACGCAAGGGGTGGAAATACCAAGTATTATCACTTATCAGCATTTCAGTATTTTGGAAATTGTTTATTTCTCTTCTTTCACATAAGATTCGGTGAAATCCTGAAATTTTCTCCCATTTAATGTGTCTTGTTTCCTTCAAAACCCTCCCGAGAGAACATAAAAAATAAGTTATAAAGTCAATGTAGAGTTTACTTTCATTAAAATTGAGATTTTCAGAATATGCGTTAATTTTTTTACGCAGTGTAGTTCCGAATTAACAGGAATGCATTCATTTCTAAATATTCGAATTCTCTATTGAAATTTTACAAGAAGGATCCAAATTAGTGCTTAGTTATGAATATTTTTATTGGCATAGGTATTACAGAGTGTTTCTCTCAACTCAATGTCAAGCTAGCAGTTCCTATGTTCTCTCGGTCTATACAGAAGGGTACAAAATTCAGAAATAAGGTGCAACATAAGCATTCAATTGAATGGAAGTATTTATGAGTGCGGAGTAAGTTACGAATTTGTAGAAATGAATTCATTTCCAAATATAGGATTGATTCTTCATCATCATACTTATTTTCAATTGACCCCTGAATATGTCTGAAATAAGAAGACATATTTTGTTCTTCAATGTCATTTTTATTGTACTGGGTGGGTTTTGCTAGCTTGACCTTATTTTCAATTGACCCCCCTATATTTCTGAAATGAGAAAAACGTGAATTTGCAAAAAAGGGGTCTAAATGAGTGTTAAATTAGAGCTTTATTTTGACATATGCTTTTCTTCAATTACATAATTATTACTACTTTCTCAATTTACAGAAGGGTGCAAATTCTAAAAATGGATTACTAAATTAGTGTTAAATTAGTTCCAAATAATTATCAAAAAATTTTTCGAAAAATCGAAGGTGGTTCTGCCAGCCTTACCCCACATAAAGACTGGTCGACTTAACGTCTTCTCCGCTAACCGTTTTTAGGTTTAGAAATCTTTACATTGTGCGTTACAGCAGTACCTTCTTCATTTCTTAATTGTGATTTACGAAATCATAAATAAGATTACATTATGACTGTGAGGTATCGATAAAACAATTATTATGGATATTTGTAAATTTTTATTAACTATTATATTATATTTTATCATTTTTTTCTTAACCTATCCACTATTTATTCAGTATCAATTTATTTAACAACATTACCTGCCCATCTAATTGCAGAATTGTTAATGAAAATATAGGAATTCTATTTAATTTAACCTTATTGATAGTAATCACTTCTTACATGATGAAAAAAAAAAACGAATAAATTATGAATTTATCTTTTTGTTGAAAAATATCCTTCAATACAATCATTTTTATTGAAAGTAAAGAATGTATTATATATACAGGGTGTCTCACTAGTGACGCCGCGGACGATATTAGCGTAACGGTAAAAGTTTGGCAAAATTTTTAATGCAATCTTGAATGATATCAAGAGTAGCACAACCTAAAAATATTTTTGAATCTATAGGGTGTCCCACAAAAGAGGAAAAGAGGGTGACTTTGATTTTTCAAATGGGACACCCGATATTCAGTAGTGTTTCTGAATTTTCTAGGTCGTCCTGCATACTCCTATATACTTTTCACATGATTTTGTTCAATAGTTTTCCAAATATTTGACATTTTGGCAAAAAAATGATTCTTGTAGAAACAATGGTATCTGATTATATTTCACGAACAATTTCACACGCCGATAACAGCTTTATATGGATTGAAAGACAAGACTTCGAAGTATTATAGCCAGCCATAATAAAGCATCTCTAGCTTATGGAGTGTTCACAAAAAGACTATCAACATGACGAATTTCAAATCGATTTATCTTCATTTTTTCAAATGCAATGCATATAATTTTTTTTTCATAATTGTGATCACTATTCATTTTACTTCACTTTTGTCAAATACATGATATACATATTTTCAGCCAAATAGAAGTTTTCCGAACTTTTTCGAAATGGTTCCCTAAAATCCACATATCTCTGAATTCAAATAGCGGAATTTGCTTTTCTGTGGTTATTGAGAACTGTCAAATTATTCAAATTGTTCGAAAAGCTCTTACAACAATCAGTTAGTTTGTATTTGTTTATCATTATAATAAATTCGTATAGGGTGTTTCGATTCAAGAATAATCTCATGATGAATTACTCGAGAGAGGAAAGGATACAAATGATTTATTGCATCGGGGAAGCCTCAGAAAACTGTTTTTTGGCGTCAAGAATATATGCTCAAAAGTTTCCGGAAAGAAGAAAGCCTAGTGTTCGAGTTTTTGAGCGATTGAAAATTGAGTTTGGAACATCTGGGAATGTTGGGTATCCTAAAACGGAAAGAATTAAAACCGCTTCAAATGAAGATAATACTTTAAATGTCCTCCTTAATTTAATCGAGGACCCACATACCAGTACCAGAAAGTTGGAAAACTCATTGGAAATAAATAAAAGCACTATATCAAGAATAACAAAAAAGAATAAGTATTTTCCCTTCCATATGAATATTTACAAGCACTCAGCGATGGATACTTCATAAATAGAAGACATTTCTGCGAATGGGCTATCGGTCAAATAGAAGAAATCCCAGACTTTTTCGAATATGTTTTATTCAGTGATAAAGCGATATTTCGGAATATCGAGACGGGAAATCGAAAAAATTCTCATTTTTATGCAACAGAAAATACACATTTCCACAGAACTGTAGATGAACAGCATAAATGGTCTGTAATGGTCTAGGGTGGAGTTTTGGGTGATTATGTAATCGGGCCACATTTTTTCGACGGCCGTCTTGATGGGGATGCTTATCTATCCTTCTTGAGGAGTGAATTGCCAAATTTGTTGGAAAATATTCCTCTAAGTATTTTACAGAGAATGTGGCTGCAGCACGATGGTGCTCCACCGCACTATAGTCAGCAAGTGAGGAGTTTCTTAAATAATGAATATCCTGATAAATGGATCGGTAGAGGAGGCCCAATTCAGTGGCCAGCCAGATCTCCAGATCTGACAAAGTTAGATTTCTTCTTGTAGGTATATGCAAAGGAAAAAGTTTACAATATCCCACCTACAACGTCAGAAGATATGAAAGAAAGGATACGAGTAGCATTCAGGGAAGTGACGGTGCAACAGTTGCGCAACACGAGTCGATCGTTCGAAAATCGTTTGAGACTTTGTATTCGTGAAAACGGTGGACGATTTGAACATTTGATTTAATTTTTTCCATCTTTCTTTTAATTTTTCACCAATGAAATAAAAATTCACAAAACACGAATGAGTTTTGAATGTAGAAGGTATGAATGTTATTAAAAAAAACAAGTTTCGAAACGTTAGTAGACCAAAAAGATCCAGCTTTTATACTCATACAACTTTCTTCGGAAAAATAAAATTCACAATTTTTACAGGCTCGAACGCAAATCTGCAAGTTGTCAAGCATTTTCCTGCTGGAAATTTTTGTCACATTCGAAACTTCAAGTAGGAATTGAGAAAGTTATCATAAATTCATCTTGAAAAATATAGGTGCAGAATGGGTAGGCGACTTCCTTTTTTCAATGACTGATTTTATCACATTTCAAGTGGTAGATACATCTAAACTTTCTTGTTCTTCATGTCGCAAAAAATATGATAATATGAATTGGAAGCTACCATTACTTATATTAATTCCAAGCAAAATAATTCGACAGTCCCCAATAACCACAGAAAAACAAATTCTGCTATTTGAATTCAGAGGAATGTGGATTTAAGGGAACCATTTCAAAAAAGTTCAGAAAACTCCTATTTGGCTGAAAATATGTATATCATGTATTTGACAAAAAGTGAAGTAAAATGAATAGTGATCACAATTATGAAAAAAAAATTATATGCATTGCATATGAAAAAATGAAGATAAATCGATTTGAAATTCGTCATGTTGATAGTCTTTTTGTGAACACTCCACAAGCTAGAGATGCTTTATTATGGCTGGCTATGATACTTCAAAGTCTTGTCTTTCAATCCATAAAAAGCTGTTATTGGTGTGTGAAATTGTTCGTGAAATATAATCAGATACCATTGTCTCTACAAGAATCATTTTTTGCCAAAATGTCAAATATTTGGAAAACTATTGAACAAAATCATGTGAAAAGTATATAGGAGTATGCAGGAAGACCTAGAGAATTCAGAAACACTACTGAATATAGGGTGTCCCATTTGAAAAATCAAAGTCACCCTCTATTCCTCTTTTGTGGGACACCCTATAGATTCAAAAATATTTTTAGGTTGTGCTACTCTTGATATCATTCAAGATTGCATTAAAAAATTTTGCCAAACTTTTACCGTTACGCTAATATCGTCCGTGGCGTCACTAGTGAGACACCCTGTATATATATATATTTATTAATAATAAAGGGTACAAAAACTACAATTTATAATTTTAATCATCTTTTTCCTCTTCATCGTCGTCTTCTGGCTGCTGGTAAATTTGTCTCAAGTTCTTCCATGATTTCAGGGTCAAAGGATTCATCTTCGTCAATGTTGCTCTGATATGGTAGACTGGTAGAGCATTGAGACAAGCTTGCCCAGAGATTATTAGAGAGTGGAACTCAAACCTTATTGGCAGTCTATAATACTCCGAAATCTGTGAAAAGTCTCGATCATCTTCACTATATGCATTACGTCAAGTCTACAAAATATTATATCTTAATAAACCTGTGCATCTTTCCAATATTACACCAACAAGTGCAGCTGCTCATCAACATTTCAAACGTGTCTATTATCAAGTTCAAAATTGATTAGGACATGGTTTGGAAACCCAAGTATGGGGTTGGGCAATGCGAAACGATTTTCTGGAGCTTATCAGGACAATTTACCACCTGCTCCAGAAGATTTGATGAATACAATTTTTTGCAACTGCAAGAGTGGTTGTGGTTCGCGTAGCAGATGCAGGAAAGCGGGCTTGCAATGCTCTTTAGCTAGTGGACAATGTAATGGGCAAGCTTGCCCCAATCAGAGCGAAATTGGCGAAGATGGAACCTTTGACCCCGAAATAATGGAAGAACTTGAGACAAATGTCATTGAAGACGATAATGAAGACCATTTTGAAATTTACCAGCAGCCAGAAGACGACGATGAAGAGGAAGAAGACGATTAAAATTATAAATTGTAACCTGGCAACTTCAGTCCTAAGTTCAACCTAACCAGCCTGTAGAGTTTCCTCCATCCTGTCAACAGGGGAATTCAGCCCAAGGGAAACACTTTTTTGTACTAAAGCACCCATTGTCGTTTGGCTTCCAGATTTATTGTTGTTGTAGTGTTAATGGAGATGAATGTTTCAACTATAAAATGTACTGATTTATGTGAAATTGAACCAGTGAGTACGGAGCCGAACAAGATGATCTACGCACACATTGACGGATGTTCAATGAGTACGTGAAATTGTCGCTCGAAGTTTTTCTGAGTTGAAGCGTAATAACAATGTTATAATTATGTTGCTTCGAATTCGAACAAACCAAATCACCATGTCGCTCGAGAAGCAGTATTTGAGTTGAATCATATTCACACTGTTCACATTAGTGTAGCTTCAAATCCAAATGAACTGAATTTATATGTCGTTTGAGACGGCTTTTTTTACTTGCTGCATAATCCCATAATGCACATTTATGTTGTTTCAAATTCAAATGAACTGAATTTATATGTCGTTTGAGCTAGCTTTTTCGACTTGCAGCATATTCACACTGTTCACATTTATGTTGCTTCAAATTCAAATGAACTGAATCTATATGTATTTTGAGATCGTTTTTTCGACTTGCTGCATATTCACACTGTTCACATTTGTGTTCCTTCAAATTCCTATGAACCGAATCTAAATGTACTTTAAGAAAGCCTTTTTGACTTGCAGTATAATCACAAAATGCACATTCATGTTGTTTCAAATCCAAATGAACTGAGTCTATATGTTGTTGAGATCGCCTTTTCGACTTGCAACATATTCACACTGTCCACATTTATGTTGCTTTGTTTTCGAATGAACCGAATCTATATGTAATTGGAGATAGCTTTCTCGACTTGTAGCATAGTCGCACTGTTCACATTCATGTGTTTCAAATTCAAATGAACTGAATCTATATGTGATTTGAGATGGCTTTTTCGACTTGCAGTATAATCATAAAATGCACATTTATGTTGTTTCAAATCCAAATGAACTGAATCCTTATGTCGTTTGAGATGGCTTTTTCGGCTTGAAGCATATTCACACTGTTCACATTTATGTTGCTTCAAATTCAAATGAACTGACTCTATATGTACTTTGAGATGGCTCTTTTGACTTGTAGTATAGTCGCACTGTTCACACTTATGTTGATTCAAATTCAAATGAACTGAATCTGTATGTAATTTGAGAAGATTTTTCGACTTGTCGCATATTCACACTGTTCACATTCATGTTGTTTCAAATTCAAATGAACTGAATCCATATGTCGTTTGAGATCGCTTTTTCGACTTGTTGCATATTCACACTGTTCACATTTATGTGGCTTCGAATTCAAATGAACTGAATCTATATGTACTTTGATTTGGCCTTTTTGACTGGCAGTATAATCGCACTGTTCGCATTTATGTTGTTCCAAACTCAAACAATTTGAATCTATATGTAATTTCAGATGGCCTTTTAGACTTGCAACATATTCAAGCTGTTCACATTCAAGTTGGTTCGAAACAGCTGCATCAATATGTCGTTTGAAGTCAGCTCCTTGATTTGCAACATAAGTAGAAGGATTATGTTTCAAATTACCATGTTCCTGAATTGTATTTGTTACGTTCGCTTGTTCCGCGAAGGATTCACACATACGGAAACATGTTTCATCTTGATAATCGAGGTTTTCACTTTTGAACTTAGAGCAGTATTCAGCTTCATGGAATTCTTTCGATGGGCTGCCTGTGCCCATTTCAGTTGAAATTTCTAACTTCTTCCTGTCATGAATACCATTATCATCTATAAATTGTTCAAAAATATCAATGTTTTCAAGTTTCACCTCCTCCATTTTCGAAGACTCGATCGTTCAGATTGTTGTTTCTTTGTTTGGAAACAACACTTGCGTTGAAGGTTTAGGCAACTGAACGACCAGACTCAGAAGTTCAAGGGATGTCTTAACTCCACAGTTGCCGAAGAGGTGTATTGATCAGACTGAAGACGAATGATCATTTATTGATTACAATCTAAACTTATATACTAAATTGATTAATGACGATATAAAAATAACATTTCCATGTATGGTATCAGAACACTAGCTGAGTCCCCTGTTGCATCGATTGTTTCCATCCAGTCAGCAGATTTTGGTCGATCGGCGGCTCGCTCGGCGTGATCCACTTTTGATTGCATTATAATTTAAATGGAATTTTCCATATAATTGAGTATGAATATTTTCAAGAATAATGTTCGAATTTCGAACATTACTCCCAAGGCCAAAATGCTGCAGGTTCTGATGTTGGAGATCCAGTGTTGGCAATATGTTACTTCTATACTGTCCTATTTCCTAATGTCCTATTTCTAACTCGTGTGACCCTCGATTCAATGCTTTTATTGGGCATGGTCAGGAGTGGGTGCTGACGTCCGGAGTTGGTCTCTCGTCTGGAGTTCTGTTTTCGCCTCGGCGTAGATCTGGTCAAGGTCGAAACATTGCTGGCGTGGTTTTGCACTCGGTTTGATTTTCGTCAACGGAATTTCGGCTTCTGCTTCATTTATTTCCGTGGTGGATCTTCTTGTTCTTCTGCACCGAAGAAGTGGATGTATATATCGCATACAGATGTACGTCACAGCTAGTGTGGCCATAGCAGAGATTCCTATCACAGTGGTTGTGGCAAGAGGGTGTGAAAATTGTCTCCAGATATGTGAATTTGGTTCCTCTTCTTCCATAAGAATCTTTGTTAAATTTGTAGAGATGTTGTCCATTGCTGTCTCGGGATCGATGAGGTTTTCGTTGGAATGATTCGAGATCCCTTGCCATAAGATCAATGGGATTGGTTTGCTGAACGTCGTTGTTGATTTCATCTCATTCGTGAACCTTGCTCGAAGAATTATATTTTTCGTTCTGAGGAGACAGTCTGCTCCTATGTGAATTGTGCCAGTGCCGTTGATGGTTATCTCTTCTCGTTTTCCTCCGCATAGTTTTGATATGGTAGAAGGTTGGTTGGAAATGAACATCCATGTATTTGGTTTGATTAGTTCTTTCCATAATACGTCTTGGACTCGAATGCTGGAGAGTGCACAGTCGAATTTACCATTTTTCTGGTATATGCTTTGGATGATGCAATTCGGATGCTGCTCCATGTTTTTAACCATTCCAGGATTATAAATGTATAGGCCCTCTCGTAGTTTTACGGCTTCTTTAACTTCCTGTTCATTTATTTCGAAGTATTTTTGACTGTTGTACTCTACTGCTAGTAAGTCATTGGATACTTTTGGTGCTATGAATATGTTTTCTGTCTTCTTAACCGGCACGGGGAATACTTTGATTATGTCGTAACTTTGTCTTTGATGATGAAGAAGAAGGTGACTATTCTTAGTTCATTCGCATCATAGACGACTTCCATCCTGCTCACAGGTTTGAGTAGTATGTGCATGTCTGATGGATGGTTGTTTCAGCCTTCTGGATCAGCTTTGCTAGTTCACTTGGAGAAAGTAGATCGGTGATGTGGCCCTGACCATGACATATGTTTATGATTTTTGTGTATTTATTATTGACTTCTTCCAAATAGTTAATAGCTAATTGGTAGTTCTGAATGATTTGAAGATTTATGCTGTTTTCATCCACATGTTTGTACCATAAATGCATTTCGTTGATAATAGCTATGCCCTTGTTGAATTTTACACGAAAATGTTCTAATTTTTGATTTATTTTTTCTTCGACCTGTCGCACGTCATTCGTTGTGGAAATCATTAGTTTTCTCTGATGATTGGTGACTTCTATGAGGTGTTGTTGGTTTTCCTGAAGATCGTTTATATCGTGATAGACTTCATCGTTGACGCCGAAAATGGATGTCATTAATTTCTCCTAATATTCCTCTCCTGGATCTGGATGATAGATGTTGTATGCTGTCGATGAGCAGGTTGTTTTCATACTTCATTTCTGAGATATGGTGTTGAAACTCGGGACAATGATTTGTCTGAGATAGTTGGGAGGCTGTTGTACATAACCTCCGAAAGTTTTCACTGTTCTGTTAAGATTGCTTCGGTCCAAGTGTAGTTGATCAAGAGAAAACGGTGTTAATAATTTCAATTCTCCTCCACTTATGTATGCTTTGCCTAAATGCTCCACGTAGAATCCAGGTGGCAGCTTGTGAATTGTGTGGTGCGCTGTGGCGTTTTTGGTATTGGCTACGCATAGTAACATGACCATCATTAATGTTTGTATTAGTCCTCTTTTTGAGGAAGATCCGACTTTTTTATTCTTTTCGCTTCTTTTTTCTTCTTGCTCGACCGGAAGTTTACAAATTTTGGGTATAGGTCTTCTAATCTCTTTCCCATCCTTGCATCGTATCGTAGCCACTCTCACAAATCCATCGTTTCCTGGGTGACTCTGCGTCACTCTTCCCAAGGGCCAACAGTTGGGATTAATGTTGTTCTGTTTGACCAGTACGAAATCTCCTATTTTGATGTTTTCTTTTTTATCCCTCCATTTGCTCCTGTGTTGCAATCTAGAGAGATATTCCGATGTCCATTTCTTCCAGAGTGTACTCGGTAGCGCGCCTCTACATAGTAAATCAGCTGGATTTTCGTCCGATTTCACGTAGTTCCATTGAACTTGACCTAGTAAGCGATGAACTTCGTTGACTCGGTTGACTATGAAGACGTTTTGCTTACTCAGAGTTTTCTGGCTCGCGTCGAATACGACACGCAGTTTTGTTGTTTCTCTGTCCTCTTTTATTACTGCTTGATACGGAATGTAGTATCTTGTGCTGGTCGTTTGATTTGCTGGAGTCATGTGTTTTCGTTCGATGTATTCCTACATGAATTCCTTGTACATTGTTTCCAATTTCTCGTCCTTCTCGAATTTCTTCTCGATTTGCGAAGGTCAAGCGATGTTGGTTTTTCTTGATTGGCTTAAAAATTGTTCCTTCTCTTTAAATGGCAGTCGTACAGTATATGTGCCATCCTGATTCCTTGTATAATCTTTCTTGGAGAATTCTTTGCAGAGGCTTTCTTGGCTATTGTTGTTTGTGAGAGTATCCGCTTCTTCTATTTCCCAGAATTTTGTTATCTGTATTTCCGGTGCAGTGGTGGCAATCATACTAGTTGTTTGGAGTTGCGGACCAGCTGATGTTGATGGATGTTCCGATTTTTTGATTGTGCCTCGAAGTGCTTCGAGGGATTGGAATCGATTTTCTAGGAACTCCATAAGGTCTGCCAGTTCTTGAATATCCTTATGTGTTGTGGTAGATTGTTCATAGAGTCTTCTCGAATTGCTGTCTAATTTCTTTAGCAGCATATGCGCTATTATGTGGCTACCCAATTGTTCGGCTGTGATTCCCATATTTTCAATGGCTCTGAGATTTTCTTGAACCGTGTCGTGAAGTTTTTTAATGGATGGTGCCGACTCTTGTTGCAAAATCGGTAGATTCCAGATGTTGTCGGCGTACTTGCTGAAGAGAAGTCTGTTGTTGTTGTACCTCCTCGTTATCAACTCCCAGGCGATGGGGTAGTTTCTTGATGATACTTCTAAATGTTGAATGAGCTTCGCTGCTTCACCCCTGGTTTGACTCTTCAGGTACTGCATTTTTTCAGCGTCCCCTAGTTCATGATTTTGGTGTATAGTTTGAAGGAATATATCTCGGAATGTGATCCAAGTCTCGTAGTCTCCAGTGAAGATAGGGATGCTGATCCGTGGTGAATTTATGGAAATGTTTTTGTTTTGGAACTGTTCAGAATCAGTAGGAGATGCGGTGATTATTTCTTCTATGATTTGGTCGTATTTAGTTCTAAATTTTTCGAAGACTCCGGTTTTTTTGTATTTGATTACTTCTTCTTCATTGATAGCTAGCATCTGTTTATAGAGTGCTTCTATGTCCCGCCAGATCCTGGTTAGGTTTTCTTCAAGGAAGTTGTACATTTGGGATGTAGTTGGTACTTTATTTTTCTTGTGCTCTTTCCATTTCCTTCTTGAACAAATCTAATTCTATTTGAATTTGAACGATGGAAGGGTGTTGGTAGCTGACTTCTTCTGACATTGGAGTGGATTTCTGCCATGTATTGATATAGTTCTTGATTTCTTGGTAGCATTTGGATATCTGACCATGTAAATCTTGTTTGAAGTAGGAATGATCTTCATCAAGGGTTTTCCAGAGTTCGTTGTGATTTTCTTGAAAATTATTCAGTAGATCTGTGGCGTCCATGTATTTCTTCTTGAAGTATTCTTCTGTTTTCGTGCAGACCCGTCTTTCTTGAGTGAAGATAATATTTTGCTCAGGTCTTGGCCAATAGTTTTTTGTTCTCCCAATTTTTCTTCCATGTTGGTTGAAGGGTTCATGTGATTTCTGCTTTGAAGATTTTTTTGTTGTTGATTTTCCGGAAGGCTAGTTCACTGGCTCGGATTTGGCGCTGGATGGCTTCTTCACGGATGCTGTTGTTGGCTCTGGAGGGCTTCTGCTGGCGCTGGATTTGGCTCTGGAAGGGTTTCTCGCAGGCGTTGATGAATTGGTTGAAACAAGGGTTGTAAATCCTTGGTTCTTGTTTTTTCCAGCGGACTCGGTGTGTTCCCTGGCTTTTGAATTTTTGATCCGGAAGGCTTGTTCACGGGCTCGGTTTTGGCGCTGGATGGCTTCTTCACGGATGCTGTTGTTGGCTCTGGAGGGCTTCTGCTGGCGCTGGATTTGGCTCTGGAAGGCTTCCCCGCGGGCGTTGATGATTTGGTTGAGACAAGGGTTGTAAATCCTTGGTTCTTGTTTGTTCCAGTGGACTCGTTGTGTTCCCTGGCTTGTTGAATTTTTGATCCGGAAGGCTTGTTCACGGGCTCGGTTTTGGCGCTGGATGGCTTCTTCACGGATGTTGTTGTTGGCTCTGGAGGGCTTCTGCTGGCGCTGGATTTGGCTCTGGAAGGGTTTCTCGCAGGCGTTGATGAATTGATCGAGATTAGGGTCGTAAATCCTTTCTCTCGATCCGGCTCGAAGGACCAAAAAATGTTGTTTCTTTGTTTGGAAACAACACTTGCGTTGAAGGTTTAGGCAACTGAACGACCAGACTCAGAAGTTCAAGGGATGTCTTAACTCCACAGTTGCCGAAGAGGTGTATTGATCAGACTGAAGACGAATGATCATTTATTGATTACAATCTAAACTTATATACTAAATTGATTAATGACGATATAAAAATAACATTTCCATATATGGTATCAGAACACTAGCGGAGTCCCCTGTTGCATCGATTGTTTCCATCCAGTCAGCAGATTTTGGTCGATCGGCGGCTCGCTCGGCGTGATCCACTTTTGATTGCATTATAATTTAAATGGAATTTTCCATATAATTGAGTATGAATATTTTAAGAATAATGTTCGAATTTCGAACACAGATGCTGACCCTGAAAATATAAAGATTGAATTTCTTTGTTCCCAGAACCATATCGGATGTACAGGTTAGGAAATGCACATCGAAAACATGCGATTTTAAATGCATCAAAGAGATTTTTTTTCCTATAGTTGAACAGTTGTATATCTGAGAGATTTACGTACAGCGAATCCGACTGAATAAATGTTCGATTGCAATAATGTAGAGTTGTCTCTCTTTCATTTCTGGGAGTGCTTAATTCCAGCAGTAGCAGTAGCATGGTAGGAAACCTGCAGTACTCGCATCGAATTATTTAATGTGTCAGGATCGATTCAAGTACTTCGGTTTGCCTATCATACTATTTCAATTGAGCCACTTCCAACGAAAAGAGACAGAGAACACTACTATATTGCAAACTTACATTCATTCAGTCCGTTACGCTGTAAGTAAATTGTTTATCGTAGATTTTCGATATGGGTTTCCAAACCTGTATATCTGAAAATTACGAAACAATTCTCAAATGTAAATTACTCAATTTTAACACCGATGTATAGATATAAACCATGCGAAAAGTTAGTTTTCCGGGTGTAACAGCAAAATTTTACCCAAAATTTGTCACATACATATCTGTGAATAATAATCCAAACCGCAATTGACACAACTGCTGATTATTTACAAATATGTATGAAATTGATGGATGTATGGAATATTTTTAGGTAAAAATTTCAGCAAATATTGTAAAGGCTGTGCATGATTTTTTTGGTGAGAATGAGCATCTACCGCTAAACGAAGTGGAATTGATCACCAAATGTTTCGAAGCAATTGTTGATTCAGGTAGTCTTATTAGCCTTGTAAGGGGCAGAATTAAAGATTCGGTAGACAGTTTTTCTTGATGGCTCTCAGAGTTTTGTGGGATTGAATGATTCTAGATTAAATATTTTAGGAATTTTTAAGCATATTTTGAAATTTGATAATTGTGAAGTTGAAGGTTCATTTCATGTTGAGCCTGACGATACAATTAGTTTCCAGATTTTGTTAGGTTTCTTTCAAATAATAGCATTGATTCAACTTTTGGTCCATCATATGTAACCGTAGAGAAGATATCAAACTTAGCAATGCATGATATTTGTTTCTCATAAAATATTTATATGAAGATGAATGCGCTGCTGGGATAGATATTCGATATACATCGATGCATTGAATCTACTCGATGTTTTTCATAAATATAGATTCGATTTAGTTCTCTGCTCTTGATGGGAGCGTAGATGGGGGAATCTACGAATTTACGTTACCAAATTGGCTTCTGCTGACCAGCGATACGCACTCTGGTGGTGGAAATCGAAATAGAGCTAAAAGATAGTAGTAAACAAAGCGTTGAACGTATTTCAGTGTAATAATTTCGTAATTGTTCATAAACTTTTGTTTAGAAGAAGTATCAAGGGAAAATTGAAATGGTCATCCTTTTGAATATGTTTTCGATCAGAAATGACTACTGTTGTGTGCCTGGATGCAATTTATGGGCGAAAAAATTGCAAACTTTAGGTTATAGTTATCACTTCTTCCTTAGATTATTCACAACAAGATAGAGCATAGTGAGAGAGAAAACGTGGCCGAAATAAGATAGCAATATGTTTATTATTTTCGTCAAAATCAAAACACATTCCCGCAGTTCCTTATTGGTAGCTTTCTACCACGTGACCTGGCCGCCTTCTTTGACAGCTGATGCTCAGGTGGAACAAGTTCAAACTTATCGTTTTGAGTTAACCAAGTGATTTTTGTAGTGAAAACGAGGTTGTACAATAATTATTTGCTGTATTAAGCTGAAAAATTGTTAATTCCTGTGTGATATGTAAAAAAAGCACCAGTAAAGACTGCGGGCGATCCATACATCGGTAAGTAAACACAACAAATAATAATTTACCATAGGCGTAACTAAGAGTACCTAGCTCTCAATATAAGCATATTGTAAACTTAATTTAAAAGCATTTTCTTTTAATAGAATGCCTAGTGATAATGCCAGACGGAAATTATGGATGGATCAATTAAATTTGGGAAATACAAAATTAGCGAAGGAGGTATATGTTTGTTCTGACCATTTTTCTGATGAAGACTTCCTATATAAATCAGCAAAAAGATTTTTAAAAACTGAAGCTATTCCGTCCAGGATTTCGTCATCGATTCATTGGTAAGTCTATTGAATATTATTAGGGTGTGTTATTCAAATTTGATTTGGATAATATGAACATCTAAATATAATATTTCTAATTTCAGTTCCAGTAGCACATCTCCAGATAAAAGGCATGTGACTCCAGAACCATTAGATACTAATAAGCTACACGGAAAAAAGTAAATGCTTCTTTTAAACCAATACCTTTCAATTTAAGCTGATGTTAGATTTGTATATCCCCTAGAGGATATCTATTTCAATGAAGAATATCAAATTTTCAAAGCCTCAGCTTTCAATGTAGCAAATGATTTTTTCAATTCAAGGATATTTATATACACCTTCCAACACTAATCTACTACTCAGAATGAATAAAACGAATACTTAATTGTAGTATATGGGTAATAGAATGAAGTATAGCATTGGATCATGTAGAATATTTGGTAGGATCATATTGAGAATATGATTCATCAAAAGAAAATCATCAACATTACATACAGAATTTGTAACGCTTATGTTGAGTATATGAATTCTTGAAGTAAATCTTTGTTTTTCTTTGTTTTATTTTTTATTTGGCTTATGATTGATTTGAGTATATTGTTATATCCAAAAGATTCAAATGAATCTTCGGAATGAGATGATTTTATTTTAATTCAATATAACCAATAATTTGGAAATGAAGATACTGAGCTTAAATACAAATTACTTGATATTTGAGTTGACATTGAGTTCATTTTGAAATGCTAATAAACTATATATTATCATGCATATTCTCAAAATATTTTCCCCCGAAGGAAAGAATTATTCTATTAACCTTTTATTTTATTTTCATCATTTCATCTTGAAACTGAAAAGGAAGAGAATGAAATTATTGAGTAGGTATACATATTGTTTTCCATTCAAAAATCTGTGACCTTTGGCTTTATATATTTTCCTTTATAATAAACTTGAAGTTAAGGGTAAACATGTTATGTTGTTGTTGAAGCCGGTGAAACGTTAAACCTCACTTTCGAAACCCTGAAGAAGCAATAAAATCATTGCGAAAGCTTGGTTGAGATAAAAGAGTAGTTATTTTTATGAATAATATCTAAATATGAATTTATGTGCTTTCGGTGTCTATAGCTTCGATAATAAATTTGAAGTTAAGGGTTTAACGACTCATTAATAAAAATAACTACTCTTTTATCTCAACCAAACTTTCGCAATGATTTTATTGCTTCTTTGGGGTTTCGAAAGTGAGGTTTAACGTTTCACCGGCTTCAACAACAACATAACATACTTACCCTTAACTTCAAATTCATTATAAATAAAAAATATAGCCAAAGGTCAAGGATTTTTGAATGGAAAACAATATCTACATATACCTACTCAATAATTTCATTCTCTTCCTTTTCTGTTTTAAGATGAAAATAAAATAAAAGGTTAATAGAATAATTATTTCTTCCTTCGAAGGAAACTATTTCGAGAATCAGCATAATAATATATAGTTTATTAGCATTTCAGAATGAACGTAATCAAAGTATCAACCCAAATATCAAGTAATTTGTATTTAAGCATATTATCTTCATTTCCAAATGATTAATTATATTGAATTACCTTTAAATACTTGAATTACAGATTCCTAACAACCCCAATCCTTCAGAACATCACCAATGTCCACCTGCAAAGTATTCTGCATCATACCCTAAAAATATGAAAAAAAGAATGAACTGAACGTATCAAATTAAAATATTGCTTTTCTCCTCGATAATATCTACACCACTCAACGTGAACGAAATCAAATTAATTTCCACGCGTCCTTTCCTATTTCGGCAGCGCATACAATGAGAAGATAGCTGTCCAAAGAATATGCAAGCATTGCAAGCGATATACTCCGTTTAAGACTCTAGAGCCCGATTGGATCTCAGATCAGGTGAACCAGAGAAATTTTAACTTCAATCTGAGCTTCCGATCAGAAAAATATCATTATACTGAACATTTCATATTACATAAAGAAGAATATTCGAGGTTTCATTTGAGTTGAAGTGTTTCATTTTCAAATGATATAGTTTTCATGTTAAAATATGGGATGTTATGAATGAATATGTGGAAAACTCAGATCGAGTGAAATAATATACTCAGCATAAGTTGTTATAGCTTCAGACAAAGAGCACGCGATATTTGCCCTGAAAAACATTCATATTCCTGAATTGAGATAATCATTATTTGAATGGAATAATGCTTCAAGTTCGAATAGAAAATATTTATTCAAAGTGAAAATTTATGTTGAGAAAATCAATGTTCACATTTGAGCATTTCAGAATTTTTAATGCGAAACTTTTTCATCAAATGAGAATAAAAACTCTTAAAACAAAGTGAAAATAATAAGAATATTGAAATAATCCTTTTGAGAATTCACTTTTTTCTGTGTAGGTAGTGTCAGGGAATCCTCAAAACTGAGTAATTCTGAACTATCCAGAACTTCAACAGCTAGTGATTTGTCTGCTACACTGACTACTTCAGATTTATCTGCTACATTGACTGCTTCAGATTTATCTGATACATTAACCGCTTCAGATTTATCTGCTTTTTTGACCGATACAGAATCCTCTGGTGCTTTGACAGTTTCAGAATTGTCCGGTACTATAACAGCTTCAGAATCGTCAAGCAACTTGGTATCCTCGGAAGTATTAACAGTAGCACATCCAACTACGTAAGTTTTACTTAATTTTATATTTATAATATTGCAAAATATATTCTGGTTCATTATATAAAACCTTCATTATCTTATTTCAGTTCTGAAGCTAAGAGTTCTGTACCAAGACCAAGAAAAAGAAAATGTTTTGTTGGTGATGTAACAGATGAAGATTTCAGGACACCAAAACAAGGAAAATTTGCCTTCTCCCTTGCTAAACGGAAAATTGCAGAACAGAAAAAGACACTGAAAGCATTGAGGATGAAGAACAGAAGACTGCAACAGAAATTTTCAGATATTTCAGGACTACTGAATAATTTGAGGGAAATGAACCTTATATCCGATAATGCTCAAGATAGAAGTAAGTAAGATTCAGCTTTGCATATATGTGTGGAATGTAATTATTTTCAATATTTCAGGCATCGTTATCAGGTCCTAGTAGAGATATGGTAAATACACTCATAAGGGGATCAAAAAATCAGAAATTTACACCTTCTCTACGCGCATTTGCCCTATCATTACATTTTACTCGCCTAGGGCCTATAATTATGTTAGGGAAAAATTCAATAATTCACTTCCACACCCAAAGACTATTTCTAAGTGGTATCAGACCATTGATGGAACTCCTGGCTTCACAAATGAAGCCCTCAGTGCATTGAAGAACAAAGTGCAGCAGTCTGCGGGAGAACAAATTTATTGCAATCTGGTGATTGACGAGATGTCCATTAGAAAAAAAATCGAATTCATTGCTGGTAAATTTTATGGATCAATAAGTTTTGGAGAAAAACCTGAAGTGGATACTTTACCAGAAGCTAAGGAAGCACTTGTGTTTTTAGTTACCTGCATCAATGGTCACTGGAAAATTTCAGTAGGCTATTTTTTGATAGATGGATTATCAAGCAGAGAAAGAGCCAATTTGGTAATTAACTGTCTGGAGTTTTTGAATGAAGTAAATTTGAGAATAACTTCTGTTACTTTTGATGGAGCAGCTTCGAATTTGAATATGGCGAGTCATTTGGGTGCTGATTTTTCGAATACTCAATCATTGAAGACTCACTTTGAACATCCAGTCACCAAAGAGAAGGTATTAATTTTTCTTGACCCTTGTCACATGCTCAAACTCTTGAGAAATTGTTTAGGAGACAGTAAGATTCTGAAAACAAAAAATGATAAATTAATCAAATGGACCTATCTTGAAGAACTTGTGAATCTTCAAGACACAGAAGGATTGAATGCAGCAAGATAAGAAAACGTCATTTACATTTTGTGAAAGAAAAAATGATAGTGAAGATTGCTGCGCAGACATTCAGCAGGAGTGTGTCGGATGCTCTTAAATTCCTTGAGTTTGATTTGAAATTGACAAATTTTAAAGGTGCTGAAGAGACTGCAAATTTCTGTCTCTTAGTTAATGATTTATCTGACATCTTGAACTCAAGAAATAAATTCTCTCCATATACATATAAGAGGCCATTATCTTTCGAAAACATTGATTTATACGTGGAAAGGCTCATGGAACTGATTCTGAATGGAACACCAGTATTATCTTCAAGAAGGAAAACAGGGTTTCTACGGTTTTTAATATGTATGGAGAGTCTTGAGGAAATATTTAGAATGTATGTGGTGTCAAAAAAATTAAGGTAAGGTCAGATGCATCCGTATGTCCGACGGCACGATGGTCAACATTTTTTGGCGCCAATGATCATCCGATAACGTCTGTCACATGCGTCCGTGAGCGTTCGTACGAAATGACATGATAAAAGGCGGGAAATTGAGGTTATGTTCCATCCGATATCGGACAAAAGTTAAAATATTTTAACTTTATACGCCCGTCGCACGAACGGGTCCATCCATCGGATGATTATTTGAGCCAAAATTGTGGACCAATAGGAGAGCCGTCGTATCATCGTGCCGTCGGACAAACGGATGCATCTGACCTTACCTTTAGACTTTTCATTGACCTATAAGTTCTCTCAAGACCATTTGGAGGTATTTTTTGGTGCTATCAGGAGTCTGAATGGATACAACAACAATCCCACAGCCAGACAATTTCAGTCAGCATATAAAAAGTTGTTGATAGCAAGGGAAGTGAGAGGTGCTGATTCTGGAAATGTTGTTAATTTGGACAATACATCAATTCTTCATGTTTCGTCATATAAAAAAATAACAATAAATGATCATAAGGAGGACTTGGAGGAGACTGAAAAGTATAAAAATTTGTGTGCAGCGTTAAATGATCATGATTACTTTGGCTCTTCAGGATGGCAATTATCTTCATATATACAGGATGTTTTAATTTATATAGCAGGATTCGTTGTCAAGTCATTGAAAAAATGTTTTCACTTGCTCAAAATGTCTTGATATGTTGGAGACTTGTGAAACATATTCATTTCTACAGAAAAGAAAAACGTATGGCAATTTATTCAAGGCATCCAAATTTGTCATTAAGATATGCACACAAGCAGAAAAAACATTAAGATATATGATTTCTAACAACCCTAATATTTTGAGTACAAAATCTGAAAATTTAATCAATAAAGTGATTCATAATTGTATTGTCTGTTTACCAGATGATGTTTTAAATGCATTTGGCAATCATGTATTTGATGAGGGTTTCTAGAAAGTCATGAATTGCCTTTGATAAAACTGATATTGAAAAGATATTTCACTATAAGAATTCACCACGAGACAAGAAAAATGAGCGATCACGTGGTGAATCGAGTAAGAGGCATGCTCACACATCTGATTTTGTATCAGAATCAATAAGTTTTTTTTTATCTTTACAATTGTTAGTTTTAAGTTTTAGGGTGATCAGGGTGTATAAAACACTCTTTTTCGATCGTGTACTTTTCGATCCTGTTTGGATTCAATAATCAAGGACTATAGCAGTAGTAGATATGGATTCTTAGTTATTTTATTATAAACATTCTGAAGAGTCGATTATCAGTATATTTTAGTTACCTATCGTATTTCTTCAAATCATTATTGTAAAAATCATTTATTTTATGTTACATGTTATTTTTATGGAAGTTATTAATACATCCTTGCTTGATAATCAATCCTGATTATGCAGGCTTCAAGTTTCAATTGCTATTCCACTATAAATACTGATGCCCCGTCCATTCCATTGCAAAACTCACAAAATTCCAATCATCTATCTTATATAGTGGAACAAAACTATACATTCATACTATCATTTACCTTCAAAGGTGCAGGTAATGGATGGACAAGGTTTCAGTAAGTAAGGCCTATTACAGCATTAATGAGAACTTATATGATTATACTTCACACTTGATGTAAAACTGACATATCTAATACATTTTCATGTCGAACTGGATCAATAAATTTATTGTTATTTTGTTATTCAATTTAACATAGTATTCAGGTGTAATATCCTTAAATTTCAAACCTTTGCAGTCAAATGAGCTCCATTTGTAATAACATGGTGGTCCCCAATAAAAATCTGGACTCAACTCAGAACAAGATATCAAGCTGTGTTAAAATCCAAATTTAGATACAGCATCATCTTGTATGGTAATAACGTACCATGCAGCCTTACTGAAAAGTGACCTGAATAGATGTATTCGATATAATAGCATTGTTAATAAGATCATTGATAATGATATAACATTCAATTGTATAGGTATTTGTAATTATTAAAACCAGAACAACAATATTTGAATATCATATTTGCTCTTTTCATATTGAATTTTTTTTCGAATCGAAAATATGCCCGCACTATAAAAATTCTGCGTATAACAATGATTTAGAAAAAGATGAAAACATCGGGAAGGTTAACAAAATTCATAAAAATAATGACATTAATTATGCATCCAAAGAAATAATAATTAAAGATTCGATAACCTTGGAAGGATTTATTTCTATTCTCAACAAATTTTTAGATCCACGCCACTGACTTCTATTTACGACAACATACTTTGTTTGTAAACAAACAGTGTTTATTATGGAAACAAAACATTCAGTTCATCTAGTAAGGGATTGCTCCATCTTGTTGTGAATAATCTAAGAAATGTTCCCAGTGACGTCACTCTCGATGCGCGTCGGCATACCGGTGTTTGTGTATCGTGCTCTGATCTAAAGTCGCATCCACACTATGCCGAACGACATCATTCGACACGTTCGGGGCGACACGTTCGATTCGACAATCGGTGTGGACGTGTCGAACGATAAACGGTTCGACTCAGTTGTGAGCGAGCATTGAAAGTGAAAGGAAGTTCAATTTAGAGAGAGACGGCATGTGAATACGCAGCGCTTTTAGATGCAACTGAACCCCATTCGGCCCATTCGACAGTCGACACGTCCAGACTGAATGATTCGATTCGACTTCCTTTGATCGGGACCGCGCTCAGTCGGGTTGGAAGCGACATGATTCGATTGGACTTCTACAACGTCCACACTTATTCGACTTTGTCGAACGACACAAGTCAAATGATGTCGTTCGGCATAGTGTGGATGCGACTTAAGTCCTCAGTCTTCTTTTTCGTGCGTTAAACGGAACATCGCTCGACTCATCAATTTATCAATCGATTTATATCGCTAAAAATGCCTAAACACGCAGTAAACCGAGACCGTTCTCGTTCCTCGTTCTCGCTCGCGCTCAAAGAAGAGTAAAAAGAGACAGCGTCAAGGAAACTCGCCTAAACGTTCAGACTTCGAAAAGGAATTTCTGGAACTGAAAAAACGAATTAAATTACTAGAGGAAAAGACAATTGTGGAAACTGAGGGTCCTGAGGACTCACCTGTAAATTATAGTTATATGGGAACTGCTACAGGCGAATCTAACATCGATAACTTATCACCGGCCCCTCAAGAAAATGACCGTAAGTACTAATCAAAATAAAGAAACACATACACCTACAGCTATACAACTTTCTTTAGAACAATAGAGAAATTAGGTGCTAGTAATGCCTAATAACTACATTAATGTGTTATAAGTATTAAGTAGTATCAATTGGGGTAGCTGGCAAAAACTTGTTACAATAACCATTTCATTATTCACAAAACAACACAGAATGTTATAAGATTTGTTATTGTTATGAGTGAAAAATTGTTGAATAGGTGTGTCGTGTGTCTGACAACACAGGAAATTTGTTTTTGGTAACACATCCTAAATACCTATTAAGTTGTGTTTTTGGTAACACATGAGATTTGTTTTTGGTAACATTCTCAAATAAATACCCTGATTAATATTCTTATTAACAGAGACAACCAGGGTAGTGTTCTCTGCTATTAAGTCGTATCTTGGTGACAGGACATGAGAATTGTTTTTGGCAACAAATTCTCAAACAAGAATATGTTGTGTGTTTGGTAACACATTAATACTTGTAATTTGATAACAGATTTTCAATTTAATATTAAGTTATGTTTTTGGTAACAAATTCTTAAATTAATATGTTGCGGCATTTGGTACACATGAGAGGTAAACAATGCTCGGAAAATATCTTTGTGGGTATCAAAAAGGTACTTTAGAAAGTTAATTCTTCATTTTAGATGAAGAACTACACAGTATTCTAGAGGACCCGCTGCAAGAAAACTGCAATAATGACATTATTAACCTTCTTGGTGAGACAGTGGACTCAAATATAACTGTGGGTGCACCTCTTCATAAGGACATACCACCGAGATGGAACCTCATCTTAAAAAATGGACTTAATGAAGAAAAAACTCAATGAAATCCTTTTGAAATATCCCCCACCAGATAACTTTAAAGAATTAGATACTCCAAAACTAAATGAAGAGATCAAAAATGCAATTAACCCGCAAGTACTGAAAAGAGACCAAAAATTGGGGTCAATACAACATTAAGTTAGTGCTAGTCTTACAGCATTTGGACATGTTATCTCAGATTTGTTAAAAAGAGAAGGGGGTGGGGGTGAAAATCGAAATATTATAGAAAACCTAAGCAATGCCTGTGAAATACTTGCGAATATACACCATGCAAAATCTATCACTAGGAGAGAATTACTGCTACTGAATATTAGCCCAGGACTGCGAGAAACCTTAAAGGATGCTCCAATAACTGATAATATTTTTTGGGGAGAAACTGGATGACAGGGTTAACAATGCCAAGAATATGAAGTCAAGACCTGCGCATACCCGTACGGAAAACAGTTTCTTCATATACCAGCAAAAGCCGAATCCAGGCCAGAACTTTTTAAAGCGTCCACCCCGAACAGCCCCAAACCCTCATGTTCCGGGTGGAACACTGAGACGAGGTCAACGACCAGCGCCCCAACCTCGCCAGTACAACAAGGGAAACAACAGGGGAAGAGGAGCAAATCCACTGGTGCTGCCGGAGTGGAGGGAGCGGTACTACCAACGCCAAAAATAACCAGGTAAATAACATAGGGGAAGGCTTACCCATTACCTGACAACAGGACGCCGGTATACAAAAGACAGAAAAGTATTATCTTATGTAAAGGGCTTAAATTGCCCATTATTAAAAAACCTAAACAATTTATTGTACCTAAAAACAAAGGTTTTTCCACATGTGAACAGAGAGAAATTTTGGTTTCGATAAATAAACTGTTAAAAATGGGTGCTATAAGTATAGTTCAACCATGTGAAGGCCAGTTCTTATCTCGCATATTTTTAAGATCAAAACCCGATGGGTCAAAGAGGTAAATTCTGAATTTAAAGCAGTTTAATAAGTTCATATCTACCACTCACTTCAAACTGGAGGACCATAAAACTGCAACACGAATTATTGAAAAAAATTACTTTATGGCCTCAATAGATCTTAAGGATGCTTACCTTCTCATCTCTATCTGTAAACCACATAGGAAATATTTGAGATTTTGTTTCAATAACATAATATACCAGTTTAATGTCATGCCTTTTGGGCTAGCTTGTGCACCACTCAAATTTACAAAACTGATGAAACCTGTTCTATCAACGTTAAGAGAACAGGGGTTTTTGTCTGTACTTTATATTGATGATTTTTTGCTGTTAGGCCGTTCATATCAAGACTGTATCCAAAATATCAATAGCACTATTAGATTAGATTAGATAGTGGTCGATCGGCACGTTGATTACCCTTCTGCACTGCGACCAATAAGGTCTTTTGTGCGTTACCATACTAAAACTACGTTTTCCCCAGGAATCTAACCTCCTTAGCAAAGCTGGTTACTTCCTTAGGAGACTTCGCTCTTATGTCGGCTGGCGTTAATAACGCGCCACCTAGTAGAGTAAGTCTGGTTTGCGCCAGCGCAGTGCATTGGCATAGTATGTGCTCGGTGGTTTCAGTGGCCGATTCACATAACCTACAAATGTCGGAGTTTTCTTTACCGATCTTGTGTAGGTGGTATCTCACGGGACAATGCCCTGTGAGAAGGCCGATTAGCAGCCTTAACTCGTTTTTCGACAACGATAGAGCTTGTTGAGCTTCTCTCTGGAAGGTTCGATTAGTCTCTTTGCTTGTCTTTGACCGGATGTGTTTATCCAGTAAGAGTGTTTCTCCCTTTTTTCCCAAACAACCGACCTCTGCCCTAATCAGTGTAGGTGATACCCAACAGGAGGGCACGGGTCCGGTGAAGGGTGTGTTTGCTCCTCTTTTGCAAGGGCATCAGCTCTCTCATTTCCCTCAATGTTCTGGTGGGCAGGTACCCAAGCCAAAACTAGCTTGTTGTACTCCGCGAGTGTTTTGAGGGACTGTTTGCAGCTCCAAATGGTCCTTGATCTACAATCAACGGCCATAAGCTGCCTCAGTGCCATCTGACTATCAGAGGCAATGCAAATTCTGGCTCCCTTGTACTGTCTGGACAGACGACTTGGGCGCATCTTTCTATGGCCAGAATTTCAGTTTGGAGCGTTGTTATTGGCTTTCCCAAAGGCAACCGATTCCCTGTATTTGGGACCGTATATGCCTATGCCTGCTCCTCGTTCCCTTAGGGACCCATCTGTGTACCAGATGAGATGGTTTTACGAAGTCGACAAACCTTCCACACTTTCTTGGCGATCACCTATGATCACTTCGTAGTTGGCGTCAAAGTCATACTCGATTGGCATGAATCCCTCGGTAGTAAAGGGACACCACCGAGTGATTTTAAAATATTTCCGTGTCCCTTTCCAGGCACTTTGATCCATTCTTAGGGCACTCATGAGACCTTCTTTCTTAACATAAATGTGCAGCGGGGTGAGATCCAGTTACCTCTACTGCAGCTGTAGAGTTGTATACGCAGCTCCTGTAATGCCTAACAAGCCAGTCTTTGAAGTTTATTCAGCCTCTTTGTTGCTTTTCTTTTCTTCAGTTTTAGTCCACCAAACTAAAGAGGCATATGTGATAACGGTCTTACCACCGTCGTATAGATCCAATAAACTATTACATTACTTCAAATTGGGCTTTATAATTAATTTTAATAGAGTTGTCTTACACCAGTCAGAAAGATTAGATATTTAGGATTTAGTTTAAATTCACATGACATGACAATATCACTACCCCTCGATAAACAGCGGCGTTCTTTGCCATTAAATGTTTTGCTCATAATAAGAAAACTATAATATATTACTTAGGAAAGACAACAGCTATTTCCTACATCAATAGAATGGGGAGTATTCAATTCCCAGATCTGAATGGCTTATCAAGGAAAATTTGGACTTGGTGTGAAGAAAAATATAACATTATTTGCATCCTACATAAAATCATCAGAAAACACTATAGCGGATCAACAATCTCGGAAACTTGATATTCATAAAGAGTGGGAATTGAATGCTTCACCTTTCAAGAAATTCAGAAATGTTTTGGAACCCCACAAATCGATCTGTTTGCTACCAGACTCAACAAAATGCGAAACTTTTGTATCCTGGCTAAAGGATCCAGACTGTTATCAGGTTGATGCATTTACAATAGACTGGAGCAAATTCTTTTTTACGCTTTTCCACCTTTTTTTCAGATTCTTAAGGTATTACAAAAATTATCAATGATAATGCTAGAGGCATTTTGGTGGTACCAGTCTGGAACTCTCTACCATGGTATCCAATTTTCATATATCTTTATTAGAAAAAGAACCCATTATTTTCAAACCTAAAACTGACTTATTACTATTCGACAGAACACCACATCCACTTTCCAGACATCTTTCCCTGGCAGCAGGACTATCATCCTACAAGCCTTGCAGAAGGGAAAAATTCCTGAAGAAGCCCTCGAAATTTGCCTTGCCTCAATTACAGACAGCACTTTAAGGCAATATAATTGTGGACTGAAATTTTGGTGGAATTTTTGTAAAAGTAAAAATGTTAGTATTTTTTGTCCTACGGTAGAGTTAGTTTTGGAATTCTTAACAGTACATTTTAATAAAGGGGCGTCATACAGCTCATTAAACCATACAGATCATCATATCACAATACCAGAACCCGGAATCTGTGATGATTTCAGAATAAAAAGATTTTTCAAGGGAGTTTTTCATATACGTCCAAGTCGGGCGAAATATGATGAAACCTGGGATCCTAGTGCTGTACTTACTTACATTAAGTCAATACCTAAGGAAAATTTTTCTTTAGAAATCTTACGTATAAAGCCGTTATCCTAATTCTTTTGGCTACAGGCAAAGGGTACAAACCCTCTCTGTCATAAAGTGTTCAGACATAATGAGATTTGAAAACAGGATCGAAGTCAAAATTTCTCAAAGAAAAAAACAACGGGAAAAAACCGAATACAACCTACTCTTATTTTATTTCTTCAATAAAGATCCTACGGTCTGTGTGGAAAAATCTTTAGTCAACTACCTGGAAAAAACCAAAAACTTACGAGGTTCTATAACTAATTTATTCATAACAATTAGTAAACCACATAAAGCAGCTTCTGCACAAACAATAGCTAGATGGATAAAATGCATACTAAAAAAGAGTGGAGTAGATACCAATAAGTTTTCTGCACACAGCACTAGACATGCCTCCACCTCAGCTGCATCTAGAAAAGGAGTCAATGTTAATACACAATTGTGAAGCAGCTGGTGGACCCAGGGCTCTTCAACCTTTGCACAATTTTACAATAGACCTGTTATGCCTGACCCTAGCAATTTCGCAAATGCGATCTTAAATCCATAGAAATTTATATAACAGAACCCAATATGTCATGTACAAAATTAGCTATAAGTTATTAATAAAAATTTAAGAAAGTTATTATTATATGGGTTAGTCGATTATAATAGAAGAATCTTCTATTATCACTTGTTTGTTTAGGTAGTTTTTTTTTGCCACCATTAAACTAGTTTGTTCTCATACTGTACTTTTATTATTCCATTATTTATTGCATTTAGCTTTAAACATCTACACTGACTTCTATTTACGAGACGAGGCTGAAGTATAATCATAAGATTAAACGAACTTACCTGAGTGAAGTTTAATCTTGATTATATGAAGCCTCGTCGAAGTAAATAGAACCCACCCATATACATATAATGTTGGCATAATAATACGTTCCCAAACCCTAAAAAGATGCAATAAATAAGCTTTAAAAGACTGAGGACTTATATCAGAGCGGGAAGCAGAAGTGTGACGGCGTTTTTTGCTACTTTGAAACATGTGGCCGTTTAGCACGATAAAGGAGGTACTACACTGACTTCTATTTACTTCGACGAGGCTTCATATAATCAAGATTAAACTTCACTCAGGTAAGTTCGTTTAATCTTATGATTTATATATGGAATAATTTTTGGGCCAGAAGTAGCGAAGCTGACCGAGTATTTAAATTACAAAAGAGAGTTTGAGAATGGTATTCAAATGAAACCTCTAGAAAGCTGCAAAAAAATTTTTGCAGAGAACTTTTTAACTTTTTACAGCCAATATACTATCTATTATCTACGGTAAAAATAATTATACTAAATTTCAACATTATGAGTTGAAACATAATCATCAAACAAGAAATTAAAAAAAATGTATTCATGACAAAACAAACTTAACATACATACAAAATGTGACCTATAGTATATTTGCAATATGAAATAAATTACCAAATAGTTTCAAGTCCAAAATTAATTGTAAAGGTAACAATAAGTATAAGAAGATATTAAAAAATTCATATGTGAAAATGTTATTTTTATCCTGTAGGAGAGTACTATCTTGAAGAAGATTTTGAAGGGTTGTAGAGAAAAATTATTTGAATTGATTAATTTTATTGCTAGTTTAAGTACCTAATGTTTGTGACGCGATCTACATTTTTGTTGGTATATGTAAGAGAGGATCAATAAAGTGTACCCACGATACACTCACACCGACCGTGTGCCGACGCGCATCGAGATGTGACGTCACTGCGGAGCTTTTCCATTGTATTTGCGAGAGTGTTAGAAATCGAGGGAATTATTGGAATAATGTAATTAATCTCAAGTTTCATTGAAAATGCAATTAACTAACAATTACAAATGTAATTTCTTTCGATTGCTTTTTTTGTTGATCCTAAATATATCAATGGAATTATATAAATATGGATATTAGTGTTTATATGTTCATACAGAATAGATTATTGAAGTTTCATTCAAAAACTTCGAATAAATGAAAATATTTTTATTATTATAGGGAAATTTCTATGAATTTCACTAATAATTCGTCAATTTGGAGAATATATTGTCCATTTTTTCTTCATATTTTGAAAACTGATCTTTTTTATTCAGATCCCTGTCTCCAATTGGTATGGATTCTGCTCAAGCAAAGAATAACATCGAATGGAATCTGAATATCATTTTTCCGGTTTGCAACCGTGTTATCTGCTAATACTTTGAAAATATTTTCTTCCTTAGATAATGAAGTACTGAAGGGATACTTCCGAAAGTAAAAATACCATAATTTGGTTCCCTTGTAGCTCTACTGTAATTCTTACAGCCAAAAACTGCGCAATTAGGCATTATTTCAGTAATTATAACAATAATAATATAACTCCACTTTTATTTCGCCAAATAATTCGTCTTTTACGTATTCATTTACAATAAGCGCAATCCAATATACGGCAAACGCTATAACAATATTCAAACTTCTACTTCTACTCAGCTCCTCAATGACGTAGATGAGCGCGTCGGACGAGTTTAGACCCCGAATCTGACACACCGGTGTGAGTGTATCGTGAGTGTATCTATCTATCAATAAATGCGTCAAATTGTCGCTTGAGGTTTTTCTGAGTTGAAGAATGATTCCAATGTTCACATTTATGTTGCTTTGAATTCGATTGAACCGAATATCCATGTCGCTCGAGAAGCAGTATTTGAGTTGAAGCATATTCACACTGTTCACATTAATGTAGCTACAAATTCCAATTTGAGGTCACTTTTTAGACTTGAAGCATATTCCCACTGTTCACATTTATGTTGCTTCAAATTCGAATGAACCGAATCTATATGCAAGTTGAGATTGCTTTCTCGACTTGCAGCATATTCACTGTTCACATTTATGTTGCTTCAATTTCAATGAACTGAATCTACATGTACTTTGAGATGGCATTTTTGTGTTGCAGTATAGTCACACAATGCGCATTTATGTTTCGAATCCAAATGAACTGAATCTATATGTCGCTTGAGACGGCTTTTTTGACTTGCAGCATACTCACACTGTTCACATTTGTGTTCCTTCAAATTCAAATGAACCGAATCTATATGTACTTTGAGATTCCCTTTTTGTGTTGCAGTATAGTCACACAATGCGCATTTATGTTGTTTCAAATTCGAATGAACTGAATCTACATGTGTTTTCAGATTTCTTTTTCGATTTGCAGCATATTCACACTGTACACATTTGTGTTCCTTCAAATTCATATGGACCGAATCTATATGTACTTTGAGACTGCTTTTTTCTGTTGCAGTATAGTCACAAAATGCGCATTTATGTTGTTTCAAATCCAAATGAACTGAATCTATATGTCGATTGAGACTGCTTTTTTGATTTGTAGTATAATCGCACTGTTCACATTTATGTCGCTTAAAATTCAAATGAACTGAATCTATATGTAATTTGAGATCGCCTTTTCGATTTGAAGCATATTCACACTGTTCACATTTATGTTGTTTCAAATCCAAATGAACTGAATCTATATGTTGTTTGAGATGGTTTTTTCGACTTGCAGCATATTCACACTGTTCACATTTATGTTGTTTCAAATTCGAATGAACTGAATCTACATGTTTTTCAGATTCCTTTTTCGATTTGCAGCATATTCACACTGTACACATTTGTGTTCCTTCAAATCATATGGACCGAATCTATATGTACTTTGAGACTGCTTTTTCTGTTGCAGTATAGTCAAAATGCGCATTTATGTTGTTTCAAATCCAAATGAACTGAATCTATATGTCGATTGAGACTGCTTTTTTGATTTGTAGTATAATCGCACTGTTCACATTTATGTCGCTTAAAATTCAAATGAACTGAATCTATATGTAATTTGAGATCGCCTTTTCTATTTGAAGCATATTCACACTGTTCACATTTATGTTGTTTCAAATCCAAATGAACTGAATCTAGATGTTGTTTGAGATGGTTTTTTCGACTTGCAGCATATTCACACTGTTCACATTTATGTTGCTTCAAATTCGAATGAACCGAATCTATATGCAAGTTGAGATCGCTTTTTCGGCTTGCTGCATATTCACACAGTTCACATTTATGTTGCTTCAAATTCAAATGAACTGAATCTATATGTACTTTGAGATGGCTCTTTCGACTTGTAGTATAATCGCACTGTTCACATTTATGTTGCTTCAAATTCAAATTAACTGAATCTATATGTCGTTTGAAGAAACATTGTCGTTTCGAACATAATCACATTTAAGTTGCTCCGAAACAGTTGCATCAATATTTCGTTTTAAGTCAGCTCCTTGATTTGCAACATAAGTAGAAGGTTTCTGCTTCGAATTATCATGTTCCTGAACTGCATTTGTTACGCTGTCTTGTTCCGGAATGGATTCACATATACGGAAACATGTTTCGTCTTGAGAATAAGGGTTTTCACTTTTGAACTTAGAGCAGTATTCAGCTTCATGAAATTCTTGCGATGGACTACCTGTGCCAATTTCAGGTAAAATTTCTAATTTTTTCTGTCATGAATACCATTATCATCTATGAATTGTTCAAAAATATCAATGTTTTCAATTTCAAGTTTCACCTCCTCCATTTTCGAAGACTCTCGATCGTTCAAATGCTGACCCTGAAAATATAAAGATTGAATTTCTTTGTTCCCAGAACCATATCGGATGTACAGTTTGGAAATTCACAACGGAAACATGAGTTATTTAAATGCATCAGACAGATAATTTTTCCGTACAGTTGAACATTTGTATATCTGAGAGATTTACATACAGCGTAACCAACTGAATAATTGTTCGTTTGCAGTAATGTAGAGTTGTCTCTCTATTATTTTCTGGGAGTGGTTAATTCAAGCGGTATGGTAGGAAATCTGCAGTATTCGCATCGAGTTATTTAATGTGTCAGGATCGATTCAAGTACTTCGGTTTGCCTATCATACTATTTGAATTGAACCACACCCAACGGTAAACGTCATACAGCACTATATTGTTGCAATCTAATATTCATTCAGTCGGTTACGCTTGGTAGTAAATCTCTCAGGTACACGACTATTAACTGGATGGAAAATTCTCAGAATGATGCAATTTTTATCGTATGATTTTAATATCGTCCGGTCTATTTAGATATTCGAAGTTACATAAAGTCCCACAAGCTGAATTTCTGTGAAGTTGTTCAAACATAATTATAAACAATGTCTAGAAGTTCCCCATCATTCCTTGTAAGGAAAAAATGTAATTCAAGGTTGTGATGTGTATCGAGGGTGTTTGCAATAAAGGGATTATTCAGTAGGAACGAACCACCTACTTTGCTCTTTATTTACTTATCTATGGTACAGTTGGACTGGGAATGGAATGAAATCAATTGTCTTCCATCGAAGTAGCGGGTGTGTTATGATAACATGTTTTGATATTATGATTAATAATTAAAACAATGAGCAATACACCACATCTCCTACGGGAGACTGAAAGAATTTTCATTTCTGTAGAAAGAATAATTCTTTCATTCTATACAAATACATATCCATTCCCGTAAATAGTTAAACCTTTCCAGATAACAAACTTATTCTACTTAGAGCACTCATCAAATTCATAACTAATTATAGGTACATACATAATATTAGGATCCTAATAGCATTACACTTTTTTTCAGTTAATTAAGGGGGGTAAAAAGGTTTTGTCCTGTTTTTTGTACTACACTTTCCTTTCCGTTTTTTAAATTCTCACATTCGGAGTCTCTTCACTAATCACTAAATAAGGTCCTTCATATATGTTGTCTAACTTCGTATTCACTTCACTTTTAACGAGCAAATAGTCATTTTTATTGTAAGTTACAGGATTAATGTTCCTATCATAAATACATTTTCGTTTTGTTTTACCTTTCAAAAGATTATTTCTAGCATCTTCGTGAGCTCTTTGCAACCTATACTTCATTTCTAATGGATAACTTTCAAAATTATAAAGAGGATCTACATTATTTATCAAATTACTGGGTAAATTACAAATTCTCTCCAAATACTAGCTCAAAAGGTGTATATTGGGTTTCTGTGTGAACTGTTGTATTGTACGTGAAACACCAATAGGGAACCCAAAAACTCCAAGATTTGTGATGATTTTGTGTTTGGGTTCTCAAATATGAGCCTAGTACTTTGTGAGAATTTTCTAATGCACCAATACTCTCATGATGATATGCCGTTGACTGCAAATGATTAATTTCAACAATTTACAAACTTCAGCTATTGTAGAGGATATGAATTCCCGAGCCTCTATCTGTGGCTATCTCCTTAGGGACACCATATCTCAATATGAAATTGTCAACAAAAGTTCGTGCTATGGTGATAGTATCCTTGGATCTAATAGGATATGCTTCTACAAATTTTGAGAGTTCACATTGCAAGGTCAAAATGTATGAAAATTCATTTTCATCTTTTTCGACAGGTCCAACTATATCTAAGAAAATTTTCTCAAAAGGTGAAGTAGATGTGGATGTTATCACCATTGGTTCTTTAGTATGTTACACTGTACTTGTGTTTTTGACAACTAACGCATCTCTTTACAAATTCAGATACATCTTTCGAAATTCCTGGCCAGAAATAATACTTTTTGACATTATTCAACATTCTGCGTATACCTGCATGTCCGCCTGTTGGTAATAGATGAAATCATTCAATATCAGTTTTTTCGTATCGCTATTTTCGATTCTTTTAACTCCATTAATAATACATATTCGGGGACCGTCCAATGGAGTTTTCTTTTATTCCTCTTATAAAATTTCAATCGATTTTACATTATTTCATTTTTCATAATACATATTTCTTCAATATTCTCCATTTCACTAAATAATTCCAAATCTCTCAACAGTACGTCTAGCGTGAATGTCGATCGAGAATTGGTTCACATAAAATAGTCGACTACTTGGAACATAATATAGCGAATCTGATATTGAATAAATTTCTTTTTCTTGTATGAATCCTTATGAACATTTGACACAAAATTAAGCTCAACACATTCTTTCGGGTTTTTTAAGAAGTTCTACAACTTTCGGTTGATCAGGCCGTTTTGTCGTATCACTTGCTTGCAAACCGTTCCATTCACTCTATCATTCAGTCTTTGCGCTCGTGTCATGACTGCAATTAAACTTTGACTCATTCCTTTCAATTCTTTCGATGTAACAATTATTCGAGACAATGCATCTGCTGTAAACATTTTCACTTCCTTTTATATATTCAATATGAAAATCATACTCTTCCAAACACAAACGAAATTTTGTCAAACGACTAGATGGATTTGAATGATTGAAAAGGAAAATTAAAGGACGATGGTCTGTTTTTTTTGAAATGTCTACCGAAAAGATATGGATGAAAGTGACTAATACATCATTTTATGGCAAGAAGTTTTTTTTCAATAGTGGATAGTTTAGTTCCGCTTTATTCAAACTTCTACTTGCATATGCCACGGGTTTATTATTTTTATTTGATAATACTCCACCGATAGCAAAACCTGAAGCGTCGGTTTGAAGAATAAACTCATTTTCTTCTGAAAAATTCGGAAAATCAAGAATGGGTGGATTTGACAATGCAAATTTTAAACATTCGAATGAATGTTGACATTCTGGAGTCCAAATAAAATTCAACTCTCTTACGACACAACCTATTCAATGGAAACGTTATTTCAGCAAATTTCGGTATGTATTTTCCTATAATAATTCGCGAATGCAACGAATCTTTTACGTCGTCAGCATTTTTCGGCGTATGAATATTGTTGTAAAACTATACACTTTTCTGGGTCAGGTGAAATACCTTCTGCTGATATAAGATGACCTAAATAAATTAATTCTTTCTGTAAAAATTGACACTTAGCGGATTTAATTTTAAATTTACTTTCACGGAGTCGGCTGAAAATTTTGATTAAATTTTGTTATGGTCTTGTAGATTTCTACCAAATACAATTATGTCGTCTAGATATATAAAACATTGTTCATAATTGAGACCTGACATTGCAACTGATATTAAACGTGAAAATATCTCGGAGATGATTTTAATCCCATTGGAAGACGTTTCATTTGATACTGACCTTTATTCGTTGTGAATGCTGTATATTGCCTACTTTTGGGCGTGAGCTCAACTTGAAAATAGCCTTGACTAAGATCCAAATGAGAAAAATATACGGCACCAGATAATGAATCTAAAATTTCAGATATATTGGGTAATGGAAATTTATCATCGCAAATTTGTTGATTTAGCTGTCTATAATCTACGATAAGTCTCCATTTCTTTTTCTCCATTTATATCAGACTTCTTAGGAACAAGTAAAATAGGAGATGACCATTCACTTTCGCTTCTTTTTCAATTTATCATTTTAAGTAAATTTTTTATTTGATTTCTAACTCGGATTTTTGTGCATGTGGTATTCTGTAAGGTTTTTATAAACAGGAGTGGCATTATCCTTGAGTTGAAATTGTTGGTTTGTATACATTGGTAGTTGCTAGTTTATCTTCTGGTAAATGGAAAACATCATTAAATTTTGCACATATATTTTCTATTGAAATTTGTTCCTCTTTATGGAATTGTAAATTCAGTATTTTAAATAGCTCCTTTACTCGTGATGGTGTAATTGCTTCAGTTTTGAAATTGCATTGTTCATAGTCGCTGAGTTTATGAATTTCAGGCATACAATTTTTCAAACACACTTCGCAATCTCTCGTATTCAAAATTCTCACAGGAATTTTACCCTTTTCGGTCTACATATACTATTGCTAAATAAACTCCTTCGCATAGTTCTTGAGAGATAACTAGACAATCTTCGTCGGTATTTGCGTCAAAGAATTTGATTATTTCACATCTAGGAGGTATAATTGTTAAATTGTTCCATTCGGAATGAAGTGGTAAAAATTGATTCTACATCGGAAATTATGGCGATAGGGTATTTTTCTCAAAATCTAAAATAGCACCAAATTTTTTAAAAAATTTTGACCTAATATCCCATCAGTAAAACACGTTAAATTTTTGAATACATGAAATTTCTGTTCAACGATAGTTTTACCTACCTTTTCTAGTTTTAATTTCACAAAACCTTCGGTGGTAAGTTGTCCTCCAATGCCATTTATAGTTATTTTCTCTTCATGAATTTTTACATTTGAACCTAAACATTCATATTTATTGCGCATAATGTAGCACCTGTATCGCAAAGAAATTTGTGATTTTCATCATTCATCACTCTAATGTCACCCAATTCATACCAGAACATTCATACATTTGCGGATTCTTATTGCTCTCGAAAAAACTGATTCGGGTTTGTCACTGGAATGTGAAGCAGTTGTACCATCGGCGTAGAATATATGATTATTATTAGAACATCTTTGAACCGGAATTCATTCTTGGCGGATTTTTGCGTGAATCTACCTGCTGAGTGTTGTTTTGTCGGTAACCATTGTTGTGGTACCTTCGACCTCTAGATGTATTATATCTATTATTACCGTTTCCTCGATATAATTCGATCTAAATTGATTCCTTTCGAAATTTCTATTCCTAAATTCGTTTCGATTTCCGAACGAAGTATTATTACTTCCTCGACCTCTCGTATAGGAAGCTGAAAAATTTGGGGACTTTCATTTTGAAAAGCATTCTCATCCTGAGCTGCACGAGTAGCATCTTTCAATGACGTGTAATTTCGAGCGGCAATAATTGTACTCAATCTTTCATTTTTCAACCCGTCAACCTCAACTTAGCACTAGAAGAAAGGCGCGTTTTTAAAATGAATTTTATGAGATATTGTTTTGATCGGCATTCAGCATGGAGTCGTAAAATTCTATGGCATCAATCAATTTCTCTGTTGTTTTTTCATTATCATCAAGTACAGGTAATAAGCTAGTAGCAGTTTTCAAGTCAAAATTTTCCATGTTTCTTGAAGTATTGATTCTTCCTTTATCTAATTCAATGATTTTTTGAAATGTGGATTCAATTTTGATACTGAGTTTTTGAAAAGATTCTAAACTGTCAGAGGGTATATCAGAAAATTTTAACGAGTTTGCTATTGATTTGAAATTACTGTAAGCGGACTGTGCTTCAGATAATTTTTGAAAAATTTCTCCCTTTCGCCTTTCAGGGCCAATCTTTCTTAAATAAATTTGGATTGAATTTAAAGATTCTAAAATTCCTTCTAAACTATTAATTTCAATAAAATTTAATATTATATAACTAATAACTATCTATTCTAATTTCAATGTTCGTAACTTAATTCACCATAATGTCACTGCACGGAAACCTGGTATAGCTGGAGACATACATTATAGGGTAGTTAACCTGCATTTATTGGCTGATGTTGTTCATGTTTATCTGGCTTCGTGTGATTTCTCTCCGGATTTTTCGCTCCATTTTCTTTTTGCAGTATTGGTAGAAGTATACCATGATAGCCATAATTAATATAAGGAATACGATTATCTCGCAGACTTCTCTAATGGAAATAGCACCCCACTGGTTGGTACTTTGGCCACCACTGTTGCCTGCTTGTGCTATGATTACCTCTTCTTTAACTTCTTTTGACTTCGACGAACCCATTTTTGTACATTTAACACGTACCTTCAGGTAAGGGCAAGGATCGCCATGTGATGTATCGAGGGTGTTTGCAATAAAGGGGATTATTCAGTAAGGAACGAACCACCTACTTTGCTCTTTATTTACTTATCTATGGTACAGTTGGACTGGGAATGGAATGAAATCAATTGTCTTCCATCGAAGTAGCGGTGTGTTATGATAACATGTTTTGATATTATGATTAATAATTAAAACAATGTGAGCAATACACCACAAGGTCAAGTAAAAAAAATGAGTTTTTTCGCGATTTTCAGCAAAACGGTAAGTTTTTTATCATGAAAGTACCTGAGACAAAATGTAGATCATAAAATTATCTATAAAAATGTATCAATACTTTTTTCTCACAGCCACCGTTTCTGAGATATAACGATTCAAAAAGTTATAAAAGTCGTTATCGTCATAATATGCACACGTTTCCACGCCATCTATGAGGTAGTGTACTTAGCGCATTTTTTTAACGTGGTTTCCCAGTAGGCCTACTCCACGGATCAGTTGTGGGAATGATGGGAACTTCTAGACATTGTTTATAATTATATTTTGAACAATTTCACTGAAATTAAGCTTGTTGGGACTTTATGCAACTTCACTCTCATTTTTTGTCTAAAGACCGGACAGTTTCGCGCGGTAAATGCTTATTCTTACCAAAAAAATCATGCACAACTTTCACAATGTTATCTAAATGTACATATAAGAAGAGTTTTCTGGAGAAGGAGAAGCCGAGAGGGAAAAGCTCTGGCGGAACTCCCAGGGATGGATCATTCCACTGAGTTCCTTCGGAACTTCGAGACAGCGGGATCCAAAAGATATCTGGATCTAGTAAGAAGCAATTGCACCTCCTCACTGGCTTTCTTACAGGACATTGTCGCCTCAGGAAGCACCTGTTGAGGATGGGATTGTCGGACACTGACGAGCGTAGGTTCTGTGGGGAGGAGGAAGAAACCCCCATTCCACCTAGTCACGGAAATGCCTTGGCATTACGAGCCGAGGAGGAAATGCCTTGGACAAGAAACTTGCAAGAGTGAGGAACTAGCCTCGTTGAAGCCTTCACAGTTACTAGATTTCATTAGATCTCTGGAACTGAAAGGCGAGCTGTGAAGTTTTTTTTTTGCCAGAACAGCTCTGTAAGGGGGCACAATAGACCTTAAGGTCGCAGTGAGCTGTAACCCCTCTGTAAACTATCAACTATCAAACTTCACAATGTTTGCTGAAATTTTTACCTGGAAAAATTCCATTCATCGCCAATCAATTTTATATAATACATATTTGTAAATAATTACCAGTTTGTGGCAATTGCGGTTTGGAAACTTGTGTAGGGGCAAACAGATGATAATTTGCAGATATTCCATTTATCATAAATCTTTTTCATCAATATCTGTAAATAATAATCAGCAGTTTGTCAATTTCGGTATTGAAAGTTGTGTGATTTACACAACTGCTCATTATTTACAAATATGTATGAAATTGATTCGTGATGGATGGAAAATTTCAGCAAACACATTGTAAAAGAAGAACAAAGAACGACAGACCTACTGGAACGTCTGCTATCAGCAATGTGTCAATCCTTCAGCGAATATGACGGCACTGATCCACTTTCCAGACCAATCTTACCGAGGATGAAATCATCTAAGAGAATGTCGGTTATTCTGAAGATAATTGTTGTTATTATGTAAATTTCATAATCTAAGATGTGAAACGTGGCGCCATCTGCCCACCAATATTTTGAAGTTGACAACACTGTCAAAGAATTGTCTGTGTTCCTTTTCCCTCTGTGATCATTCACTCGTGATATGTCGATTGTCATATAGAAAAGTCAATGCTGAGCCTGAGATTGTTAAAAGTTAATATTATTGGAATAATAGTATGTTATATTATAAGGATTAAAAGTGCATCTTTTTTTTACGAGCAATATTTGCAGTTGCGAGGCGTAGCCGAGCGAATGCAAAATTGCGAGTTAAAATAGGCACTTTTAGTCCGAATAATATATACTATTTTTTCTCCAACCAAGTCAAAATTACAATAAAATTGGTTTGAGTGAAAAATCGTTCATAATTTGGTTATGAATTTGAACACAGAATCATGACAGTGATTGTCAAGTAGACTTCAAATGCATTTACTTTCAATCCAAGGATTAAAAGTAGCGGTTTTAATCCTAGGATTAAAAGTGTTTCTGAGTAACGAGTAAATTTTTGTACGGTAAGAGAATTTATGACTTTTGCACCTGAAAATAGTACAGAAAAGTCAACATTTTTTGATGGTTGGAGAAAAATATTGTCTTTGGGAACTTTTTCGAATATTTTATTAAACCAACCACTAAAGAATGATGAAATCGTACCACAATGTATAACATGGCAACACTAAAACTGTTATGGAGGTACTAGGCATGAAACAAAACCAACCAAGGCAACAATTCAACCTAATGAACAACCTCATTCACCTCTCACGGCAAAGAAGACTACTTCGTTAAAAGCTCGCCATACAACTTAAGATTCTGCAATCTGAATCAATTTCATACTATAAATATCACCTGAATTATATTGGAGAACGATCATTATAGGCTATACGGGACCGCACGGTACTCACGAACTTAACAGTTGCTTATAACAGGCGAGATATAATTCTAGTGAAGAAAAATGAGAACAATCCTTATAGACGTAGTCATCCCAAATAACAATAATCTACGTCAGAAATATTTTGAGAAAATAGCGAAATATCGAGAGCTTGAACTTCAGATCAAAAGCAGTTGAGAATGTGCAGTACCAGAACCGTTCCATTTTGATATCACAACCACGGAATTATTCCTTAGAGCCTCAAATCCAACCTCAAGGATCTAAATTCAGATGAAAACCTTTACAGAGTAATGTTTACAGTGCTCCTCGGTACTGCTAGAACAGTAATGGAGTTTGTGGATCACGATGGACACCAGAACAACCATTGAGGAAAACATTGCAGACAGACTACACCGGACGTCTACCGAGAAATCCAGGACCAAGCACGAAGGACGAACAACACAGGGCCCAGGAGAAGAAGAACATCGAAGCCCTCAATGTCCCTGATACTTGCTATTCGGGATGAGTGAATGTTCCCCTTAGTAGGGAGTGTGATAGCCGATCGCTAGGGGGTGTGAGAAATCACACCTTTTTTACGCTAATAGGCTCAAGTCGACAATAATAATAATAATGTTTTATAAATCCAGTATGACACAATCCAGTGTTTAGAACAGTCATCAAATATTCATCAAATCATTTCGACATAAGTTTTCACACGTTTTTTATCATTATTCCGAAATTAAATTCGATATTTAGATGAAATACCACTGTTTAAATCTAATCTATGGAGATGATTACCCTTCAGTAGGGTCCTGTAGCGGTCTTAGAAGAACAGAAGATTCGAAAATCATCACTTGGAACGCCAGACCTGGTTTAAAACACCCTCCTGGCCCAAAGCAAGAATTACGTATTTTGTAATAAATATTGAAGGTATTATTACGAATGTTTTTTAAGTTTCAATTTTGTAAAAACGGCGAGGCAGGGTTTTTTTCTACTGAGGTTTTTTCCCCTGTGCTCTGGTATCATACGACAGAATAGTATGGTACCCCGTTTTGCACCAACCTCAGCTAGGGACTTTTTTTGTTTCATGTAGGTATTTTGTTAGCTCTCAATTCAAAAGAATATATATATAATATATATCATTCAGATATTCATTAACACCAAATAACATTTGGAAACAAATAAAATTTTATTTTCCTAGACATATGACAAGACATATTCCGAGTATTAATTGAATCAGTAAGATGGTCGAAAAGTATGATGCTTCGATATTTTCTGATGTTTCATATTTAGCATTCTATGATTTTGGATAAATAGAGTTTTACTATTTCTAGTACCATAGCTGTGAAAGCTAAAAACTGTAACATTTTCTTTCCCTCTTTTCTTTGCGAGCATCAACACTTATACATACAGGTCTTTCACGAGGAACCTCCCCATATTTATACGAGAAACTACTGAACGTATTTTCATGAAATTCAGCACTTAGGTATAAGTAATTTCACGATGCTGATGAAATCTAAAATATTTTCAGGCATGAGCACCTCTGGTTATTCCGGAAATGACGTCAACTTCCGTTTTTTCAATTAGAACCCCATATTTTATTGCAGAAATAGATTCCTTAAAAATTTCAAGTTATTTTGATGTAACATTTTCAGTTTTGGTTGGAAATTCTCTCTGCGCGGGAAAATTCGAAAAAAAAATCGAAAATAGAGCTCCGCTGAACAGAAAATAACTTCGAGGTTTTTGGATGGAAATTTTTCATTTTTGGGATTTTTCAAGATTGATGTATCCACTTTAAAAATCGAAATCGCGATTCATGATACAGGGGGTGAAAAAAATCGATTTCAAAGTTAGGGATGACAAAATCGTGAAAATCAATTTTTTCAAATTAGAACCCCATATTTTTATGGCAGATATTGAATCTACGTTAAAAAATAATGTGAGTGCATGCATCACACCCCTTGCCCTAAATGGATTATTTTGTGAGTTATTCACAAAAATAGTATATTATTTTATAAGGAGGAGAAGTGTCACTTTTCATGGCGAGCTTGAGTTTGACAGCCGAACGCAGTGAGGCTGGCAATTGAAACGAGCCATGAAAAGTCACTTCTCATCCGAATGAAATACTCTTCTTTGCGAGCATCAGACACTTATACATACAGGGTCTTTCACGAGGAACCTCACCCATATTTATACGAGAAACTACTGAACGTATTTTCATGAAATTCAGACTTATAAGTATTCACGATGCTGATGAAATCTAAAATATTTTCAAGGCATGAGCACCTCTGGTTATCCGGAAAATGACGTCAACTTCGTTTTTCAAATTAGACCCCCCATTATTTTATTGCAAAATAGATTCCTAGAAAATTTCAAGTTATTTTGATGTAACATTTTCAGTTTTGGTTGGAAAATTCTCTCTGCGCGGGAAAATTCGAAAAAAAATCGAAAATAGAGCTCCGCTGAAACAAGAAATAACTTCGAGGTTTTTGGATGGAAATTTTTCATTTTTGGGATTTTTCAAGATTGATGTATCCACTTTAAAAATCGAAATCGCGATTCATGATACAGGGGGTGAAAAAATCGATTTCAAAGTTAGGGATGACAAAATCGTGAAAAATCAATTTTTTCAAATTAGAACCCCATATTTTTATGGCAGATATTGAATCTACGTTAAAAAATAATGTGAGTGCATGCATCACACCCTTGCCCTAAAGTGGATATTTTGTGAGTTATTCACAAAAATAGTATATTATTTTATAAGGAGGAGAAGTGTCACTTTTCATGGCGAGCTTGAGTTTGACAGCGAACGCAGTGAGGCTGGCAATTGAAACGAGCCATGAAAAGTCACTTCTCATCCGAATGAAATATGTTATTTTATTTTCAAACGTTTTGAAATTCATGAAAATCTGAATATCCATCTTCGGATTGATTTACCTATACGCACATGATTCTATCCATTTACGATCGTTATAATTTTGATTTTTTGACACTTCTTAAAATTGATTTATTTATGACATCGGAAAATTCTGACAACTGTCATATGTGGTTTAAGAGGAGGAAGTCTATCGGGAAAATACTCATTTTTGAAGGAAATAAATAGATACGAATAAAAAAAGGTACGAATATCCTTTTTGAATAGTTCTATTAGTTTATTGATTAAAATATTCGTTTAAGGAATATTGAAATTACGAGAAAGAACGAAGTTCATTTGGGATAACTGAAGACCTATCACAGGAGGAATTTGATGAAAAAAATAATGTTTTATTGTTACAATTGAATTTTATTATAAAGTCAGTATGTATTGGTGCTTTATAAGATCCTTCCACGATTTTCATAACTGTTAAATATTTTGAAGTGATGATTGTTATTGACATGTCCTGTCAGTGGTGATTGAAGAACTTGAATGTTACCGATATGAATAACAGTAGGTAGGTACTTGAAATTTGCATTTATTGATCTGTTTTAAAAAGTTAGATCATGGTTATTACCGATTCTTATTAATCTTTGCATAGTAACACTTTTCCTGCCGCGGACGGAAAAGTGTTACTCAGCAACACTTTTCCTCCTTGGCGGAGAAAAAGAAATTTTCGATGATCCTGTCAGTCGAAAAATGACGTTATAATTGTACGTTTGAAAATAAATGGATTATCTCAATCGAGTGTGCTTGGAGAAAATGAAAAAACATAAAATGCACCCATATAAATTCAATAGGGTACAGCATTTGAAGGAAAGTGATTTCGTCAGGAGAACAGAGTTTTGCGAAGCTATGATGATTCGATTTCAAGAGAATGAAAACTTTTTGGACTGTATAATTTGGAAAGATGAATCTGAATTCACAAGGAATGGTTCTTTCAATAGGCATAACAGTCATTATTGGGATGAGGAGAACAACCACCACTTCAGACAATTGAACTTTACAGAGACCTGGAGTTTCAGTTTTTTTTGCACCATCAAAAATAATGCAATTCTCGATGTTCACATTTATGATGGGACTTTAACTGGTAAGATAGAACACTACACATGTTTGCATTATTTAAAGAATGTTCTCCCTTCGGAGATAGATATTCTGACATATTGACTCAACTAATTGAGCCGCTTGTACAGAACCATAATGACTTATGGTATCAACAAGATGGCGCGCCTCCACACAATTCACTCAACATCCTCTACAGGCTATTTTAAGATCGATGGTTGGCGAACAATGGTCCACATCTTTGGCCACCACGTTCTCCCGATTTAACTCCTTTAGACTATTATGTTTGGTGTAGGATAAAAAAATATTGTCTACTCAACTCCCCTGACTGATGAAGAGGACTGCATAGAACGAGTCAGAAATGCGTTCAGGTTTGTTTAGATTTTTAGATTCATAGTTTTGAAACTCAATTTGGTTTTTAAACACTTTTGCAGATCTCTTCCTCCGATGAAATGAGAAGAGCAATGCACGAAGCATTCCTGAGACGTATAAATAAATGTCTAGAAATTAACGGTCAAAACTTTGAGCATCTTCTCTAGTTATAACTGCGAGGTTTGCCATGGTTCTCCTAATAGTAACTTGAAGTCGTTTTCAAGAGGGGTGAAAAATCTACAGCATGGTTCAAATAACAGTTCCTGAAAATTAATCTTTTTGGCGTGAAGGGAAAAGAAATAGCTGAAAATTCAAGACGAAAAAACAGTTTTTTGTGAATAAACTCAGAAAATATCCATTTTAGGGCAGGGTGTGATGCATACACCACATTATTTTTTAACGTAGATTCAATGTCATAAAAAATGGGGTTCTAATTTGAAAAAATTGATTTTTCACGATTTTGTCATCCCTAACTTTGAAAGCGATTTTTCACCTCTGTATCATGAATCGCGATTTCGATTTTTAAAGTGGATACATCAATCTTACATCTTGAAAAATCCCAAAATGAAAATTTTCCATCCAAAAACCTCGAAGTTATTCTTGTTTCAGCGGAGCTCTATTTTCGATTTTTTTTAATTTTCCCGTTCCGAGAGAATTTTCCAACCAAAACTGAAAAATGTTACATCAAATAACTTGAAATTTCTAAGGAATCTATTTCTGCAATAAAAAATATGGTGTTATAATTGAAAAAAAAAGTTGACGTCATTTCCGGAAAAACCGGAGGTGCTCATGCCTTGAAAATATTTTAGATTTCATCAGCATCGTGAAATACTTGCTGAATTTCATGAAAATACGTTCAGTAGTTTCCGTATAAATATGGGTGAGGTTCCTCGTGAAAGACCCTCTAGAAGACCCTGTATAGTTATGAGATCATCTTATCTAGGAATTGTAGACGTCAACACCTCGGTCCATCCCAGGAATCGTACACGAAAGCGTTGACATGCAATTTCTATGTGTATGCACTTAGCTTTCTTTTGAGAGTGGACATTAGATTTAGTTCAGTTAGGAAGTAACTTCCATTAGACTCACTCCAAATCTTAATCTGTAAACTTATCAATTTTTTATCTGTGAAGTTGTAATTGATATTTTGGAAAGTGATAAATCTTTTTAAAAACAGACTTTGAGAGACGGAAATCATTATTATATAAAAACAGGGGGCTGTCAGTATTGAATATTTCTTAAAAACAGATTTACATGATATTCTTGTATCAAGTCCAAATATCAATCTTAGACTGCGTTTCTGAGCAATAAACACTCTGTGAAAATCTGACGAGCATCCCCAGATAATAATATTCAAGAAATGTTGTGGCAAGACCACTTTTTTGCCACAAAATAAGGCCTTCAAGAATAATGTGACTTTTCTGTTCAACTTTATTCTAACAACTATAATCAAACCTAATTCTACATACTATGTTAATTTGAATAACGAAACAATATAAATGTTATAAATAATACCAGCCAGAACATCTTTCGCGCACACAAAAAAAAAATACAATACTACAACTCATCTTTTTTTCAACCACACGTGCTCTGTTGTCTTTCCCTGGAAAAATTTGAATAATAAGTCCTTTTAACAAAAATTTCGCGGTTCCGTTTCGTCGGCTATTACGACCAAATCTCCTATATTAATGTTGGTTTGGCAACAAGCCATTTTGATCTTTTCACTAAACTGGGTACAAATTCTCTCAACCATTTCTTCCAAAAGCAATCAGAAAAATACTGGGCAATACGCAACATCTTCTGTAGAGAAACAGTCTTCATTGTTAAATATTCCTGGAGCCATTACTTCAGGAGACTGCCCTATCAGAAAATGGTTGGGAGCCAGAGCTCCTTTATCATTATTATCATCTGAAACAAATCTCAGCGGTCTGCAATTGACAGTGTGCTCCACTTCCACGAATAAAGTTCGAAGAAAAGGAAATACCAACAAGAGTGAATATTAAATAGCGTTTTTGGTGCGTTTGAAGGCCGAAAATGCAAAAAAACGACCGCATATGGCAAATTTTTGTTCGATCGAGACAACGCACCGTGTCACAAGTCAATCAAAACAATGGCAAAACTACGTGAATTGAACTATTCGACAGATTGTGCTCCCAGCGACTACTGCCTGCTCACAGACCTGAAAAAAATGCTCGCCGGTAAGAAATTTAGCACGAATGAAGAGGTTATCGCTAAAACTGAGGCCTATTTTGAGGCAAAAAATTAATCGTTCTACAAAAGTGGTATTGAAATGGTAGAGCGGCGCTGGGACGATTGCGTTGCTCTTGATGGAGATAACGTTGATGAATAAAGCTAATTTTGAACCAAAAAAAACTCTATTAGTCCCGGGACTTTTCAGCCCATGTGTTGAGCTTTCATTTTGTTCACGATTTTGAAAAAAAAGGTATTATAAATGTTTGTAAAATTCATACAGAAAATAAAATCGCTGATACATTGACCAAGTCTTTATGTAGAACAAAGTTTGAAAAACTTATAAATTTATTAGGGGTACGAATGTGTACTGAACCAATAAGTGAGTGATCAATATTGGATTGATGTTCGAACATTTGCATAAGTAATATGGATTTATGTTTTTCCTTTCGATATTATGTTGAACAGTATTCAGTATTAGGTTACAAAATCAAGGAAGTATGTCAGAAATATGATTTTGTATTTTTGTTCTATGGTTGAAAACGTCAATGTCATGTCAATTCTGTCTTGGATGATAATTCTAGAATATATAATGGTAGGTTAAGAAGAATGAACCACGTTCTCCAGTTGAATGTAATATTGAGTTAATAATTATATATAAGAGGTGATTGACTTTCAATTGTAACAGTAATTGTGAAACCAAAACAACAATATTTGAAAATCATATATTGCTATTTCAAATCTCTTTTCACATTGATTTTTTTTTAGAAAAGTCTGCGTATTACAATGATATAGATAGAATAATATGGAAACATCGGAAAGGTTAAAAAAATTATAAAAAAATACATACAAATTCTACATCCAATGAATTATAGTAACCAAAGATTATAATTTTTGATACCTTTAAAGGATTTATTTCTGAGATGTGTTCTTCACAAATTTTTAGATACACGCCACTGTCTTAAGAAGAATGAACCACGTTCTCCAGTTGAATGTAATATTGAGTTAATACATTATATATAAGAGGTGATTGACTTTCAATTGTAACAGTAATTGTGAAACCAAAACAACATATTTGAAAATCATATATTTGCTATTTCAAATCTCTTTCACATTGATTTTTTTTTAGAAAAGTCTGCGTATTACAATGATTAGATAGAATAATATGGAAACTCGGAAAGGTTAAAAAATTTATAAAAAAATACATACAAATTCTACTCCAATGAATTATAGTAACCAAAAGATTATAATTTTTTGATACCTTTAAGGATTTATTTCTGAGATGTGTTCTTCACAATTTTTAGATACACGCCACTGTCTTCTATTATGACAACACACTTTGTTTGTAAACAAACAGTATTTATTATGGGAACAAAATATTCAGTTTGTCCATCTTGTAGAATATCTTTGGTAAATCCATTAAAGCGGTACCGATACTACTAGTCCTCTGATCGAAATGGTTGCAGTGGACGCAGAGAATTATGTTGTCCACTTTTTTCCAAGGCGATGACAAACGTATACAGATTTGGAAATTCACATCTGAAACATACGATATAGAATGAATCAGACAGAGAATTCTTCCGTCTACTTACACAGCTGAATAATGTCGAGATAATCACGTGCTGTAACTAAATAAATTCCATTGACTTATTGCAATAATCTAGTCTCTCTCTTATCGCAGTGTGGTAGGGAACCTGCAGTTCACGTATAGAATTATTTAATTTGTCAGGCTGCCCATAATACTCGATTCAAGTATTTAGTGTTGCCTACCATACTAAATGAATTATGCGATTATACGATAAGAGAGAGACAAGACTAGAATATAACAATAAGACAACGGAATTCAGTGTGTTTACAGCACGTGATTGTCTTCACTATTCATCTGTGCAACTGGACTGAACAATTCCTGTCTGAGGCATTGTATATCGTATGTTTCAGATGTGAATTTCCCAAACGGTATATCGTCAATTGATATCCTATCAGCAGAACTCTCGATAACTTTATCATTCATAATTCACAAACTTTTTCCTACTAATTCCCATCATCATTTTCTTCAATTCCATGAAAAATTAGATGGTTGTTGGAATTATCTTGTTTTTCTTTCTCAACCTACGGTGTGATATCATATATCATGTGAGTTTTTAATGAGTCCAGATAAACCTTTGTAGTTTCCTCAAAACTGTATAATTTGATCATAATATCATCATTTTAATCTGAAAATATGTTGAAATCACCTAGGTTTGACTTATTCAGTAACCTGGCAACTTCAGTCCTAAGTTCACCCTAACCAGCCTGTAGAGTTTCCTCTATCCTGCCCCTTTTTTGTACTCTAGCACTCATTGAAGTTTAGCTTCCAGAATTATTGTTTCAGCAATATTAATGAGGTGAATGTTTTCAAATATAAAATGTACTGATTCATGTGAAATTTAAATCAGTGAGTATGGAGCCGAACCAGATGCGCTATCCAACAATTGACAGATGTTCAAGGTTCACATTAATGTTGCTCTTCTTCGAATTCGAATCGAACCTAATCTCCATGTCGCTTGAGAAGCTGTATTAGTTGAAGCATATTCACACTGTTCACATTAATGTAGCTACAAATTCAAATGAACTGAATCTATATGTCGTTCGAGATGGCATTTTTCGCACTGTTCACATTAATGTAGCTTCAAATCGAATGAACTGAATCTATATGTAATTTGAGATCGCTTTTTCGATTTGTAACATATTCACACTGTTCACATTTATGTTGCTTCAAATTGAAATGAACCGAATCCATATGTAATTTAATACGGCCTTTTTGACTCGCAGTATAATCACAAAATGCACAATTTCAGTTAAAATTTTTAACTTCTTTCTGTCATGAATACCATAACCATCTATGAATTGTTCAAAAATATCAATGTTTTCATGTTTCACCTCCTCCTCCATTTTCGAAGACTCGATCGTTCAGATGCTGACCCTGAAAATATCAATATTGAATTTCTATGTTCCCAGAACCATATCGGTTATACAGGTTTGGAAATTCACATCAGAACATGCAATATTAAATGCATCTGACATAATTTTTCCATCCAGTTGAACTTTTTTATTCTGAGAGTTTTTTATCGAGCGAGACCTCTGACGTTCAGCGAACCACTGAATAAGATGTTCTCCTCTTTCAGCGCATTTATGTCAGAGTTGATTGAGAATGGAATATCTGCACTGAAGCGAGATGGAGATAATGCAGTTTTCTTCACTTTATGTAGCGAACAAATCGGGGTTTGCAAGACTTTCTTTGTTTATATTCTACTCATTACCATGGACCCATAGAAACTGCTGACTTAAAAAATGAATAAAAAACAAACATCTGCTTGCTTAAAAAAACGTATTAATGGGCAAAAGAAGAGTCTATTAAAGCGAAACAACACAAAGAAAATGAGTAATTTGTACTAGTTTAAATAAAAAATAACTTGGAAATCTAACAGTCAGTTAAATTGAAAATACCAGTGTTATCTGATGCTTCATTTAGCAATGTGTTTTTTCGGATATGAACTTCAGTTTATATAGACCGAAGAAAGACTCGGATCTCCTACTCATGTTTTATTTCAACATTTCTCAGTTCTAGATTCATGAATTTATCATCTTCAACGTTATATCAATACTCATCACACTACAAGTGTGGGATTTTTCAAGAACACAAGGTGATAACATTTTCATTTTTATTCTAAACGTGAAAATGTTTGTTGTTTTACATAAAAACTAAGAATATCTTCTCATGAATCAATCAAAAGTTTACCTTAAACTTTCACAGACTTGCACAATCTGTGCAGTACGTAAAACGTTAGATTCGATTAAATGTTGGAAAATCGTTTCCTGTAAAATCGTTGTTTTCGAGATGTCACGCTGTCGTCGCAAATGGACGATATACATAATATAAGAGAAATTTTGTATGTCATGAAGGTACTTGCGAAAATACTTTTATAAACAGGTTTTTGTATATAATTTGCAAAGTTATTGTTACCAAATTACTCAGAGTATGTTAACATCTTTCAAAATCTCATATCTATATTATATTTAATTGAATTCATTTCTATTCTATTGGAAAGTTCAATTAATTTTCTTTATATTTCTTGTACTGTCTTCATCGTGTATATTCAAATGAATATACTAAATTGTTATTCATAATATATCAGGTCAATCTCGTGAGAACAGTTTTCAGATTTGCGGGGATGTATCAGAGGTTGTAGAGAGGTTTGATGAACATGTTGTTACGGAAACACCTAATCTGGTTTCGAAATTCGAAGTTTTGTAACATGGAACTTGAACGTAGGGAAAAATCATGTTTTATGTTTGAAGTTCAAAAATCGGAGATTTATCATGCCGTGAAACAGTTGAAAAATAATAGATCATGTGGACATGATCAGATTCCGATGAGTGTCATCAAGCATTGTTTAAAGAGCATAATGGGTACACTATGCCATATTATGAATCTTTCTTTTCAGTCTGGTATCTTTACAGATTATCTTGAGGTGGCTCTAGTAAAGCCTCTTTTCAAAAAGGTTCAAAGGATAATTTGCCTAATTATAGGTCCATAAGTCTCCTGTCTTTATTTATTTATTCATTCATTTAGATAATTAGGAATCAAACAGGCGATGAACACCCAACACAGTATCCACTATTAAGAAATACCAAGTGTGTCAGAGTAAACATATTACAGTTAACTTATCTAATAGAACAATTATATTATTATTTATATCATATTATAATGATGAAAAAACAAAAAAAAAAAATATAACAAATCAATGAAAACAAGTATGAGTTTTAGTGAAACAATATTCTTCATTTTGAAAAATACAGTATCGAAAAAACAAAAATCCGAACAATTAAAAAAAAAAAGAAGATCCTATTGACATAAGTAAATTTTTTTGAGTTTTTATTTTATTGAATTTTGACTAAGATGAAACACTCAAAGTTTTTGAAACATAGATAAATTGAAAATAGTAATCATCGAAATGAATACAATCTTCAATTTATAGGCTCACAGAACCTTCTTCATGCGGACTGGGATGATTTATTGAAGATGTTGTCAATGAGGGAAGAGACAGACCGGTTTCGGCCTCATTAGGCCTCGTCAGTGTCCCATATCCCTCAGAGACAACATCCTATTGAAAAACTTCTACATTTAAGACTACTTGTAAGACTCTATCGAGTAGTATCATACAGATGGTGACATCTAGTAGTGAGTAGCGTCAAATGAGAAGTTCAATCATCACAGATCGCATGCTGAAAGCACTGATTACTTCCTCTTCACTTTTTGAGATGTTAGCAGTGGTCTTACCTCAGGGCCTTCATGAAAGTTTCTCCGAGTGATGGAAACATCCAATTTTTGGCGGCTGTGAAGCCAAGTGATTTTAAGATAAAGAAAAAATGACAAACAAAAAAAATTCTTTGCCTCCTTAAAGGCAAAGAATTTTTTTGTTTGTCATTTTTTCACAACACAATGTGTTTTCTGATTAAGTAATGAGTTTTATCCACTCCTATAAACTAATTTCTATGTGAAATAGTAGCTAGAACACAACCATAGACATGTCTATGAACCGAAAAGCGAGTGTTATAATAACACCCGCCCATAACTCCCGCTAATAAAAATACCTAGGAAAATGAAATTGTTCAGAAAAAAAATGAATAAAAAGTAGGATCGATCCGGAAATCTATTTCAGCCATCAAGATAACGTTCTAGCGATTCATTCCAGATTTATTTTTGGAAAACGTTAATTTTTGAAGTTGCGAAAGTACTTGATTTGATTAGTTAGAGACTATGATTTGATTCCCGACCACAGAGTACAGAGGTTTGACGGTTGGACGAAATGTTGTCAACGCTATTGACAACTGTTCAAAATTTTTTAAATGCAGATTAATTCGAATTTTACTGAAGAAGTCGTGAATAAAGTAAGTATTCAATTCGCGGTAATGCTCAAAACACACTTGATGAATTACACGCCTGACAGCTCGTGGTGCAAAATTCATCTGCGTGTGTTTTGACCTGCATTACCACTCATCGAATAATATACTATTAAAATTTCAGATTTCTCCTATAACTGTCCGAACAATGTCGAAGAAAAAAGTAGAAGGCAAGTTGGTAGAGCCAGAGTTAGTACTGGAAGGAAACCTATTCCACATGATTATACCTTCAAAAAGACATTAAACGACTTCATTTTTTCTAAAATAAAAAACAACGAGTTTATCAGTTTGGATATAATTTTTGAACTGGCTAAAAAGCACCTGGATTTCGATCATTTTAAGTCAACACTTTATAGAATAATCAAGCATAATTACAATGTTCACATTAATGTTGTTTCGAATTCGATCGAACCTAATCTCCATGTTGCTTGCGAAGCTGTATTTGAGTTGAAGCATATTCACACTGTTCACATTAATGTTGCTTCAAATTAAAATGAACTGAATCCGTATGTATTTCAATACGGCCTTTTTTACTCGCAGTATAATCACAAAATGCACATTTATGTTGTTTCAAATCCAAAAGAACTGAATCTATATGTAATTTGAGATCGCTTTTTCGACTTGCAGCATATTCACACTGTTCCAAATTTGTGTTGCTTCAAATTAAAATGAACTGAATCCATATGCCTTTTAATACGGCTTTTTTGACACGCAGTATAATCACAAAATGCACATTTATGTTGTCTCAAATCCAAATGAACAGAATCTATATGTACTTTAAGATGGCTTTTTCGACTTGTAGCATATTCACACTGTTCACATTTATGTTGCTTCAAATTAAAATGAACTGAATCCGTATGTAATTTAATACGGCCTTTTTTACTCGCAGTATAATCACAAAATGCACATTTATGTTGTCTCAAATCCAAATGAACCGTATCTATATGTTCTTTAAGTTGCCTTTTTCGACTTGCAGCATATTCACACTGATCACATTTATGTTGCTTCAAATTAAAATGAACTGAATCCATATGTTCTTTAATACGACCTTTTTGACTCGCAGTATAATCACAAATGCACATTTATGTTGTTTCAAATCCAAATGAACTAAATCCATATGTTGTTTGAGATGGTTTTTTCGACTTGTAGCATAATCACACTGTTCGCATTTATGTTGCTTCAAATTCAAATGAACTGAATCTATATGTGCTTTGAGATGGCTCTTTCGACTTGTAGTATAATCGCACTGTTCACATTTATGTTGCTTCAAATTCAAATGAACTGAATCTACATGTTGTTTAGGAAAACATTGTCGTTTTGGAACATATTTACGATAATCACATTCAAGTTGCTTCGAAACAGTTGCATCAATATTTCGTTTTAAGTCAGCTCCTTGATTTGCAACATAAGTAGAAGGTTTCTGCTTCAAATTACCATGTTCCTGAATTGCATTTGTTACACTCGCTTGTTCCGGAATGGATTCACATATACGGAAACATGTTTCATCTTGAGAATAAGGGTTTTCACTTTTGAACTTAGAGCAGTATTCAGATTCATGAAATTCTTGCGATGGGCTACCTGTGCCAATTTCAGTTAAAATTTCTAACTTCTTCCTGTCATGAATACCATAACCATCTATGAATTGTTCAAAAATATCAATGTTTTCATGTTTCACCTCCTCCTCCATTTTCGAAAACTCGATCGTTCAGATGCTGACCCTGAAAATATCAAGATTAAATTTCTATGTTCCCAGAACCATAACATGCGTTATAAAATGCATCAGACAGATAATTTTTCCGTACAGTTGAACTGTTATACATCTGAGAGATTTACGTACAGCGAAACCGACTGAATAAATATTCGATTCCAATAATGTAGAGTTGTCTCTCTCCTATCTTTGGAATTCAAGCAATATGGTTGGAAACCTTTAGTACTCGCATCGAATTATTTAATGTGTCAGGATCAATTCAAGTACTTTGGTTTGCCCATACTATTTGAATTGAGTCACTTCCAACGATGAAAGACATACAGCACCACATTATTGCAATCTAATATTCATTCAGTCGGTTACAAGCTTTGAAGTTTGGATTGACTGCCTAAATACAGAACTTATAAGTTGGGGGTTACTTGAAGATTGATCCAAGTCAACCAAGCACAATTGGAGTGTCAGAGTCGGAGATTAAGCTAAGGAAAAACTCTGTTAAAGATATTATAATCAATCACTTTTATGAACAACTAGCTGACCCGGCAAACCTAGTTTTGCCAGTTTAAAAATTATTTAATCTTGTAAATAGAAATCTGAAATGAGTGATAGATTTAGAAGTACCCTGAAAATATCTATCTATATCTATAGGCTGAAATTCAGAATATTCAACATGTTTATAGGAACAACCTGTTTATATTCAAAGCGTCTATTTAAAATTTATATGAAATCTTTCACAAATCAAATGAAACATAAACAATACAGAACTCATATGTGACACGTTAAAAAAATGATAATGCTGAAGGGTCTATGAAAACGGCTGCTTGGAAAGGATAATTAGAATATTAGGAGAGCAGCCCATCCGATTTAATATATTTTTGTAGTATTTTTTCTTGAAGAAGTAAACCCGGCCTGTGTAGATTTCAAAAGTTCGAGATGTTACTTCTCATAGTAGTCGTGTAGAAAACAATTCTGAGATTTCTATTATCATGAGGATACCACTTTCTTGTTCAAAACCTTAAATTGAATTTGGCTAATCTCGATATTTCCAGTTGTTGCTCTTGGAAGTTATCGAGTTTAGGAGTGGCCTATTGGACACCTATAAACCAAATGACTTCCGACGGCAACAACTCGAAAAAACGAAAATTTCAAGTTGAGTTTATGGTTTGAACGGGAAAGTCGAATTGACATATAATTAGAATGACCCTAAAAGTCCTTATAATTGCCCTTCAAAATTTAGGTAAATTCAAAGCATGAATGAAATTGTTAAATCAAATCAAAATAATATTGTAAAGAGGATTGGTTTTGTGGACCTAAATTTCTTCATGAGTAGCTTCCTTTATTTTTTTAATATTCCGTAAATTATCAACAGTCCAAATTCATTTATTTAACCAAGCAGTGAAAGTTTATTGAGCACTCCATATCAAATCTTCAAGACCTGCAAAAAAAGATATATTAATTACTATTTAGTGATCAAGAAGTAAAAATTACTTATTTTTATTTTAGAGTTTTCTATCGATTACATTTTAATGAAAGCAGGCAAAATTCAAATCAATATTTTACATTTTTCGCATAATAATAATTGTTAATTATTTTAACATTTCCCTTGCCAATATGATGAAATAAATTATGAACATCAATGTAGCTATTAAAGGAAACCATTTAATCTCTCAGTCTCTCGGTAAACCATGAATGAGTATAATGCACAGACAAAATAATCAGATGTGCGCTACAAAAGTTTATAATATCATTTACCTTAGATTCCAGATATATTTTTCTTCATAAGTAGCTTTTTAATTTTGAAAACATTCAGTAAATTATCAACAATCCAAATCCATTCATTTAATTTCATTGTTCAATTCATATAAACCTTTTCGGACCTGCAAAAAATATCAATAATTGTAACAATGAATAGGTGAGTCTTCAAACATCCACTCTCTTGTTGAAATGAATGGTAGAATTGATTAGAGCAACCTTGTGTACAATGTCTACTCAATTATAGTATTCGTTTTGAAGAATTTCGAGCTCCTGAGCTGTACCAGTGCTTGTGCGCAGCAAATGGCAAGCCGTATTTCGAGCTTTTGAGTTACTCAGAAACACGAAACTTTTCAAAACGAATAGGCTATATATGGAACTATTGTGGGAAAACCCATTGATATTAAAGTTAAAGATATGAGAAAACCTCAATGAAATGTAGCATTATCATCCTGAATTACTGTTACTTAGATTAATCGTTTATATATTCTGAACACTCACATGTCCCCAAAGGTTTCGATTTTTCAACAGTGTTCTTCTATTCACCGGATGGATTCACTGCTTTCACCATCTTATATTAATCTATCTGAAATGTAAATATCCACTTCTTGAATAACAATAGCAGCATTGATATACACTAATATGTGTTGATATTTCATGTTCCTCCTATTATATTACACAAACTCGAATAAGTTGAACCTACCTCTTATTATTTCCTATGCGAGGAGTTCAATGGTATTTATCTTCGTTGGTTCCTTGCTTCACCTTGAGAACTTCATCTGAACTAATTTTCTTGGGTTGAAGGAGTAACTTCAAATTGGTCATTTTCTATTGATATATCTGAACCGCAAATATCCTCTTCCTGAATAACAATAGTAGAATTAATAATATAATAATACATATATCACATATTTCATGTTATCACAGTACACAAATTCTAATATATAACCTACCTCGTATGGTACCTTTATGTAAAAATTGTTGTATAATATGCTAGTTCATACGTTATTTCTAATTAAAATTTAAAATTTTCGTTTTTCTCGATGAAACTTCAGTTTGTTCAAATGTCAAAATCAGTATAACATAAGACGTACTCTATGATAAGATTAGGCAACCCAAAATACATCAAAGAAGAAGAAAAAAGGAAAGCCTTTTATTTTTTCCGAACAATTTTTTTTTTGAATATTTTGTTGAAAAAACCTTGCCCTAACAATAATGGACACAACAAAAAAAGAATTGTCGAATTTGGTGCAGTCGTTTAATAGATAGGGTCTTTTAACAGTAACCATAGATCCTGTTTTATTAATATAGATATCACAAAAGAATCCTAGGTTTAACTGAGCCTAGAGAGATATTGAAGAAACTCAAAGAATGTAGAAAAGGAGAGGTTAGCGCAACGCCTACTTCAATTAGAACAAGGCTGTATAACCTGCGCATGAATAGGGACGAGAGAGTCCATAGGTTCTGTGAAAGATTTGATCAGATAATAAGAGAGCATAAGATGAGTGACGATCCTCACAAACTTACTGATTAAGAGATACGCTCAACATTCTACCAAGCGATTATAGGTGCCATGCCAGAAGTGAAAAGAACCGATTCATCTCGACAACTGGCAAATAAATGAACATGGAAGAGTTGAGAAAAACCATGTATCGCATAGAGCAGGATAATGACGCAAATGGAGGAAGCTCCACTGAGAATGTAGTTGCTGTGTCCAGAGCATTTTGTTATGAGGGCAAGTTTAACAATGATATATGCTTCAGGTGCAATAAAAGGCACGACCAATGTTCGTTAAATGGAACAAACCAGTGGGCTTGCTTCACCTGCAACAAAATCACAGATCACACGAGTGAAAAATGTGGAAGAAATCTAAAGAGGCCATACACTAATAAAAACAATTACCAAAACTATGAACCTCCAGCAAAAAAGTTTAAACCGACTCACGGCCAACAAAAAACTGGAGAAAGAGGATCCGGAAAATTTGGAGGCCGACGAGTACGTTCAAGAGGCACCTTCAGCTACAGAGGTAATAGTAGGGGTAACCTTAGAGGAAGATGAGGCCAAAGAGGTGGGAGACACAACCCGACATCTAGGAAAGCTGATTATGAGGACCAAATTGGTCAAGAGAACAGAGATGAGTTCACAGAGTCACAAGGTGAGGAGATAATCTACTATATAAAAATAAGTCGGGTTTTCCTCCCTGACGCTATAACTCCAGAACGCACGGACCGATTCCAAGGGTTTTGCATTCGTTGGAAAGGTCTCGGACTCCGCGAGGTTTGTAGCAAAGAAAATTCAGGAAAAATTTCGAGATATCGAGAAGAACGTAAGAAATTGGTAAATTTCTGACATTTCTGAAAATTTCATTATTTATGACATCGAATTCAATGACAACTGTCAGGTCTCCTTACGAGAGGAAAGTGCTTTCAAAAATTTCCTCATTTCAGAAGAAAAAGGCCAGATCCAAATGAAACAAGGTATGAATATGGGTTTTTAATCGTTTTATAACGTTTATTATTACTAAAAATATTTGTTCCAGAAACTATGAAATTATAAGGAAGTACGTGAAAATTGTCAATTCAGTTTAGAGGTCAAAAAAGCTCTAGGAAATTTGCAATTTTGAGAAGGAAAACGAACAGATCCGAATCAAACAAGGTACGAATATCGTTTTTGAGTAGTTGTATAACGTTTATTAATGAAGATATTTGTTCCAGAAATTCTGAAATAACCAGGAAGAACAAAATATTTTTTACATAGGTACGTCTCTTGTAAACATTTGTTCGTTTCGAGTGGAAAACATTATTTGAATCGGTAAGTCCATATGAAATCATCAGCTTCAACGTTCATTCAACGAATTCCTAACATTTCAGCAATCAAAAGCATCATTTCAGGTCACAGTGATATTTGAGGCTTCTACTTAACCGAATTTCCCTTTTCACTGACAAATAACGTAATGAGAACAAAATTCGGGGATGATTCGTATTTTAGGAAAAAATACGCCAGGAATTGATACTAAACTGTTTGTATTATGATAATTATCGATATTTCAATATATCTTTTCGATTTCCTGATATGTTTACATGTCTTTTGATTCCTAATAAAGTCTGAGATAAACAGTCGTCACGTGTAACAAGGCAAGTGGTGCAACGACTAACGTCTAGGTGTGTGGACTGTGGACCCGGTAGAATACCGGGTTCGAATCCCCATAGTGGCATGTTCTGTTTATTCTGGATAAGAAAATTGTTTCCAGGTTCAAAGAAAGCTGATGAAAATAATTCAAAATTTTCATGTGCATGTTTTATATAACCAATGATGATCTATCGACGTATACAAAACGGTTCGAATGACCTACTGTTCATCTGATCTATCGGTTCAATGGATCAACCGGTTAAATTATTCTACTTATGCTCAGTTGCAGGAACGTCCATTAAAATTTAAAGGTCCATTAAACCCTTAATCCTCCATTAGTTCCTTGTAATAATGGAGGATTAAGAGTTTAATGGACCTTTAAAATTTAATGGACGTTCCTGCAACTGACACTTCGAATCTACCGGTTTCACAAATCTACCTCAAAAGGTAGATCTACTGGCCTGACTAGAAAACCATTGTTTTTTACATGGACAGTTATACGTTGCGTGTTCACGAGTTGGGAAACCATCCGCTTTGTTTGTGTTAACGTCAGACCAAAAAACCAAAATATGGTTTACCAAAGAGCACTTCAAAAAAACCGATAGTTTGCGGACACGTATAACGCTTCAATTCAGTATTTACTTTGGATTCACTTTCATTTACTTAGAGAAGTTCAACTAAATAACACTTCGTTTTTGTAATCGAAATGAATTAATTACTGTTGTTGAATGAAATGAAAGTTTTCCTTTTCAAAAAGGAAAAAAATTCTTTTCTTCATCTTTTAATCACCAAACGAAATTTCACATAAAACGAAGCCATGTGGTGGCGAAACGGAGTTCGCCTGGTTTGCTAGTCTGCATTAAAAACCTTAGTAGTGAGATATACAGGGTGTTTCATCATAAACTGGACAAACATATGTTTTCGTGTAGAGAACATCGGGAGAATTATTTTTGCCTTATACAATATATCCCGTTTTCGAAGCATAAGCGAGATACAGGGTGTCAAACGTCATTTTTGAGCAAGATTCTCATGAGTGTGGTCAGTTATGTATAACACTTGAAGTAACGGTTTTTGGCTGGCCTGTCTAGGCATTACAGGAGCTGCGTATACAACTCCTACAGCTGCAGTAGAGGTAATACTGGATCTCACCCCGCTGCACATTTATGTTAAGAAAGAAGGTCTCATGAGTGCCCTAAGAATGGACCAAATAGGGCCTGGCAAGGGACACGGAAATATTTTAAGATCACTCGGTGGTGACCTCCCTTTGCTACCGAGGGATTCCATGCCAATCGAGTATGACCTTGACGCCGACTACGAAGTGATCATAGGTGATCGCCAAGAAAGTGTGGAAGGTTTGTCTCGACTTCGTAAAAATCATCTCATCTGGTACACAGATGGGTCCCTAAGGGAACGAGGAGCAGGCATAGGCATATACGGTCCCAAATACAGGGAATCGGAGCCTTTGGGAAAGCCAATAACAACGCTTCAAACTGAAATTCTGGCCACAGAAAGATGCGCCCAAGTCTGTCTGTCCAGACAGTACAAGGGAGCCAGAATTTGTATTGCCTCTGATAGTCAGATGGCACTGAGGCAGCTTATGGCCGTTGATTGTAGATCAAGGACCATTTGGAGCTGCAAACAGTCCCTCAAAACACTGGCGAAGTACAACAAGCTAGTTTTAACTTGGGTACCTGCCCACCAGAACATTGAGGGAAATGAAAAAGCTGATGCCCTTGCAAAAAGAGGAGCAAACACACCCTTCACCGGACCCGTGCCCTCCTGTTGGGTATCACCTACACTGATTAGGGCAGAGGTAGGCGTTTGGGAAAAAAGGGAGAAACACTCTTACTGGATAAACACATCCGGTCAAAGACAAGCAAAGAGACTAATCGAACCTTCCAAAGAGAAGGCTCAACAAGCTCTATCGTTGTCAAAAAATGAGTTAAGGCTGCTAATCGGCCTCCTCACAGGGCACTGTCCCGTGAGATATCACCTACACAAGATCGGTAAAGAAAACTCCGACATTTGTAGGTTATGTGAATCGGCCACTGAAACCACCGAACACATACTATGCCAATGCACTGCGCTGGCGCAAACCAGACTTACTCTACTAGGTGGCGCGTTATTAACGCCAGCCGACATAAAAGCGAAGTCTCCTAAGGAAGTAACCAGCTTTGCTAAGGAGGTTAGATTCCTGGGAAAAACGTAAGTTTTAGCATGGTAACGCACAAAAGACCTTATTGGTCGCAGTGCAGAAGGGTAATCAACGTGCCGATCGACCACTATCTAATCTAATCTAATCTAACGGTTTTTGGTAAAATTTCAGTATTTTTGGGTCCACTATTCAGAAAAGTTGACGAACTCCGATAAACAATTTACAAAATGGCGAAAGACCTGCAATGTTCCAATTTTTTTGCGGTTGTCAAATTGACTTTTATTTTCTGAATGAACACAATTTTCTTAGAATTTCTGTGAAAAAATTTTTTCAAAAATCGAACACCATTTTTTTTTCATGTCCACAGCGATGAAAAAATTTCACTCGAAATGGATGAAATTTTGTACAATTGTACTTATTGAATTATCAATCACGAATATGAAAACAGAATTGTAAAATATCGAACGGTTTCGTTACTACAGTCATTCAAATGTTTCGTTCAGACCTCTGAAATAATGAAAAAAATTTGTTTTGAGTTCTGAGTCGAAATAATTGAATTATTAGTACGTCCAAACATTCTAGATTAATTTATACCAAAAAAATGCTCTTGTATAATAACGCCCAGATGCACCATTTCTGAAAAAAATAGATTTGAAATTTTCTCTCTTTTCACTAAGTGCTCAATGTACACTTTATTTTGTTAGTCGTTTTTGTCTATTTCAGAATTTCAAAAAACCCTAAGAAACTTTCCGATGATGAGTTAGCGAGATATTTGGAAATGAATGACGTTGAATGGGAGGATCGATAAATATTGCGTTGAGTCTGAAGATTCAGAAGAAGAATTTATTCAGGACAACAGTGATTCCGAAAGCAGTTGCAACAATTCATCAGATGATAATCCCGATGCAAAGAATATAGAGCACGATACTCGATATTTCCTTGCTAAGGATAAAAAACTAAATGGTATAAGGAACCCTTGAATAGTATATTTAGTGAGCAGAAATCTCATAACATTGTTAAAATTCTTCCTGGACCAACAAATATTGCAAGAAACGTCCCTGATGAAGCTTCTGCATTTCAAAATTTTATTGACGTTGAAATGGTTGACGATATTCAGAAATTTTCAAATCTCTACATTCGTAATATACAAGCTCCCAAATATGGTAGAGAAAGGGATGCAAAGGAAGTCACAAAAACAGAGTTATTAGCGCTTTTCGGATTAATTTATCTTGCTGGAGTTAAAAGGGCCAACCACACCAATTTTCGTGAGCTGTGGACGGATGATGGCACAGGCATTGAGATTTTTCGAGGGTGCATGAGTTACAAGAGATTTCTTTTTCTACTGGGCAGCATTAGGTTTGATGACAAAGAAATAAGATCCGAAAGACGTAAAATCGACAAGTTGGCTGCGATACGCTCTACTTTGAATAAATTTGTTGACAACGGTAAAAAAATTATTCCGTTGGAGAGTTTGTAACGATTGATGAGAAATTAGAAGCATATAGGGGCCGCTGTAGCTTTATATAGTATATTCCAAACAAACCGGCCAAATATGGTAGGTATCAAGATTTTCGCGGTTTGTGATTCGAAAACTTTTTACATCAATAATTTGGAAGTATATTGCTGCAAACAGCCAGAAGGCCCCTACGAAAAACCTAACACTCCATCTGAAATTGTACACAGGTTACTTGAACCATTTAAGGGAAAAAATCGTAATTTAACTTGCGATAACTGGTACACCAGTTTGCCACTTGCCGAAGCTCTTTTGAAAGACAAAATAACGTTAGTAGGAACAATAGAAAAAAACAAAAGAGAGATACCACCTGAATTTTTGCCAAATAAAAAGAGACCAGTAGGAACTTCTATATTTGGATTTCAAAAAGATATCACTATGGTATCTTGGTTTTGATTTCAACAATGCACCATGATCACTTAGTTGATTCCGAAACGAACAAACCAGATATAATTACATTTTATCCACTCTCATAGAGTAATATGTCAATTATTAAACTAATTTCTATGTGTAATAGTAGCTATAACACAACCGTAAACATGTCTATGAACCGAAAAGCGAGTGTTATAATAATACCAGCTTATAAAAATACCTAGGAAAAATGGAATTGCTTACAAAAAAATGAATAAAAAGTAGGATCGATCCTGAAATCTACTTCAGCCATCAAGATAACGTTCTAGCGATTCATTCCAGATTTATTTTTGGAAAACGTAAATTTTTGAAGTTGCGAAAGTACTTGATTTAATTAGTTATAGACTCTGATTTGATTCCCGACCACAGAGTACAGAGGTTTGACGGTTGGACGAAATGTTATCAAAGCTTTTGACAACTGTTCAAAATTTTTTAAATGCATATTAATTCGAATTTTACTGAAGAAGTCGTGGATAAAGTATAGTATTCAATTCGCGGTAATGCTCAAAACACACTTGATGAATTACACGCCTGACGGCTCGTGGTGCAAAATTCATCTGCGTGTGTTTTGATCTGCATTACCGCTCATCGAATTATATATAGTTCGTTTCAAAATGATTGTCATCAGAGCAAGCCATGAAAGTCCAGTCGGGGCTTTATTTCTAGTTACTAAAAAGTCACTAAAAATTTCTGTGGGTTCATCAGTCAGAAGAAGGAAAATAAATAAACATAACCTAAAAATATATTTAATACAATATTTTTACTTTCCAAAGCAAATTTCTGAGCTTGAGAATGTTCCTGATTCTTAAATAACATTAGAATTGTGTAAATCTCTAAACCTACCAGCAGTATATAATTTCTGACACTGTATTGACAAATTTTCGTATTTACCATAATTTGCAGCTAAAGAGCGAGGAAAGAATAGGTATAGCCCCTAAGCTTGTGAATATCATGAAAAATAAACACAGTCATTTATATTTCAGTCCAGTTCAATCAATGGGATTCAGGTTTTATTACTATGTCGCTGCCTCAATAAACAAAACTATAAACTATCAAAGTACTCTAATGAGATGTCATTCATATAATTCACCGATGAAGATTGAGACTCTATTGAAGATAATTAAGATATATTTTCTTTTTCACTGACAAATTAATTTGTAATTATAACTTAAAATGAGTGTGTTCAATTCAAATTCAACTGAGATAGCCAAACTGGTGAAACGAAACAAAAAGAACTTGTTGATACTTTGAAAGGTGTGGACCAATTTGTCATACATAATAAGACAAAAACACAAATTAAAGAATTTATTCAGTATGTACGTTAATTGTACTACATAACTTTAATAAACTTACCATCGATTCTGTCCGTTTTAGTAAGAGGAATATTTCTTTGAATAGCCAAAATATGAACCAAGTGTGTGTGGCAAAGGTGTTAAAATTAAAGTGAAAAATGTGGACCACAAGATGTTATCATTTTTGTATGAAAATCATACTTGTTTTAGAATATACTATTGCACAGATTAAATAATGATTTCATTCATTCATATGCCTTGGTTACGTTTGATATGAATAATTGAGTATTTGTTTGTTGATTTAACATATCCATTATATTAATTAAGTACTATTTCTTCAGATCCCCAATAGATGACACACAGTTTTCCCTAAGTCTAGAATAGAGAAATGGTGAATATTTTGGCTTTTATTGGAAACGATTGTCAATTTAGCTTTTGTAGGTCTTGTCGGTGTCATTTTAGATAAAAGTTGATTCAGTTCCTTTGAGTGTTTGGAATTCAGAGGAAGCAAAAGTTAAAATTTTGTTTCAATCCTTACCGTATGGGTAAGGAACACACTTAACATTGCTTAAAACTGACAATTATTTACAGTGAAAAACTAAAATAAGCTTCTGTACAAAATTGAGAAAATTCATTCAGAACATTATTTAAAAATTTTATTGTTAATTGGAGACCGAAATATTATATGCAATCACAGATTCATTGAAAATAATTATTAAAAGTACAGTCTAATACTCATAGACTTATACATTTTACTATTTATTTACATATTAGAATTATCTTCTGAATGCAGTGCTCTGAAGCGAACATAACATATGTAAAATAACTGTTAGAGTAAACATCAAAATTGTATTAACAATTCAACTTTCTATAAAATCCAACAAAGGATTCAAGTATTTTTAAGTTTATCAATTATAGGAAACTTATGTTCTTGTAGCCATTGCCGAATTACTTTTTATGAGAAGCAGTCGTAGGTATTTAATCAACTCTGATTGAATGATATGGTGCATTACCCATGATAATGACACACTTTGTATCAAATAACTGCAGAGAAGGTATTAATTGTTCAGTAATCCATTAATAAAATAGTTCCCCATTCATTGTTTTATGGTAATCCGTATCATTGATACCACTGTCAAGAATTAGATCACATCCAGGTAAAAATCCATCAAATTGTGTACCTTCTGCCTTCACCTATGAATTTTCTTGGCAAACCTTTAGGATTACTTTCTAATGTCCACTGGCGAATTTGACTACCATTTTCGAATATCCATGTTTCATCTAAATAAACAAATTTTACATTTTCTCTTAAGTATTCAAGATATTCACCACAAAACCATACTCTATTCACGATATTTTTATGTTTATCAATAAGAATTTTCCTTCGATCAACGTTCTTGTACTTGTAACCACTTTTTTTGATTATTCTATAATGTGTTGACTTGAAATGATCGCAATCCAGGTGCTTTTTAGCCAGTTCAAAAATGATATCCAAACTGATACACTCATTGTTTTTGATTTCAGAAAAAATAAAGTCGTTTAATGTCTCTTTGAAGGTATAATCATGTGGAATAGGTTTCCTCCCAGTGCTAACTCTGGCTCTAGCAACTTGCCTTCTACATTTTTCTCCGAAATTATTCGGACAGTTCTAGGAAAAATCTGAAATTTTAAAACTTACTTAATCCGAAAACACATTGTACATGATCGTTTACCTGAAAAACGAGCGCAATGCCATTAATACTAGCAGAAATATCTGCTGAATCCCTTAAGAACTCGCAGTAACACCGATACACTGCCTGGCGTTCCCTTGCAGTAAAATGAGAGGAATCTGGTTGTATTCCGGCCGTTTTCAATTCAGTAATCAAATCAAAGTAGATTTAAGAGATATTTAAATCCAGTTGTCGATTAAATCAAGAATATAAACTGATATTAACAATTAAATTCGAAATATCTTCAATAGGTTAACTCAAACTGAAAAAAGTCAAAGTCAGTGATATTTTCAACACCAACCTAAAATCGGCAAATCGAAATTCACCGAACGGACCGATACCAACATATTTTCGATTTCCCACAGCCGCCCGAGATGCCAATCATTTTGAAATGAACTATACTATTATAACTCCACTAGAGGTGGAATTGATACTGTTGATCAATTTCCTACTCAGTATCTAGACGGACAAGAAGATATCCTATGGCGATATTTTTCTCAATATTGAACTTAGCGGGAATTAATGCTCAGATAATTTACAATGCTTCACACATGGTGTCACCACAAATAAGAAGACTTTTTTTGAAGAACTTATCCTTTAGTTTGATGAAACCTCATTTAGTTGAACGAGCAAAAATTTTTCGCTACCAACCAATATAAAAGCAATATTATCCAAATATTCTGAAGAAAAATATGTTCATGAAGCTGCAACAGATGAAGTTAAATCAAGGGGTCGCTGTAGATATTGTGTGAAGGCTAAAAGAAATAACACAACCTTTACTTGTTCTTTATGTGAAAATTATGCAAGTAAAAAACATGTCACTATTCATAATTAATGCGTTGCTTGCTCAAATGTTGATGAGTCGATATAGTAAATGTACTTTTTTCTGTGACGGGAATAAAATGTGACATTTTATATCTCTTGACAGATCACAAAATATGACTTTTTACGAAATTACTTTTTTCCCTGTCAAAAAAATGATTCTCTATGTAGCCGGGAAAAAGTACTCACTTTTTTCCCGGGGGAAAAAAGTAATTTCGTGAGAAGTTATATTTCAATCACTATTAAATCGTTGTTTTTCTTGTCACAGAAAAAAATAGTGTATTATACATGGGAAAAATAGTAGATTTTAGCTCTCGGTTTTTTGTCTCCCTCCGCTTCGCGTCGGGAAACAATATAACCTCGAGCTAAAATCTAATACTTTTTTCCCTTGTATGATAAATAACTATTATTTTAGTTACAGTATTCTGAAGATTTTGTTTATTTTAGTTCTTTATATTTCTGATTTCGATTCAATTTCAATATATAATTTCATTGCAAATATTTCTTTTCATATTTCAAACAATGAACAGTAGTATAAAAAACATATTTGTTGTATTTCAAAGTATTTGGAGCACATTTCAGGTTGGGTGCACAAAGTGATCCGCGCGAACACTTACGTTTGAAAACTTGGCGCGAATTACAATTCAGGTGCCGTATTCTCGAGAAGTGATATTTGAAAACGTATACGAACTTCATTGCGCGGTGTGCATTTTTGCAGGTAAAACAGGTACTCGCGCAATGAAGTTCGTATACGTTTTCGAATATCACTTCTCGAGAATACGGCACCTGTCCGGAATTGTCTACCGCTGCACCTTCGCATCTTCCCATGGGAACTGCTGACGCGTCACTTCCAGGAGATGACTACGGTGCATCACACGAATAGATATATACAGGTCATTTGTATTGTATAGAGTTAGTCTTGACATAAAACCCATTTGTAACGTATCGTTTATTTTTGAATTAAATTGTCTTTTTAAAAATCTCGTTTTGAATCCTCAAAACATAATTCGCGAGTACCAAAGGGTTAAAAATGATCAGTTAAATTGTACCCACATTAAATCAACAAATGTTATAGCAGCAAAAGATATTTCAGAGAACTTGCTATCTTTACGTAAATTGGTAGATGCAGGGTTTTGTATATATTTAGACGATAAAATATTCAGAGTTTATAATGAAGAAAACAGCAAAACCATGTTTGAGGGGATTTATGAGAAACCAGACTGGGTAGTTAAGTTTGAAGTAATAAAACCTAACTACACCAATGAAAATACAACTGAGTTTGAGAATTATAGTTGCACCGCGTGCTTATAGTCCGAGAGCTGGCACGAATTTTAGGGTAGGTATTTGAGGCAAGCTGAAAACTTGTCAGATACCTCTCCTATTATATCCCAACACGGGATTGCAGACCTGGCTGGTGAGTAGCGGGGCTAAATCAACCCCTACATTTTTAAAAATATTTTTATTTTTGTCTCAAAAATATATTTGAGGCAATACGCAATTTATACATGTTGCACTGTAATGCTTTATAAATACTAAAAAAATAAGCCAGATACTTTAATCGGGGTTTTAAAATTGCCAGACGCGTGCAAAAATATTTTGCAAAAAATTATAAAAAATGTTTTTGAACAAAAATGGTTGAAAAATATTTTTTTTCAATCTCTTCAAAAAATAAATATTTCTACTGAAATATCGAATATTCAAACGATTTATTACGTTTGAAATCAATACAATCATTTTTAAGCAAAAATTTTTAGTACAAATTCAGAAAATGTTATATTTTTACTTCGAAATTTTAACTAGAAACCTCATGGGTTATTGTAAGTCACGTGGCCTCGCCAGAGCCAATAGTAACGCGGCAAGTAAGAACGAAGACAGCTGTCGTATGCGTCTCTCTCACACTACAGCTTGCAGTCTAGTCCACTCAGTCACTAGCTAGTATCACTTTCTGCTCGTGCATCTACTGCAACAGGTAGATCATAGCTCTCGTAGCATCTAGAATCTGGTTACGTAAATATACTCCATTTACATTCCATGATAGCACTACAGCTCGTACCCAGTGTCACCTGGCAAAGCCCTACCGAAATGATCGTCTTTTTGGGAATCTTATTTTTTCGTTATAAATAACACTCCATTAAAATTTCAAGCTGCCCCAAAAAATTTTTTTGCGTCTGGCAATGTTAAAACCCCGATTAAATTATCTGGCTTATTTTTTTTAGTATTTATAAACATTACACTGCAACATATATGAATTGCGTATTGCCTCAAATATATTTTTGGGAAAAAAATAAAAATATTTTTAAAAATGTAGGGGTTGATACTCCTGCTACTCACCAGCCAGGTCTGCAATCCCGAGTTGGGATATAATAGGAGAGGTATCTGACAAGTTTTCAGCTTGCCTCAAATACCTACCCTAAAATTCGTGCCAGCTCTCCTACTATTAGCAGTTGACAACAATCGCAAACCAACGAGGACAAAAGAGTGTCCAGTTCGGAGGGAGTTAATTTGGAGTCTATTGATAACATTACAATAGAAGTAGGTTCTGCGATTGGGAGGGAGAGTTTAGAGAAACTCATTGTCTCAGAGAATTCAGAGGAATCAAATTTAAATAATTTATCCTACGAAATAATTAAAATAGATGATTTGAAGAGTTAGGAGAGTCTATGACAAACATTAGATGAAAATCTATCAGTAAATGCGTTGTTAACTAAAATTCAGAGTGAAGCTATGGCATCAAAGGCTTGTTCATGCTTCGTTTAATTATTTGAAAATGATACAAAAGAGAGATAAGAGATTAGAACATGTAAAATTTGACGATTCAATTAAAGAGTGTGAAGTTTGTATATCATCAAAAATGGAAAAACTTCCATTTAAACAAATCAGAAGTAAAGCTGACAGGCAGCTTAAATTAATTAATTCAGATGTTATGGGGCCAATTGAACCTATTTCATGGCCTTGTCGAAAGAGGTTTATAATTGTTTTCATAGATGATTATTCTAGGTATACCAACATATATTTTGAAAATATCTATCAGGTATTTGGATTTATTTCGACACATCATTTTTTAACATTTAAAACTCAGACATGGAAAATTTGTTGTTACACTTACATAATGACTTCACAGGAAATGAGTTGAGATTTATAGAAAAAGAGAGTTAGTCCCAAGTTGTGGAATAAGAGATTTTCAGAGGAAGCGCGAAAGCTTGATTTAGAGAATGATCTTCATGATCCCTGTTTGTTCACATGGAGATATAATGGAAAACTAGCTATAGTAATACTGTACGTAGACGACATGCTGATAGCAAGTAATGATCCAGAGAAACTAAATGAAATAAAATCACATTTGGGAAATGTGTTTGAAATGAAAGATTTAGGTGAACCCAAACAATTCTTACGTATTACTATACATAGAGATAGAAAAAGAAGAAATATGATTTAACACCAAACTTCGTATACAGAAAGAGTTTTAGAAAGATTCAGAGGAACCAACTGAGTTTAAGAGAATACCATTCAGAAAAGCTATAGGAAGTTTGATGTATTTAGCTAATGCAACTCGACCAGATATAGCATATGCGATAAACTATCTAGCGAGAAAACAGATAGACCCTACTGAAGATGACTGGATAGAGGTAAAAAGAGTTCTTAGACACCTGAGAGGCACAACTGACTTGGGTATTAAGTTCCTATCCAACACAGAGAATTTAAAAGCTTTTTCAGATGCAAGCTTCAGAGATTGTGAGGATTCAAAATCCACAGGAGGTTATGTCATCAAGTTATTCGGAGATTTAATAACTCGGAGAAGTCATAAACAGTCTACTGTCACGACTTGTACCTGTCAAACAGAATACCTAGCAATGAGTGACGCTAGCCAAGAGTTGATATCAGTCGATAAATCTATCAGATATATCATTGGGCATAAGGACATATCAATTGCAATTGTTTGGAGAAAATGTGCCAAAGCGAATCTTTGAATGGATTACCCAAGAATTTAAAATCTGAATATCTACGATGTGCAACGTGCATTGAAAATAAAATGCATAACCTACCTTTCAAGAATAATCGAGGAAGAGCTACTGAAATCTGGAGATTGTGCATTCTGATTTGAACGGACCACATCAAACAGTAGGCAATAATGGAGAGAAATATTTCTTGACCTTCATAGACGACAAAGCAAATTGGTGAAAGTTTATTGCATTAAGTTACAAAGGATGAAAGTTTATTGCATTTTAATGACTAATAAATGATGACATATAGATAGGTACTTATATGGATGTTTTATGCAATACATCAATGAAATCCAAAATTAACTGGCAAAATGGTGAAAGAACTAAAATGTGACAACGGAAAAGAATATATCAATGCTCGAGTTCAATTTGCAAGAAAAAAGGGAATTATGATCAAACCTTGCCCAACGTATGTACCGGGATTTTCACTATAATTTGACCCCCCCCTTAACTTTGTTACTGAAGGAGATACAAAGAAATGTTTCGTATGAAAGATTCACGAAATCAGCTGAGGGTTTTTGATATGATTTCAGAAACTGAAATATATACAGGGTGACCAACATATTGAGGGCATCTTCATTTTTTCAAATGGAACACCCTGTATATTTTTCCACATTTGGTTAGCTCTTTTTCCCCGATATCGAATATGTAACACATATTGGTCTATCTTTCTTGTTCTGAGCACCACAGAGTTTCAAATTTCAATAACCATCTGGCATAACGTTTTGGAAGTTCGTGAATATTTAAGTGGACAATTTGATCTTTGGATTAGTAATGGCGCACCCATTTTATGGCCACCAAATAGTCCCGATTTAACACCGTTGGATACGTTTTTTATAGCCGTTCCTGAAGGAAAAAATTCACTTCAGCAATAATGACAATCAATGAAAGCGGAGAATAATATAATGATATAAAATCAACCAATATTAAGCCTATAATTCGGAACTAATCCAATCAACACACAAAGAATAATGCTAATATTGTAATGATTAGAAACAAATTTTGAAGCTTTAATTTCTGACTTGAATCAGAGCCGTAATAATGCTATCAAAAATAATCTGAACAACTTGAGACAACTATATGAACTATGTGTATTGAATGAAGTAATTGTTAAGTATTCATTCAAGAATTTCGTAAGTATTTCACATATTTTTCATTCGGTGTCATCATTCAAAACTTTGAAACTCTGAAAATTACATACGCATTTATATTCGAGATCGGGAGGAAATAGCCTTTCAAAAAAAAGGAAGAATATACAGGACAGGGTGTCCCATTTGAAAAAATATAGTTGCATTCAATGTAGTTAACCCTGTATATCTTTCCATTGACGTTATAACTCCAAAAATGAGCATTTTCAGTAAACGCACTCTGCCAATTGTAAAATGATAACAGATCTTGGCAGGTGGTTCTTAAAATTTGAAACTATGTGGTTCTCAGAATAAAAGAGATAGACCAACATATGTTACATATTCGAAATCAGAGGAAAAAGAGCTAGCCAAATATGGAAAAATATACAGGGTGTTCCATTTGAAAAAATGAAGTTGTCATCAATATGTTGGCCACCCTGTATATATTCCAGTTTCTTTCATACGAAACATTTTTTTGTATCTCCTTTGCAACAAAGTTAAAGGGGGGTCAAATTATAGTGAAAAACCCGGTACATCAATTGAATGGAACAGCCGAGAGATACAACAGATCACTAATGGATATGGGAAGATGTCTTCTGTCAGAGGCTAAAGTGGAAAGGAGGTATTGGCCTGAAGTAATCAAATCGGCTGCATATATTAAAAATCGAACCTTGGCATATACAATCGAAAGAAAAACACCATTTGAAATATTCTTCAAGAAGAAGCCTTCAATTGGAAACTTAAAAATTTATGGTAGTAAGGTATTTGTAAGAATTCTGGAAGAGAAAAGGAAGTCTAAATGGGACAAAAAGGCAGAGGTTGGAATTTTATAAAGTGCTGATAAACAACAAAGTGTTGGTAGCCAGACACTGTGATGTAGTAGAAGATGATGTGTTATTGTGTGGCTTTGACAATATGGAAGATGAAGACAAACAAAGCGATATGACTCAACATTCAGAAGACAACAAGGAAGAAGATATAAACAAGGACTCTGTGGTACAAGATGATGGAAAAAAGACATCGAAATTTGGGAGGGAAATAGAATCCCCTTCTCGTTTCGATGAGGAATTTAATTATTATTGCATTATTGTTAATTATACTGATGCTTTAATTCCAGAAAACTTCAAGGAGGCGATGGCATCCGATGATTCCGCTAGATGGATGTCTGCAATGGATCAAGAGATGAACAGTCTTGTGAAAAACAACACATGGACCCTTGTGAGCAAACCCCCTGAAGACAAGAAGATAATTGATGTCAGATGGATTTATAGAAAGAAGAGCAATAACGAATAAAGCTAGGTTAGTGGTAAAGGGCTTTCAGCAAACTGAATGTTTGGCCGATAATTATTCATCTGTTGCTAAAATGCCCACTTTAAAATTACTTTTGTCATTTTGCTGTCAAAATTCTTTTCACATTATAATAATAATAATAAATCGCCTTTATTTTTCTCTCACAGAATAGTATACATAAATATACCAAATGGACGTAGAGACGGCATTCTTAGATAGTAAAATTATGTCAGAAGTTTATGTTCAACAACCTGATGGTTACAAAGACAATAGTGATAAAGTTTATAAACTGAACAAAACTCTTTATGGTTTAAAAGAAAGTCCTCGAGCATGGTATGAGTGCTTTAATAGTTTTCTAATGACTATTGGTTTTCGTAGATGTAAATACGATTTTTGTCTTTATACAGGTGTTCCTAAACATGCGGCAAAAATTGAGGGGGTTGTTCCTTGGACTATTTTAAGCATGTTTGTCCTTTGATGATTTTTGAAAAACCTCTTTGTTTCGAAGATACAGGGCGGACAACATTTTTCATATTTTTAAAATTAATAATAGTTTAAATAAAAATGCGTACCGCACTGTGTTTACTTAGTAGGTACAATTTATTTTTAAATGTGGAAGACTTGCGAAATCGGATCATTGCTGGGTGTAACTTACTAAGAAATGATCCTGGTGTTTTTGAAAGGGTTCGGCAGTCAATGAGGAGAAGATTGGATGCTTGTATGCTGGCTAGAGGTGGTCATTTTCAACAGTTTTTGTAGTTTAAGTTAAATTTTCATGTAATTTTTCATAATAAAATGTTATTATCTAAAATTTTGTTTCCCCTGTATCTTCGAAACAAAGAGATTTTTCAAAAATCATCAAAGGACAAAATATTCTTAGAATAGTCCAAGGAACAATCCCCTGAATGTTTGCCGCATGTTTAGGAAACACCCTGTATATTATAGGAATACAGGGCGAATTGCAGGTTCGAATGTTTCAGAAAGTAATATAAAAGAATATAATGGCAGATCTACAGGGAAAAGAAACAATAGAAGTGAAAAAACTCAATACAAAGGGAGAAAATTCAGCATTCAGTACATAATGGTATTCCAGATGAACTCCAGGATAAATTGTATGATCCCAATTTCTAGCCCTCCGGTGTCATTTTGAGAGATTTTAGCTTCAAAAATTTTTTCCCAAAACCACAGGAACAGCAAAGACCATAGATAGATAGAATATGCCTCTTACACCAAAATGTACAAGCAATCGGAACATCATTCCTGAAACTAGAGCGGGCACAGCTAAATCATCAAGTAAACATTGCCTGTATAACCGAACATTGGAAATCTGTACAAGAACTTGAACACTATATTCCAGAAGGATTTGTGTTGGCGTCATCTTACTGTAGAGATAAAGGTCATCATGGTGGATGCGCAATATACATTGAAGAAGGTATCGAATATTCAGATAGACATGATATCAAATCACAAAGTGTACCAGGTTGCTTTGAGTGCTGTTCTGTCCAAGTAAATATTGATAAAAGTAGGTATCTTGTAGTGTGTATTTACCGACCAAACACTGTACCTAATGTTGATTTATTTTTGAAAAGTTGAATTCATTACTTGATAAATATCTTACAGAAAATACCCATATAATAATACAGGAGATTTCAACATAGATATATTGTCCTCATCGAATGAGTCTAAAATATTTTTAGGAATTTTGGAATCATATAATTTGAAAATTACTGTAAAGGAACCCACTAGAACGACAACCACACAGCATCATGTCTTGACAATGTAATCACCAATCGATCGTGATGATCATCTCATCGATATTCTAACTTTTTTTTGTGAAATTGCTGAATCTGTAAGTGTGCCACGTGATTTTATTACTCTATTTTAAATCCATCTTTCTGTTAATCCAAAACGTGATCTCAGCCAGTCCCCTCAATTCAGGCCAAAGGTCTACGACTACAAGTATGCTGGTATCATCAGCATATTGAACGTTTGTTGTTTGATGTAGTTCGTCTGTGTTTCCATAGTCATTCAAATAGATTAAAAAGAACAAAGGACCTGCAATGCTTCCTTGTGGTAAGCCCAGCTTAATTTTTTGTGGGTCTGATTTGACCACTTTACCTTTTACTCTTATTTCAACCAACTGCGTTCTTCCCTGAAAATAGGACTTGACCCATTTCAGCGCGGGACCACAAATCCCATATTTCTGGAGTTTCACAAATAGTTTTTCAGGCTCAAGACAATCAGATGCTTTGTCAGGTCCAAGAATATACCCGTAGCTAATTCCTTATTTCCAATTGCTTTTATGATGTTATTGATGTATTGGTATATGGCTGTTTGGATTGTTTCTTTTTTGGTATCCATGCTGACTGTCTTTGAGAAGAGCATTTCTGATTAAAAATTCCATTATCTGATTACAAGAAGCCATTTCGAAGATCTTTGAAAAACTAAACAAAATGCTGATAGGTCTATAATTCGTGAAATCTAATTTACTGCCCTTCTTATATACTGGCTTGACTAGCGCTCTTTTCAATTTTTCTGGGAACATTCCGTGCTTCAATTAATTATTTACAATGTATTTCAAAGGTTCCGTTATTTGTTCGGCTGTTTGCTTCAACATGTTGTTTGAGACATCATCTATTCCACTACTAGTTTTAATTTTAAGTGATCTGAAAATGTTTCCTAGTTCTTCAGTTGTGATGCTTCTGAGGTAAAAGGATTTATCACTCTGTTCAAAAACAACAATAGCAATAGCTACTGCAATGATCAGGGATCGATATTCTCAATTAGGAATAATCTGAAAGTAGTGATCGATAACAATGTCACACCTCAAGAAAAAATGCTCGACCGCTTGTAAAAGATTTGACCTCTAATTGATCGTATTCGGAAGGGGTGTTCGATGTTACCGAGATACTCAGAAGTTGCCATCGATGAACAAATGATTCCCTTCACTGGAGTTTGCAGAATGAAGCAATTTATTAGAGGTGAGCCTAATCCTGAGGGACTGAAAAATTTTGTTTGGACGACCCCTGACGGTCTTATTCTCGACTTTGAAATTTATCATTGGAAAAAACACTTTTTTAAATGAGAAATCTAAAATTCTAGGAATCGGCCTTTCATCTGTTATCAGATTAACTGAAACCTTGGAAGAAGGAACGCATAATTTCATAGACAGATACTTCACTACAATACCACTTCTGGAATGAATATTGGAAAAAAAGATGACAGTCACCGGTACAATAATGAAATCCAGAATTCCCAGGAGAGTGCATTTAGCACCTGAAAAGACAATGGCAAGACATGAGCGAGGTTCTTCAGAAATGTTAGTTAGGGCAGACGGAAAAATTTCGGTGGTACATTGGTAAGATATGAAAAGTGTTCTGATTGCTTCTACGGCTTTACAAGTAGAACCTCAAGACAAGTGTAAGAGATGGTCCAAAAAAGACACCAAATACATAAACATGGGGGGAATCAATCTGATTGACAGAATGATAAGTTATTATCGTATCAGCACCAGAACAAAAAGTGGACAGTGAAGACTATTCTTCATTCAATGGACTTGGCAGTAGCTAATTCGTGGATTCTATACAGAAACGATAGAAAAAGATTAGGTGAGAGATCTGTAGAAATTTCGAAATTTCTCGATTTCAAGATTCTACATCTACAAATTGTGGCGAGTGAACTCAAGAACGCAGTCAGATGTAAAAATCCAGGTTGCAAATTGAAAACTAAACTTTATTGTGAGAAATAAACGCTATTTTTGTGCTTGACAGGTATACTCCGTTCACGAAAGGTTGAGCACATAGTAGGCGTTTCTTTATTTATCTGAAGTTGGCAGTGTTTGCTGTCATAACGTAAAATAAAGTCAACGTTGCCGAATGTACCCGGCCTCGTCCAACGAGCTTGCGAGTTATCAGACAACTCTATACAATATTGACAACATTGCGTATCAATCTGACAAGAAAATAAACATCATAACCTAAAATTTTAATATACACAGTGGAATATTTCAAATTATCATGGCCAACCGACGGCTCAACCTTTCGTGAACGGAGTATAGCAATAAATGCTTCAGAAATTTGCATAATAATCTATAATGATATCGTCCTGATGTCCATCTCATTGGACATTATTTTTTTACTTCCCCTTGAATAAAATTAAAAAAAAAAATTTGTGACGTTTTCAGTGTTAAATGAACCGAAATCCCAAATATCACCTTTAATATTATGTCGGGACACAGGAGGATATAATACTTCTGGAGGCAGTAAAAAAACTCAAACGGGCACATAAACTGAAAGAATCAATGCAAATGGAAAACCTTGTTTAGTAAGTATTTTACTGGGCTACCCTTTCTGTAGCTATAGATTCAAAGTGTGATGCAAGCAAATAGGAGCTTAACCTACTGCATTCGTACAAAAATCATAGAAAGAGTATATAAAACAAAATTTTGAGATAGTTACCGTAATTCTAGAGCATCTAGTTGGGCCTCATTATACTGGTCGTCCCTTGGCTCACTTTGAAGGAATATTAATTTTTTTTCACTTGAGAAGTTCACATTCACAACACCAATTACAAGGAACACATAATTCTCCGAAACTAAAATCACAACTGCTAATTAGTTTTTATTTTTATTTAAAACCACATATTTATTATGACTTCGCATCTGCTAGAGAGGTTATTGACTATTGTTGATTGTTGTTGACAAACTTCAGGTTGGGATTGGGACATAGAAAAAAATGGTAATCACAGAGCACAGAACATATAATAGAGAGTGGATTTTACCTCGAGCCATAGAAAATAAAAACATTTAGCGCGTTCGGCAAATACATCAGCATGCTCGGATCGCTTTGAACCGTTCGTTCAGTACATCCATGGATTAATTTAATCAATTAATCTTTGGTTATAATTTTGTTTTACTCGTTGCTAAGTTGACATTGACATTTCAGAGCGCCACCTATCGAATTCTACTCTTCCCAATAACCCAAATAAATTATTTGAAATTGAATTTCAAATTCGAATAGTTGTGAACCATAGAAGATCGTGTTATACTTCTTAATTGACAGGACCATTGAACTAATAACAGGGGTTTAGGGTTTATTAATTCTATGGACAGGACATTTGTGTCTGTCGGTGTCGAGGTCGAGACTCGAGAGTATAGTCGAATTTTGGCGAGCTGTGGTTACATGTAACTATCTAACTATCACGTGATCATTTGACAGAAAATACGTGTATTAACTGTCAAATGATCACTTGATAGTTAGATAGTTACATGTAACCACAGCTCGCCAAAATTCGACTTAAGTCGAATTTTGTAACTACAGCTTACCATAGTTACATAGTTGACAGTTAATACACGTATTTTCTGTCAAATGATCACGTGATAGTTAGATAGTTACATGTAACCACAGCTCGCCAAAATTCGACTTTAAGTTCTGTGCTCAATTTGATAAATCGGAATTTTGAAATTTGACATAAAAATTAACATAAACAAATAAACTGTTTATCTATGAAAATTAACATTCGCAGATGCGAACGAAGTCGTATGTGGTTCCAATAACTATTATGGGCAGTTGTGATTTTAGTTGCGGAGATTATGTGTGCCTAATAACTGGTGTTGCGAGTGTGTATAGTCCGTTCACGAAAGGTTGAGCCGTCGGTTGGCCATGGAAATTTGGCATATTCCACTGTGTATATTAAAATTTAGGTTATGTTCTTGTCAGATTGATACGCAATGTTGTCAATATTGCATAGAGTTGTCTGATAACTCGCAATCTCGTCGAACGAAGCCGGTTACATTCGGCAACGTTGACTTTATTTTACGTTATGACAGCAAATACTGCCAACTTCAGATAAATAAAAAAACGCCTACCATTGTGGTATTCGTTTTGAAGAGTTTCGAGCTCCTGAGCTGTTCCAGCGCTTGTGCGCAGCCAATGGCAAGCCGTATTTCGAGCTTTTGAGTTACTCAGGAGCACGAAATACTTCAAAACGAATAGGCTATATGTGCTCAACCTTTCGTGAACGGACTATACTTCTGAAGTGAAAACAAATTAATATTCCTTCAATGTGAGTCAAGGGACGACCAGTATAATGAGGGCCAACTAGATGATCAACTAGAATTAGGGTAACTATCTCAACATTTTGTTCTATACTCTTCCTGTGATTTTTATACGGATGCAGTAGGTTAAGTTCCTATTTGCTTGCATCACACTTTGAATCTACAGCTACGGAAAGGGTAGCCCAGTAAAATACTTCGATTTAATTTTTTGATCAATCAAAATCGGAATCGATTTCAGATAATATGATGCTCTGAACAAGGTTTTCCATTTGCATCGATTCTTTCAGTTTGTCTTAGTCTATTCATACTATGTGCCTTGTTGTTACTGTTTTTCTTCAAATGACTCTACAAGCTATTGATGCTGTGAATGTGCCCCATTTTGTGTGCATGGTGGAGCTTTTTTTACTGCCTCCAGAAGTATTATTTTATGCAGCAGTATTGCTGGTTTGGTAATGATTATTCCGCTCTGCTAAATACATTTTGCAGTATTTCAAGTAACCAAGAAGCCTCTTCTGGTTAAAAAAGTCTTTGATTTACCAACAAACTAATTGTTTGGGTTCCACAGCTTCTGAAGGCATTCTATCAAAATAATAATTAAAGTAAATAGCTCATGGGTCAAAGTACCTGATTTTAGCAAATATAGACTCACAATATTGAATCAATGATATTCTGTTACTCACCATACAATTTATACATGTCTTTTTTCACTAATCATTGCTGTACATATCTATCATACATATATAAACGCCAATTTGAACATATTAATTGAAAGAAGAAAGCAGCAGTGTTTGATTTTGAATTGAAAGGTGAAAGCAATGAAATGAAACAGTCTGTTCTAACATAACGCTCATCAACGACTGACTTTATTCAACATTAGGCGCTAGGAAGTTGGAAGGAATGGGCCAATTTTAAATGCTTGTGATACAAAACTTCAACATCCCCGCCTAAGGACAATTTAAAATTAAACATATTTGAGAATGCCTAACTTTCTACATAAATCAAGGTGTTTGATTTTACATAAACTTTTTGTTAGCGAATCAGCAGGCATTTCTGCTGTAGGCCAATACTTCAACATTATCTCATTTGAAGCAACAACTTCCCTAATATAATGATATATGATATCAATATGCTTGCTGCGTTTATTTATGATAGGGCTACCAGAAAGATTTAGTGCTCCCTTGTTATATATAATATATTATAATTGTCATCTTCAGTCAGATGCTGTAGAATTGATTTCAGCTGTACTATCTCTTTGGCTGCCTCAGATAGTTCCATATACTCTGCCTCTGTACCAGACAAAGCAACTGTAGGCTGTTTTCGGCTTTTCCAAGAAATAGGTCCTTTTGATAACTTGAATAAGAAACCAGTGGAAGATCTTCTGTCCACCCTGTCGCTTCCCAGTCTGAATCAACGAATCCAACCAAACTTTGATCAATAATAATAATAATAACTGTTCTTTATTGATAATCATGAATAGGCCATCGACCAAAGTCCTTCAGCCCAGATGGATTAGAATTACATTTCTATATATAACAACGATAACAGCAAAAAAAATTATCATTAGTACTTTAGGAATTTGATCAGTTCTTAGTTTCTAAAGTAAAGTGTAAGTTGGAAATTTTCTGAGTGGAATTTCTACTGGAGGATCATGCATGCTGATGAGGAAAAGGAAAGAATACGTTGATGAATGCAGGATACAACATATTCAATCGAGCCAAAAACCGGTTTGATAAAAATGGTCTGACTCTGAACACAGATAAAACAATTGTGTTAATTTTTAGCACAAATAATGCAAGAAAGAAAAACCAGAGGAAATTATACTGGGGAGCAATAACATCAAGATTTCAGAAAACACGAATTTTCTTGGCATTTTCATGGACTTCCTGAACTATAGAAAGCACATAGACTATTTGGGTGTAAAACTAAATGGAGTAATTTTTGCTTTGAGAAAATATCTGGGTGTGGAGACATTGAGAGTGCTGTACCATGCAAATTTTGAATCCGTGATGAGATACGGGATTGTGTTTTGGAGATATAGACAAAATTTGGAAGAAATATTTGTTGTGCAAAAAAGAGCTATAAGATTAATGTTCAACTTAAAATAAAGAGAATCATGTCGAGGTTTATTCGAGAGTAAGGGTTTATTTACAGTATGCGGTATATATTTGTATGAATGCGCAATTTTCTTGTTAAGGCATAAAGAAAAATTCACAAGAAATAATAGCAATTTTGTCTATAACACAAGAACAATGAACATAAATTTTCTAATGCACAGATTAACTTTGAGTAAAAAGCATCCAGCATATAGTTGCATCAGGGTTTTCAAGGGATTAACAAATGAAATTAAAGGCATAAATAGTTCAAAATTGTTTAAGAAGAAAATCAAGTCGTTTTTAATAAATCTAGACCCCTATGATTCAAAAGAGCTCTTTGAGAGGTTGTTTGAAAGTAGTTTTTTTTTTTTTGACGTAGTTTCATTTAACATCCTCATGATGTAAGGGTGCTTTTTATTTCTGAGTATTGTATGGATGTTATCTGAAATAAATGCATTATTATCATTATCGACTTGAGCCTAATAGTGTAGAAAGGGTGTCATTTCCCACATCCCGTAGTGATGGGCTATCAGACTCCCTACTAAGGGGAACATTCACTCATCCTGGATAGTATCAGGGGGATTGAGCTCTGAGGTCTTCGGTTTTCTTCTTCTCCTGGGTCCTGGGTTTTTCGTCCTTCCTTGCTTGGTCCTGGATTTCTCAGTTGATGTCGCAGTATTTGATCTTGCAATGTTTCCCTCCATGGTTGTTCCTGGTGTCCATCGTGACCTACAAACTTCCTTACCGTTCTAGCAGTACCAAGAAGTACTGCTTTTTGCATTACTTTGAAAAGGTTTTCATCCAAATCTAGCTCCTTGAGGTTATAATTATCCAACTCTTTTAGTCTCTGTATATAGTAGGTGCTCATTTTCTTTATACGCTATCTTATGGGTTCTATCTTAGTTCTCTGATATAATAAATGATTTGGGGGATTGTGTAGTGGGTTGTTTGGATGCCCTCATTTTGCTTATTGCTCTAAGAATGTTGTTTCCGCAACCTCAAGAATTTTGATCACTGACTTCCTACAATTGGCATACAAGGTAAGGCCATACTCAATTATTGGCCGACATATATAGATTTGTAAATGACCATTGCTGTCTTCATGTCAATTTTTGATTGTTGTACGTCAAGCATCTAAAGTGCTCAGCTCTGGATGTCATTATCTTTTTTTATATTGTTTGCGTGAAGTTTCAGACTTGCTTTGTTGTCGATTTTTATTCCCAGGTATTTTATTGATGGTGCTGATTTCACTATTCTGCTGTTGATCAAAATAATTTGAGATTGCTGATTCCAATAATGGTTGACTATTATAAGCTGGTATTTTTCTGCTTTGGTCTTCAATCTCCACTTCGAGAACCAGGATTGTCGATGTGCTGTTGACGTTTTTCTATACATTCTTTCAATGTTTTTCCTTGTGAGATTGCTATAGTGTCATCTGCATATTGTTGTATACAGGATGTCCTGGGAAGAAGGCGACAAACGGATAACATGAATAAAGGACATCAAGAAGGACTCGAAACAAGAGGTTTTAATCGTTTGAGGGTCTTCATTTGGGATATACAGGGTGGTATTCATCTTATGGCTAAAATTTCAAAGTTCGATAACTCTTGAACTTTTTGACCGAATGATTTAAAATTTGGAAGTTTTGTCACCCTTTGCAATTGCCATCTTTCAATATATCTGAAATTGAATAGATCAGATCCGGATTAGAAAAATTTCGGGCCCTTTCTATTTTCAGGAATATTGGAACACCTTGTAGGTGAATGTTATGTTTTTTTATTTTCGTAACTACAAAGAATCGATTGATGAAAAAAATTTCAAATCTCTGCTTGGCACGGTCATACAGGGTGATCAAGAAACATTACCTCATGAGTGAAATTTAAAAGTTCTATAACTCTCAAACTGTTTGATCAAATGATTTTGATTTCAAATTTGGAATTTTTTTCACCTGTTACGATTGCCATCTTTCAATATTTCTGAAAGTGAATAAATAGGATCCAGACTAGAAAAAATTTCAGACGTTCTCTATTTCCGGGAATATTGGAACACCCTGTACGTGAACAATATGTTTTTTTCGTTATCGTGACCACAAAGAACCAATTCATAACGAAAATTTTGAATCTCTGCTTGACACCTTTATACAGTCCGATAAATAAACATTCCCTTCAATGAATCTGTACTTTACAGGAAATATTATTTCAAATTTTATAGTTTTATCACCCTTCCTGGCTGCCTTCCTTAATTTTTTTCTTAATTTAAAAAAACAGAACCGGGCTAGCAAAATTTAAAACTTAACTTTTTCCGGTGATATCGAATCAGCCTGTGCGTAACATTACGATTGTTATGAATGTGTGTGAAATTGGCCCAGCACTTTTTGATTTTCGAAAAAAAATTTTGTTGTGCTGAATTGTGCTAGTTTGTGCTGCTTTGTGCCGATAATATTTTTTCTTAATTCCAAGTGGTTTTCGAGATATTTCCGAAACCGAAAAAATGAGCCAGCCCAGCACTTTTCGAAAAATGGGATTTAAATGATTGATAAAAATTGTGCTACACATGTACTGAGTTGTGCCGGTCGAATTTTCTCGAAAGTTCCCCTCATTTCCTGAAAAATCGAAATTTAAGAAAAAAGATAGCCCAGCATTTTCGTTTTTTTTCTCACAAACGAATGTTTTTTTCGACGAAAATTGTTTTATATGATTGTACTCTATTTGTGCCAACTTGTGCTGGTCAAAATTCCAAAAAATCAGTTTTCTTATATGAGGAAAAAAAAAGAAAAATCAGTAGGATGGAAGAAAAACCAGTATACCTGTCAACAGTGTGTGTGAAGTTGGCCCAGCACTTATTGTTTTTCGAAAAAAAATTTGTTGTGCTGAATTGTGCAATGGTGGATTATGGTATGAATGTATTAAGTTGATACTGAATTGGGGCTCTCAAATTTTCTCGAACCGGTATTAGAGTATACATATTAAGCCTGGTTCTCAGAGCTTCGACGTGAAGCTCGCGACAGTTATTCCACAAAACAAAGAATATCAACAAAACTTCCCCTGACCTTCTTCTTTTGGTTTCTGGTTGTCATAATCTGTAGCGACACGCCTCTTTTGTAGTTGAAATAAACCAACTTCACTTGTATTTCTGCGGCAGCGAGGGAGAAAATAGGAGAAGTGGGGATTGTCGCCGGCTTCACGTCGAAGCCCGAGAACCAGGCTTTAGAGTATTATTTTTATTTCCATGAAATTAAAAGAACTCAATAATCTCCTTGAAAAACTTCGAAATATTAAATTATCCCCAAAATAATAAGAAACGATAAAAAAATAAATTCATGTTGATAACGGATAATGCTCGGTAGGTTTGTACAAAACATTTCGTTGAATATCTCAAAAACCGATTGAAATAAAGGAAAAATTTGAAAAGCACAAAGCAGCACAAACCTAGAGCAATTCGGCACAATAAAAATTTGCTGTGCTGGATCAACTTCACACACTCTGTTGCCAGGTATACTGGTTTTTTCTCCACCCTACTGATTTTTCTTATTTTCCCCCATACAAGAGGAACACTGATGATTTTTCTGAAAATTTGACCCGCACAAGTTGGCACAAATAGCGTACAATCATACAAACAATTTTCGTCGAAAAAATTAAAGTGCTGGTCTAACTTTTTTCTGATTTCTGTATTTTTTGGGTGAATTAGCGTGATATTTGTGGAAACAACCACGGCACAACTTTACCTAAGGGTAGCACAATACTTTGAGCATGTTTCCTTTGAAAAAGAAACAAAAGTGTTGGAATGACTTTTTTTTATTTTCGTAGTTTGCAGGAAATTGCGAATGATTTTCGTGAAAACATTTACGGCACAAAGCAGCACAAATGTAGCACAAATTTTTTCATTCGTTTGTGAGAAAAAAACCGAAAGTGCTGGGCTATCTTTTTTCTTAAATTTCGATTTTTCAGGAAATGAGGGGAACTTTCGAGAAAATTCGACCGGCACAACTCAGTACATGTGTAGCACAATTTTTATCAATCATTTAAATCCTATTTTTCGAAAAGTGCTGGGCTGGCTTTTTTTTTCGGTTTTGGATATATCTCGAAAACCACTTGGAGTTAAGAAAAAATATTATCGGCACAAAGCAGCACAAACCTAGCACAATTCAGCACAACAAAATTGTTTTCGAAAATCAAAAAGTGCTGGGCCAACTTCACACATATTTGTTATGACTGAAAAAGAATACTAATGTTTAAGTAGAGAGTTCAGAGAAGTAACCAAATCAAATGAAGAGTGTTCATTAACGAAACTGATTTATTCGAAAAAAACTTTCAACTAACAAACTGAATAATAAATGAATCAAAAAACAACAAATACATTGATATTATTCTATCATTAGACAAAATAAGTCTAAGATTCTTAAAAATAATTTGAATCGAAAAAGTTTCTGTTCAGGAATTGCTTGACATGGTATCCTTCCATTTCAATACATTTTGAGCACGTAGATGAAGTTGTATGTCAATTTGAGGAAAATTTCAAGGGGGGCAGTAAGAGTGACAAAACTGAAAAATTCGAACTTATTTTACAGATATGATCAAGATTTATCGAACTATGGAATTTCACTCCAGATGTGGAAGAATCGGATGGAAACACGGGAGTTCCAGTGTTAAATTCAAGCAGGCTCGGAGTCCAGTGGAACAATCGAAACCTCAGAGCGATGCGATATTGAATAAGCGGCTGGTCTGTTGGAATGGCAATCCGAAAGCTCTGATAAGGGTAATATCGCAGCATTGGTTACAGCAAACGCTACGGTCGGCAACGACACAGGCAACGTCGCGTCTTGCGACTACCACCGAAATACCAGCGTTTGCTGTAACCAATGCTCCGATCTTACCCTTATCAGAGTTTTCAGAATGCCATTCCAACAGACCAGCAGGTTATTCAATATCGCATCGCTGTGAGGTTTCGATTGTTCCACTGTTCCACTGGACTCCGAGCCTGCTTGAATTTAACACTGGAACTCCCGTGTTTCCATCCGATTCTTCCACATATCCAATTCCAATATCTGCGTGTGGAGACATTGAGAGTGCTGTACCATGCAAATTTTGAATCCGTGATGAGATACGGGATTGTGTTTTGGAGATATAGACAAAATTTGGAAGAAATATTTGTTGTGCAAAAAAGAGCTATAAGATTAATGTTCAACTTAAAATACAGAGAATCATGTCGAGGTTTATTCAAGAGTAAGGGTTTATTTACAGTATGTGGTATATATTTGTATGAATGCGCAATTTTCTTGTTAAGGCATAAAGAAAAATTCACAAGAAATAATATCAATTTTGTCTATAACACAAGAACAATGAACATAAATTTTCCAATGCACAGATTAACTTTGAGTAAAAAGCATCCAGCATATAGTTGCATCAGGGTTTTCAAGGGATTAACAAATGAAATTAAAGGCATAAATAGTTTAAAATTGTTTAAGAAGAAAATCAAGTCGTTTTTAATAAATCTAGACCCCTATGATTCAAAAGAGCTCTTTGAGAGGTTGTTTGAAAGTAGTTTTTTTTTGTTTTTGACGTAGTTTCATTTAACATCCTCATGATGTAAGGGTGCTTTTTATTTCTGAGTATTGTATGGATGTTATCTGAAATAAATGCATTATTATTATTATCGACTTGAGCCTAATAGTGTAGAAAGGGTGTCATTTCCCACATCCCGTAGTGATGGGCTATCAGACTCCCTACTAAGGGGAACATTCACTCATCCTGGATAGTATCAGGGGGATTGAGCTCTGAGGTCTTCGGTTTTCTTCTTCTCCTGGGTCCTGGGTTTTTCCTCCTTCGTTGCTTGGTCCTGGATTTCTCAGTTGATGTCGTAGTATTTGATCTTGCAATGTTTCCCTCCATGGATGTTCCTGGTGTCCATCGTGACCTACAAACTTCCTTACCGTTCTAGCAGTACCAAGAAGTACTGCTTTTTGCATTACTTTGAAAAGGTTTTATTCCAAATCTAGCTTCTCGAGGTTATAATTATCCAACTCTTTTAGTCTCTGTATATAGTTGGTGCTCATTTTCTTTATACGCTATCTTATGGGTTCTATCTTAGTTCTCTGATATAATAAATGATTTGGGGGATTGTGTAGTGGGTTGTTTGGATGCCCTCATTTTGCTTATTGCTCTAAGAAATGTTGTTTCCGCAACCTCAAGAATTTTGATCACTGACTTCCTACAATTGGCATACAAGGTAAGTCCATACTCAATTATTGGCCGACATATATAGATTTGTAAATGACCATTGCTGTCTTCATGTCAATTCCTTGATTGTTGTACGTCAAGCATCTAAAGTATTTAGCTCTAGCTGTCATTACGGACGTGAAGCTACCGATGGATCCAACCTGTCGACGAACGGCACCGGCAACATCGTAGCTCTCACCGCGTAGAGAGCGCTAAAGCGTTGGGGACGCTCTGTAACTCCTGCGCCCGATACCGTCGCCTTTCACGTTAATAATTATTCCGACAAGCTGAATAGGAATATGGGATATTCAGACTACATTAAAAGGAGTGGATTTTGAACCAATCAGAGAGCAGTAGGGATTTTTGAATTTGACAGACACATTCTGTTTACATTTTCGTCAGATGTCATCTTAACATTTGACAACATTCCAAACAGTTTGAGTATCCGTGGGTTTTTACTTTTTTCAAATGTTATTTGGAGCTTGAATTTATGGGATTCTCAATTATAACTCAACTCAAGTAAGAGGAGATTGTTGTACGCATTTGCGTTAGCTGGAATTATTTCATTTTCGATGATGGTATGAAAATAATAAAAATGGGCAATGATAACTTTACTGTTCGAAGGTAACTTTATCCCTATTATCCATTATTGATAATATTTTCAAGTATTCATTTCATTTTTAGATTTCATCTTATTTGTCCAGTATGCCAGGAAAAATGTTCCATCAATACGAATAAAATATAATGGAATGATGTACTTTGAAACTTGTTTGAGCCATCAAATTGGTTTGAAAATGTATTCTTATATTCCAATTGTCAATAAAGAATGAGAGAAATCAATGTATCAAGACAAAATTCAATTGAGAACCTATATCTACATGATTCACAAATAGAGAAAATAGTTCGACGAAGGCTGAAGAACTTCGGTCAATGGTCATTTGACTCGGTCAATCTTATCATTATTCAAGTTGGATGTGAATAAATCGTTGTGTTATTATAAGAAGCATTTGATGTGTCAAGTTTATTACGGAAATATGGGGGGTTGATTTGTATCTTTATATTTTAAATGAAATCAGTAAATTCCCAAATTAATAACTTCACTTTATTTAACAGCCTTTTACATTTTTCTCAATCACACTTGTTGACGACAGTGTCATTCTACTCAATGTCATTCTAACCACAGAATACTATAATATCTATCATAACTAAACAATGTCATATTCTTCTTCTTCTTAACTATTACATAATATTTATAACACACCTCCTCGATTTGAAATGTTTATATTTATTTATTTATACAGGGTGTTTCATCATAAACTGGACAAACATATATTTTCGTGTAGAGGACATTGGGAGAATCATTTTTGCCTTATACAATATATCCCGTTTTCGAAGCATAAGCGAGATACAGGGTGTCAAACGTCATTTTTGAGCAAGATTCTTATGAGTGTGGTCAGTTATGTATAACACTTGGTGTAACGGTTTTTGGTCAAATCTCAGTATTTTTGGGTCCTCTATCCAGAAAAGTTGACGAACTCCGAAAAAAAATTCACAAAATGGCGGAAAACCTGCAATGTTCCAAATTTTTTTTTGCGGTTGTCAAATTGACTTTTGTTTTCTGAATGAACACAATTTTCTAAGACTTTCTGTGAAAAATTTTTTCAAAAATCGAACACAAATTTTTCTTTACATGTCTACAGCGATGAAAAAATTTCACTCGAAATGGATGAAATTTTGTACAATTGTACTTCTTGAATTATCAATCACGAATATGAAAACAGAATCGTAAAATATCGAACGGTTTCGTTACTACAGTCATTCAAATGTTTCGTTCGGACCTCTGAAATATTGAAAATAAAATTGTTTTGGGTTCTAGAATCAAAATGATTAAATTATTGGCATGTCTAAACATTTTAGATGAATTTAAACGAAAAAAATCAGTGAAACTTAGTTGGGACTCGAAACGACGTAGGTATTAAATAGGGAAATGGCACTGTTCTAAGGATATTAATATTCGTTGCCAGGCAACAGTAGTTCGTAGTTCATAGAGTTGGACTGGTATTTTAATTTCAGTGAATATAATTTAGCCAGTAGTCAAACTCTATGAACTACAAACTACCGTTGCCTGGCAACGAATATTAATATCCTTAGAACAGTGCCATTTCCCTATTTAATACCTACGTCGTTTCGAGTCCCAACTAAGTTTCACTGATTTTTTTCGTTTAAATTCATCTAAAATGTTTAGACATGCCAATAATTTAATCATTTTGATTCTAGAACCCAAAACAATTTTATTTTCAATATTTCAGAGGTCCGAACGAAACATTTGAATGACTGTAGTAACGAAACCGTTCGATATTTTACGATTCTGTTTTCATATTCGTGATTGATAATTCAAGAAGTACAATTGTACAAAATTTCATCCATTTCGAGTGAAATTTTTTCATCGCTGTAGACATGTAAAAAAAAATTTGTGTTCGATTTTTGAAAAAATTTTTTCACAGAAAGTCTTAGAAAATTGTGTTCATTCAGAAAACGAAAGTCAATTTGACAACCGCAAAAAAAATTAAGAACAGGAAGGTTTTCCGCCATTTTGTAATTTTTTTTTCGGAGTTCGTCAACTTTTCTGGATAGAGGACCCAAAAATACTGAGATTTGACCAAAAACCGTTACACCAAGTGTTATACATAACTGACCACATTCATAAGAATCTTGCTCAAAAATGACGTTTGACACCCTGTATCTCGCTTATGCTTCGAAAACGGGATATATTGTATAAGGCAAAAATGATTCTCCCGATGTCCTCTACACGAAAATATATGTTTGTCCAGTTTATGATGAAACACCCTGTATATGAGAAAACATGAAAATCGTTAATTAAGAAATGTTGACCTTATTCCTTAATTCAACAAAAATTTCTTTGCTTAAAAGTTTTGTTAGCATATCAGCCAAATTTTCTTCAGTTGAAATATATTTAACATCTAATTCTTTTCTAGATACTAAATCTTTTAAATAATGATATTTAATATATATGTGTTTCGCCCTTTTAGAATTCTCATTGCTTTTAGACATTAATATTGAACTTTTGTTGTCACAGTAAAGAATTGTATCATTATTAAGTTTTAAATCATTTAAAATTCCTTTTGAATTAATTAAGTCTTGAGCACAAGTAGCCGCAGCCACATACTCAGCCTCAGCTGTAGATAACGCAACGCAACTTTGTTTTTTAGAAAACCACAGTATTGGATCTCCATCATACAATGTTATGCAGCCACTCACACTCTTTCGATCATTTTTGTCTGTTCCCCAATCTGCATCCGAATATCCTTCTAATTTTGAATCATTTTCAGTGTCTTTATAAAATGTCAGTCCAATATCTTTAGTACCTTGAAGATATCGTAATATTCTTTTACCTGCATTCCATGTTTCTAATGTCGGTCTATCTAGAAATCTACTCAAATATGAAACTGAGAAAGTTATATCTGGTCTGGTGCTAGTAGATAGATACATTAGTCCTCCTATCAGTTGACGATAAGGCACATTGTCAAGTATTTCGTTTTTGTCGTTATATTGAAAGGTTTTTTCCATCGGAGTTTTCTTTGGTTTACATTGTTCCATATTGAAGGTTGTCAAAAGTTTCTCTATATATTTAGTTTGATTAATTTTAATTATATTTTCTGTTCTTAAGATCTTCATTCCCAGAAAATTCTCCACTTCTCCCAAATCTTTGGCTTGGAAATATTGTTTCAGTAATTTTTCTGTCTCCTGAACACATTGCTCTTTTCCAACTACAATTATGTCATCGACATAAAGCACAATCCATACATTGTCCCCACAATATAGACAACAGTCATGTCTTGATCTTTTGAAGTTATTCTTAGTTGCAAAGTTATCGAAGGTGTCGTTCCATACTTTTGGCGATTCTTTTAGTCCATACAGAGCTCTATTTAGTTTTAATATATTAGATTTGGTTTCTACACCGGCTGGAGCATAAATGTAAACTTCACTTTCTAACTTTCCGTTCAAAAAAGCTGTAGGAATGTCTAATTGTCTTGTTTTCCAATCCTTTTTTAGAGCTATCGATAAGAGTAATCTTATTGTGGATAATCTCGCAACTGGCGAATATGTTGGTTCAAAATAGTTCACCTCCTTCATCTGATAACCCTTGGCTACTACTCTTGCTTTCCTTGTTCCATCTTCTTTTATTCTGAATATCCATTTTGTTTGTATTGCTTTATTTTCTTGTGGTAATTTGGCTTCTGTCCATGTGTTTAATTTTCGATGTGAATCGAGTTCTTTTTCAATCGCTTTCTTCCATAATTCATCTTTCATAGCATCTTCATATTCTAACGTATTAATATTTTGTTTTGATATTAAGCAATAAGCTGTGTAGATTTCATATTCGTTCAAATGTTTTGGTGGATTTATTTTCCTTCCTCTTCTTGTTTCATTTATTTCTGGTATACTTTCCTCTGAACTTTCTGAACTGATACCTGTTGAATCATCCCGATTGTTTTCTTCTACTTTATCTTCACCGTTTTCAGATTTTGCTGTAAAATTTTGAATTGATATAATTTTTTCTTCTTTATTATCTTCCATACTTTTTGTTATCTCGTAGAAATTTGTACATTTCACGTTAAATCTTACATCTCTTGAACATATTACTTCATCTTTCTGATAATTCCATAATCTATATCCAGCTTTCATGTATCCTATCATTATACATGGCTGTGCTCTCTTTTCAAGTTTGCTTTGCCTAGGTAAAATGACTGCCCAAGCTTGACTTCCAAAAATTCGTAGTTTAGATAAATCATTTTTCTTATACCACCTTTGAGCGGGAGTTTCTCCATTATTTGCTTGAGTAGAGATCTGTTTAGCTCATAAGCCGAACACAAGACTGCTTCGCCCCATAACTTTCTTGGTAGATTTGTCTCAGAAAATTTTGTGCGTACTTTATCCAAAAGTGCTCTATTCATCCGTTCAGCTTTTCCATTCTCTTGCGGGGTATATGGCAGCGTGTACTCGAGCTCAATACCTTTATCTCTGCAAAAAACCCTAAAATAACCTGATACAAATTCCCCACCATTGTCTACTCCTTTTTGTCTTTAAACCATGCTGTGTTTTAATCAATTTGATAAAGTCAATTAAATTTTGTTCTGCTTCATTTTTATGTTTTAAAAGTTTAACAATTAAAAAATGAGAATAGTCATCAATCAAAACTTGAAAATATTTATGACCTTCTGAAGTCGGAGTAGCAATAGGACCTGCTATATCTGAATGTATTAATTCACCAATTTTCATAGTTTTCTTTATACATGTACGAAAGGGCTTTCTTGTACTTTTTCCTTCAACACAAGTACTACAAATATCATCATTGAAAGGTAAACCTAGTTGTCTTAAGCCTTGTCTATTTAAATGACCTAACCTTCTATGCCAAATATCCTTATCAGTAGTTTCACCAGTTAAATAGTTGAAATCATAGTTATTATTTGTCACAGTACAATTGGATTTTTTGACATCGAAGTTTACCTTCAAAAAGAATAAATCATCGATTGACTTACAATTAAATATTACATTAGATTTTGACAAAATAGCTTGTTTATTACCTTGATTATCATTACTAAAGGTTACTTGAAAATTATTCTTCAACAATTTTGAAACAGAAATTAAATTATGAGACATACCTTCAACTATCAATGCATCGATTTTAATCTCTTTTCCCTGACAAATACCTCTAATTATTCCTTGTTTTCTAGCATATAGAATTTGATTGTCCTTTGCAGTTCCAATTCTAACTTCCAGTTTCAGCTGCTTGATTTCTGTCATGTATTGCTCCAATTCTTCCATCACCATATGTTGTGTACAGCCTGAATCTAAAATAAACTTGGTAAGATCCCTTCTTGATTCTATTGGCCTATTTGTAATGAATGATACTTCATCAGCCTTGTTTGCCTGATTATGATTGCCATTTGAAATTGAGCCTTGTCCTCTATTGTTGTAATCGCCCCTGCTGTAGCCTCTCCTTCCTCTAAAATTTCCTCTTAATTGATTACGACATTCTGCAATTTTATGACCCTTTTTGCCACATTTAAAGCATGTATATGGACCTGCTGTGAATGAAACCTCAGAGTTTTCATTGTTTGGTCTACTTTTTGATTTGATTTTTAGTTCTTCGTCTAGAAGTCTTGATTTTACAAAATCCATCGACACAGAGGTTGAACTCATCGTTTCAATTGCATAATTACTGACTCAAACTCATCATTAAGTGATAATAAAAGGTGACAGACCTTGTCTTCTTCTTCCATTTTAGCTCCTACGCTTTCTAGGTCACGTAACAGGGTATCAAAATTTAGGAAATGATCTTCCAGTTTTTCATTTCTTTTATGTTTTAACACTAACAATTTCTTTTTTAGTGTCAGCTTTGTGAACACACTTCTTCTTTCAAATACATCCTGTAGGGCTTTCATCATCTCTTTGGAAGTTTTTGCATCCTTGACCATGTCTAAGTGTTTGTCAGTAAGATATTGTACTATTATGCACTTGGCCTTGGAGTCCTTTAATAGGAAATCATTTTTCAAAGTTTCTTTTGAAAATTCATCTATTGTTTTCTCCAGTGTCTCAGATATCTGTTTTTCTTCTAACAATATTCTCACTCTGAATTTCCAGTTATTAAAGTTGCTGGATGAGGTTAGTTGTGGTAGATGAACGAGCGTGGATGCCATTTTTTGAGCAAATTTCCAAATTTACCTTATTAATCACTGATTATTCACGTAACCTGGACCCATAACCTGTTACGGAAATATGGGGGGTTGATTTGTATCTTTATATTTTTAATGAAATCAGTAAATTCCCAAATTAATAACTTCACTTTATTTTAACAGCCTTTTACATTTTTCTCAATCACACTTGTTGACGACAGTGTCATTCTACTCAATGTCATTCTAACCACAGAATACTATAATATCTATCATAACTAAACAATGTCATATTCTTCTTCTTCTTAACTATTACATAATATTTATAACAAAGTTTTTTTTCAGCATGTGTAAAAGTATAATCTAGTGGAAATTGAATTAACTTGATTCTTACTCTTTGTCCAGAATACAAAGTATCTAGTTAGTAGTTAACTTGTGATATCCAATTATGTGCTGATCTTACAAGATAAATGAATAAGTTGCGATGATGGATTTGTTTGTGGTTAATTTTTACTTAATTCAGTATAATGTTAGCAAAGAGTATGAATATAATAAAGCACATTAAGTTATAGAGAGAGAATGTTCTTTATTGTCTAAGACAATGAGCTATTGACCTTTGGTCCTTCCGTTAACATTAAGTTATATTTTCATAAATAAGTGAACGATTTCTGATTATGATTGAAGGTGTTACTGCATAAAATTTCTATCAGGCTTAATTGAAGTGAATGAACGAGAAAACTGATGTATCAAAACGAACACATTATTTGAACCACTATCTAATATTTATTCAAAAAGAAAGAACAGTATCACTTTCTTGTCCTTCACTTATATAAATTTCAATTATGTACACTCTCACAACTGAACAGGAATATTGAAAATCAATTATTCATATTGAAAGATTTAATGAATGTATACCTTTAGTGCCTGATCAATGCTTTTACTGATTTTGGCCTAGGATCTTGATGAACAGGTACCAGATATTTTGATGTTCTTTTCGGAAAGAGGATTGAAGTGGATAACAATATTTTCATTTCAACCCACAACAAATAAGTTGAGCATAATTGTTTCAGAAAAGTGTAAATTGTTCAAACCTGATTCTGAGTCTGCGTTTAACATGGAACTTCAGTTCGATACTAACCATGCTTTGATTAGTCAAACTTAATTTTTGTATAATTCAATTGTAAACAATAATTTTTTGTATGGTATAATCTTTTAGTGCCCCCGTTTATTGAAAATATTAATGTTGGGAATTACAATATGTGTTTAATTAGTAAAAATTTCTGAATATGATCAAAGGTACCTACTATTGCACAAATGCTGAAGGACTTCACCAAAACAAATAGAAAATAAAACAGGGTAAACTGGATATAGCACAAAACTAGTAACTATTATTGGAATCATAATAAAACAGGAGGAATTATGGATCACAATTCATGGCATAATATTTTTCTGGTATAATAAGTAGTTCTGTCGTAGAGAAACTTCACTTGATCTTAATTTTTTTAAACTAACTGAAAAATGCAAGATAAAATTAAAACAATTATAATAATAGATGCTGAATGAAGTCTATGTTATGTAGACCGTTAGAAAATATCAATTGATTCGTGTGCATGTTCTTTTCATTTTGAGAGTCATTGTTCAGGCTCTTGATTGATGGCACATTCTCCCTGGCTTGCTGAATAAGATTAAACCTGAAATAATATCAATAGTCGAAGGGATTCTCAATAATGAAAATTAGGGATAAAGTTACCTCCAAGTAGCAAAGTCATCATTGCTAATTTCCATATCAACATCGAAAATGAAATAATTCCATCTAACGGAAATGCGTACAACAATCTCCTCTTACTTGAGTTTTAATTGAGAATCCCATTATTTCAAGCTCTAAATAACGTTTAAAATAGGTAAAAACCGTAATGTTTTAAAATGTCAAGCTGACATCTTACGAAAATGTAAACAGATTTCGTCTATCAAATTTGAAAATCCCTACTGCTCTCTGATTGTTTCAAACCCGCTCCTTTTAATGTAGTCTGGGATATTCGACTACTTGAAATGGGGGGAAAAGGTTCCGATGAACGAATTATAATAATTTGAGTGCGTTATTTCAATAAATTACTCGAAAAATCGAATTGATTGAAGCGAAGTAATGGGATTCACTAGGAATTAGATGGTTTATAAAACTTGAATAACTAATAATCATTATTTCGGTCACAGAACGTATTCAGGTCAACATTTTTTATCACTTTCGTTCACCTAATTGATTAACACATTTCAGTATTCGCCCTCAGGAGACCAGTGACAGGGTTATTAATTTCTAGCGACGAAAACTTTCAAAGTCCTGAAAAAAATTATCAGGACCATGGCTGTGCATAAGACCAAAAAAATATCGTTAGTAATCTTTTCCTACATCCCTGTCAATTGACAGATTTCAGTGTTCGCCCTCAGGAGACCAGTGACGGCGTTATTAATTTCTAGCGACGAAAAATTTCAAAGTCCCGAAAAAAATTATCAGGACCATGGCTGTGCATAAGACCGAATAAATATCGTTAGTAATCTTTTCCTACATCCTTGTCAAGTGACAGATTTCAGTGTTCGCCCTCAGGAGACCAGTGACGGCCTTATTAATTTCTAGCGACGAAAAATTTCAAAGTCCTGAAAAAAATTATCAGGACCATGGCTGTGCATAAGACCAAAAAAATATCGTTAGTAATCTTTTCCTACATCCTTGTCAATTGACATATTTCAGTGTTCGCCCTCAGGAGACCAGTGACGGCGTTATTAATTTCTAGCGACGAAAAATTTCAAAGTCCTGAAAAAATTATAAGGACCATGGCTGTGCATAAGACGAAAAAAATATCGTTAGTAATCTTTTCCTACATCCTTGTCAATTGACAGTCTTCGGACTTATTTTATTTTCATGAATATCCTACTTGATGTACTTGATTCACGGTATCCGTTTGTCACATTCTTCCCGGGACATCCTGTATATTGATTTTCTTTAAGAGTTGTCGGTATGTCACTGCAATATATTTTGTTTTATGGAAGCGGAGAGAGTGGTGATTCTTGAGGTGTATCTTCCATTGGACTTTACTTCTAGATTCTGAGTTGCCAAGTTTAATTTTCAATCTTCTATTCTCTAGATATGATCCTATTATATGGATACGATATGATGGTGTTTTTTTCTGTACAATTTGTATAGCGAACCCTTAATCCTCATACTGTCAAATACTTCATTAGTGTCATCCTGCTCTGGACATCTCATTGACTTGCCCAAAGCAAACTGTTAGTATCACATTCAATGAATCAGTTAAAAAATTCAATTTTGCCAGGTCCAATTTTCCACTTCTCTACAATATGATTTTGGGTGCAGACTGGGCATTCTTAGATAACCATAATAACGTGAACTCAGCTGCAGAATCATTCGCTGACGACTTCAAGCTTTACAGGGTCATATCAACTTCGAATGACTGTAGGTTACTACAACAAAATTGCTTAACGAATGGTGTTCTATAAATAAACTGCCACTAAATATCAATAATAAGGCTCTGAAAAGGGGAGTATACCAGACAGCCATGCTGGGTTCAACCACAGACTCGAAAATTACAGAAAAATTCGAATGAAATGAAATCTGTAATCGAATAAATGCTTATGCTTACCTGTCTAGTCTCCAACTTTATTGTTTTGAATAAAAAATCAATACTTTCTGTTAACTATTCTTCAAAAAAGCACGCAACAATAGAGCACAATAACTGAGAAATTGACATTACCATCTGTAATTTTCGAGTCTATGGTTGGACCCAGTCAGCCTGTCTGGCATACCTATCTTTTTAGTGCTCTATTAATAAGTGTAAAACCACAGAACATAAAATATAAGAAGTGATATCTGCCTACTAAACCCTTACAACACTCGAGACATTTGAACTATTGTTTTGAGCTAACAAACATTCATGAGCAACCAAAGGTCTTACAATTTCAGTACAGTTGAAAATCTTCCAAGCAATTGTTGACAAATTTTGAAGCATTTCTTCATATAGAAAATCACACTTGTATTAAAAAAATCATGTTAGTCACTATAGGTAGCCATTACACTATAACACTGGTTCATTCGTAAGGCAGAGATACATCCAAAAAAGAGAATGATTGCTATAACCTTATTGCATATCAAAGAAACAGAAAATATAACTTTAATCTCCTCACAAATACAAATATTGGCAATATTCAAACAATTATTGCACTTGAAACTCCACTTTTTCACTTCCCTCTTCGACTCATACAAAACAACACCAATTCAATAAAAATGGCAGCATTGACAATATGTTGACAATTACATCCATCCCATTTAAATTTGACATAACTTGGATTTAGCTCAGACATACGTCACTGCTTGGCTCCGCCCCCAAAATAAATGACCATAACCTATAGTCTGAGGAACACAATAATTGAGCATGACTACACAATAAGCCAGGTACTGTTGGATAGGGTGCAGCAGGTTGAGGATTTGGGGATTGAATTTGATCAGAGTTTGACATTTGGTCATCATTATGACCATATTGCAACAGCTGCAAAGAGAATGCTTGGCCTCATCTTCAGGGCATGTCTAGATTTTGAGGATCCCAACTGTTTTACTGCTCTCTTCAATTCATTTGTTCGCTCCAGGCTCCATTATGGCAGTATTGTTTGGGGTCCAATATACAGGGTGTTCTGATTGGTTTCCGACAGATTGAAATAGGTCATAGATCACATCATTTTAAGCAAAAAAGTTCCGATGAACATGGGTCCGGAAATGCTTCGTTTCCGAGATACAGGGTGTTAAAGTTGAAAACATAATTCGCGTTTTCTTTAAATTATACGACTGATTCCAAATAACTGCATGAAAGTTGGTACATAGGGTTTTTTGAGGTGAGAAATTCAAATTTGTGGTTGATTTGGTTGTATTTTCTAGAGGGCGCCACTGCCAATCATTTCGTCCCCTTCAAACCGTTGCATTTTTTTTGTGCTACCCTGTACGTCATCTTGAACTAGAAAAATAATTCAGAACACTTACAAACAACAATTACATAGCATACCACTCCTAAGTACTTATTTGTGGGCAATGGAAAATCCGCATGCATTTCGCCTTAGAAATTTTCAAAATGAATTTAAATTAAATATTTGAATGGGGATAATTTTCGGAGAAGTTTTGGGACCCTTTGGCGTTAAATGCATTTTTCTCTGAAACGATTGCTCCTAGCGACTTCGATTATGTATACCTTTTTTAAGTAAAAAGGATGAGAGAATCGATTTTTCAAGTCCAAAACGGTGTACAGGGTAGCAGTTGCAACGGTTTACATGGGTTGAGATGGTTTCCGCTGGCGCCCTCGAGAAAATAAAACTAAATCGACCACAAATTTGAATTTATCGTCCCAAAAAAAACCTGTATATGAATTTTCATGAAAGTATTTCGAAGCAGTCAAAACATATTAAAGAAAACGTGAATTATTTTTTCAACTTTAACACCCTGTAACTCGGAAACGAAGCGTTTCCGGACCCATGTTCATAGGAACTTTTTTGCTTGAAATGATGTGATCTACCACCAATTTCAGTTTGTCGGAAACAAATCAAAACACCCTGTATAGTGTACACATCAGCTGGAGTCTGTTCAGAGGCAGTTCTTCAAGTTCTTGGCATTCAGGTTGGATGGAGTTCTGACCATAACACACTTCAGTTCTCATACTTATCTTCAGAGAACAGGAGAGTCTATTGCTTGTGCCTTGTAATCTTAAAGCTGCTTAATTTGTATGTATGCTATGTGTCTACAGTTCAATAGTGCCGATGTTGATGTTTTCAATGATGGTGTGCGTGATTTTAAACTAAAATTACGAGACCTACTGCAACCTAGGCAGATACATGTTCAGCCTTTTCATATTTAATTTTGTGTCCACTCAGTTAGCTTTGTTTTATTACTTTTAATATCAACTTTGTACCGAAAGTATGTTGTCTTATAATTGGGAGAACCTCCTGTTTAGATCTCATTTTTTAATACATTTGACACATCGTTTTCGTACTGCATGTACAACTATGCAAAGTTCATAAAGTATCTGACGCATTTCTGCACAACACAATTTTATTTTGTTGATTGAGATCCTTCCGAGTCTGAAAGCGAATTAGATATACTTTTTCTTTCAAAGTATTCTGGACATAAAAATCCAAAGGCGTAAAGGTAAGGTCAGATGCATCCGTTTGTCCGACTGTACGATGATACGACAGCTCTCCTATAGGCTACGTGGAGTTCTGACAGATGTCTATGGTCCAGGCGAGATTGGAGGACCAACAATAATCTACAATGAACTGATTATTGCAATCCGATTGCGACTTATTGAGGAATTTTGTGGTTTTTCGATACTAGAACTTATTATTCATTAAATTATACTAATACATATAATTTCACCTTAATTCTCTCAAAAAGCAGATCAAAATATCTGTTAAATATGCCATATTTCTGTGTTATGTGGGCTGTGATACCAAAGAAGGAACTAAAAACTTACAAATTCTAGTTTTTTCAGGTGAATTAAAATATGGAATTCAAATTACAACAATGAAGAATATCACTGATACGAATTTATGCAGTAGCTTTGGTATTTTCATTTCAGTACTGTATAATTGTTAGATGAACTTGCGTTATTGAAAGTGTTGTAAATAATAGACTGTTATTGGACATGAAAAGAAAATCATCCTTTTTGACGCTCGTTATGAAGACTTTGAGTCCTAAAGTATAAAACATGAAAAATTTAATGAAGAGAAATGAGGAATGAAGACATTGGATAATGCATGGAAGTAGGTACTTACCTTAGACAAAGGTTTAAGATACTTACTGTAATGCTTTCATTTTTAGGACATTCTAAACGAGACTCGAAAACGAAATATTTCCGAATAGTTGGCGATGTTGTTACAAACTTTACATACATTAAATATTCAACGTTTCAAACCAATAACAATCGTTTTCTCACGTCCAATATGAATAAGTCAAATTCAACTTCACAATTATAAAGTATTGAAATGAAAGTACCAAAAATACTGCATAAATTCGTGTCAGTTATATTTTTCATTGATGTAATCCAATTTATTCAATATAAAACATGAACGTAGGTATCTATTTGCTTCATCCGATGTCTCATTCCTTTCATTAAAATTGTCATGTTTTATTTTTCATAGCTCAAAGTCTTTATAAGAAGCCTTAAAGAAATGTTTTCTTTTCAAATCCAATAACAGTCTAATATATTTTCTCACTTTCAACATGAAATGTCGAGTTCATCTAAGCAATAACACAGTATTGAAATGAAAATACAAACACTACTGCATAAAATCGCATTAGTGATATTATTCATTGTTGTAATTTAAATTCCATATTTTAATTCACCTGGAGAAAATAAAATTTGTAAAATATTTAGTTTCTTCCTTGCTGTCACAGCCCACTAGAATACAAGACAATGGCATATTTAACTGATATTTTGAATATTTGATCTGCATTTGACGAGAATTCAGGTGAAATTATATTCATTAGTCTAATTTAATATGAATAAATGTTCAAAGTGCCGAAAAACCACAAAATTCCTCAATAAATCGCACTCAGATTACAATAATCAGTTCATTATAGGTTAATGTTGGTCCTCCGGTCACGTCCAGCTGTCAGAACTGCTCGTAACCTATTGGTCAACATTTTTGGCGCCGATAACGTCTGTCACATGCTTCCGTGTACGTTCGTACGAAATGACATGATAAAAGGCGGGAAATTTTGAATTTAGACGAACTAGGTTTACTTTCCTGGTATCTGTGTGTGTGTATGCCACAAACATATGTATTGTGGTTTGGTTGTTGGTTCAAATCGACGCGGACGTTGAAAATCTTAATATGTAATAATAATAATTTTATAATGGAATTTGGCGAGACATATGCTCAGTTGCAGGAACGCCCATTAAAATTTAAAGGTCCATTAAACCCTTAATCCTCCATTAGTTCCTTGTAATAATGGAGGATTAAGAGTTTAATGGACCTTTAAATTTTAATGGACGTTCCTGCAACTGACACTTATGCAGATAATAATGATGCCATCGTTAATAATGTAAGACTCAAATTATTACATGTATGTTCAAATTTTCAGTTGTAACATTTCACAGGAATATCCAAATGCTTGTGAAGAGTTCACAGTAGAAGAACTCTTAATAATTTGCGTGATGGCACGGCCACCCTTATGGGATTATCGCCTGCCTCTGTCAGAAAGAGGAAAAACTAGACGACAGGCATTATGGCAGGAAATTCATCATGAGTTCGGGGAAAGAGAAGAATTCTCTATTGATTTCTTAATGAAAAAATGGAGAAACCTACGCGATACCTACGTGAGGATTAAAAATGAATACGTGCAGAGTGGGTCGGAATTTATCAAAATAAAATGGGAATATGTACTTCGAGCAGATGAGTTTCCTTGATGATACCATATCATATCGTCCTACAGTGTCAAATGTTTTGTCTCGGGACTGTATTGAAGCCTCATCCTCTTCAAATATGTCACCGAACACTTCCATTCCATCAGGGTCTTAAGTACACCTTGAAGAAAGAAAAAGCGGAAAAAGAAAAAAAGAAGACAAGGTTGAAAACGCCATACTAGAAACACTGAACAAGTTAACCGAACCAGAGGAGCAGTCTACTGCAATGAATCCAATCTGCAGTAAAATTTCAGAACTGCTCATGCAAATGCCACAGAGGCCCAGAACTCTTCAGGAAATAAAACTCCTGCAGGTTGCTTTTGAAGGAGCAGAAGAATACTTAAAATTATAGGTATCAAAAATATAATAGAACTCATAAGAATTATGTTGTTAATTTATTTTCCTGATGACTTCTATCACGGCCTTCTAAATTTCCGGGCCGGTCATAGCCAAGAGCGGCAACGCTGTAGAGTGGTATGCCTTCCCGACATATACAAGCACTGCCTTCTAAAGTAGCCTCTATGAACAGTTATGTTACAGGCGCATGCGTGAGAGCTAGTAAACATCTAGTGGTAAATTATTAAGTAATAAAAGCACTTATCGTTCCTAATATCAATAGAATAGGTGAAGGTATCAGTCACAAGGAACTATTTATGTATATTTATTCAGCAGCGCAACGTTTCGGGAAATTTATTCCCTTCCTCAGGCTAAAAACAATTTTACCTAAATTAGTAATGGGTAGCATGAGATCTTGTATATGAACTAACTACAAAATTACTCTTAACAACAACACAATATAAAACAAACACACAGGTTAACCTGTATTACAATTGAAAAAACAAACAATCAACATTCGAAACTGGAACATAAAAAACGGATATGAAAATTACACCAGCTCACCTTGTGAATAAGAAATTACGATGTTAATCATTTGAAGAAATCGAAATTCGTGGAGAAAATAAAAATAACAATTTTCTTTCATTTCGGGGATCCAAACAAACTCTCTGACGTATCGGTCGCAGGTTCATCCATTCGAATGTAACACAGAACTGCACCAGATGGAAAGTGAATGTGAAAGTGAAAGTGGTCGTGAATGTGAAAATAAGTGAATTATAGTTAACTATCGTGATTGTTTGAGTGCTATAAAGAGTGAAAGTGTTTGTGATATTGGTGTTAGTGAATTTTCCTCAGGATAACTACTTTCGCCTTTTCGTAAATGTCTCTAACCTATAATCAAATTCATTTTCTTCGAAAAATGGTAGGAATGTTTTCTATTTTATTATTCATCGTGTAGAAATATTATCCGTTCAAAAAAATTAACGATATTTCAGTTGTTCCAGTTTGCCGAAATATGAACAGCTTTTGTAGATGAGGGCCATCCGCGAAATTTCATTCCAACAAAAGTTTGATTCGTAAAAAAATTTCGATTCCAACGATATAATTGAGTTCGATAAACATTCACAAGCAGATGGAACAATTAAATTACTTTCTGTGAGAGCAAAAAATTAATAGAACTGACCCATTAAATTTAATTATCGTTCATACCTATGTGCTCTATTTTAGAAAATACCTACCTATTTTGAACGACAACGAAACTGTTTTTTGAGGAGTTTTGAACAAAAATCAATTTTATGTGAACTGATTATTCATAGCATTCAATTGCACTTTTATTACCCATTCAAAATTGACAGGAACTTGTAGGTATTGTGATTTGAATTCGAAGTTCATTCTAAATTCGCTTAGTTCCATTTTTTCAAACCTTTCACAATAATTACGTGAAGAATACGAAGGATGATAATTACATAGAAAGAGTGGAAATAATTATATTGCAGTCAATTCCATTTTGAAAGTTATAGTTTTTTGGCGATAGACACCTACCTGTGCATTTTGCTGAACAATAAATGGTTTAAACCATCCACCAATTCGCTTTAGTTTCAATTTTTTTCATTTATATCCAATTCATTGACTGATCAGGGCATACTTCTACCCCTTTTTCAAATATTCATCGGAAAACACACTAAATAATATCAGGAAATGAAATTCGAAATATCGTATCTCTCGTGCAAACGGTATACCTCCCAAAGATCGTCTTTTGCGACGTTGCCGCTTGAGGCGCCCAGCCATGTCTTTAGAAGGCCGTGCTTCTATTCTGTTTATATCTTTCTTGCACATGTTTAAATATTTCGCGCACACAGGTCTTCCTGTTTATTGCGTTTTTCTTCCTTCTTCTTATTGATAATAACGATTAAAGCAAAATTGTAAAACTTTTCTTTTTTACTAACGATCTATTATTATTGATTTTCGAAACCTGCTTGTAGATGAACTCGAATCGCAACAGAATGAAAACTGAACGTTTGAGGTCGTGAGTGAAGTTATGTTCCATCCGATATCGGACAAAAGTTAAGATATTTTAATTTTATACGACCTCGCACGAACGGGTCCATCCATCGGATGATTATTGGCGACAAAATTGTGGACTAATAGGATAGCCGTCGTATCATCGTGCTGTCGGACAACGGATGCATCTTACCTTACCTTAAGGTTGGGGTTCTCTGCGGCCATCTGAAAGTATCTTTCAATCCTGTGCATTTCATCCAATATGTTTGTCAAGTTGCTTTGGATTAATGATTTCTTCAGCACTAAAGTGATCGGAAAGTATAACTGGTCCGAAAAGTTCTCCTCTCCTGACTCACGTTGATACTTAACTCATGTTGTAAATAAAAAACAATAGTCGGATGGGGGGTTTTCCTTTGCCATACATGGTTATTTCGTAAATTTATCACACCTGATTTCGTGAAAGGGCCTCATAAGTCCATGCTATACTTTGGCCTCCCACTCTCTTGAATTTTTTTGATACCACCTACAAAATGTGAGTCTGGTCTCAGCATCTACAAGTAACAAATGAATTGAAGAATCACGAAGAGTTTCGAAATAGATTAAATTTTAGTTCGAAATTTTTAGACTTTAGTGACGAATGTGCACGCCGCACCGAATGAGCGTTTATACGGACAATTCTTCTTTCTGACGCACGAACCGTATGAGCATGTGTTCGAAGCCGCTCCAGCGGATGTGTCAGTTCAGTGCTTACGAACGTAAGCGATGGAAAACTTGAGTTGTGCTAGTGCCTCTTTCATAATTCTGTTCGATTTGCTCAAGAAGGAGAGACGACGGAGTACTTGAATATAGAGGCGGTCAAGTGCATATACTGTTGAAATTAATTCGAATTGAAAACTATTAAATTAATAAAAAAATAGATATTAATACAAACAAATTTTTTTTGCAAATTAGTCGTATAATACCCACTTGAAGTTTGGCCACTTTGAGAGTAGACACCCTGTGTATTAAAAATACATAGGTATATGCAATTTATCTTCTTTGAAAGGAATTGTGAAATGCAATGTTTCATTGAGATTGATATTCAAGGAGAATTGCTCTTGCCTATATTTAATCTGGGATGACAGTACTAAAATTCCTCCAACCGATGTATGACATATTTAGCTATTTGGAAAAACATTGCTTAGAGAAAAATTTCTATTACGATTTATTCAGATGGATATATTTTTCACAATAAGACAGATGTTTGCTGAAATTTTTACCTGGAAATATTCCATTCATCACAAATCTTTTTCATACATATTTGTAAATAATCAACAGTTTGTGTCAATGGCGGTTTGGAAACTTGTGTAGGGGCAAACAGCTGATTATTCACAAATATGTATGAAAAAGATTTGTGATTAATGGAATATTTCCAGGTAAAAATTTCAGCAAGCATTGTAAAAGATGTGCATGATTTTTTTGGTAAGAATAAGCATCTACCGCGAAACGGGGTGAGATTGTCAAGAAATGTAAAATAAAATAAAATGAAACACACTATTGTTGTTATTGAAATCTTTGGCTATCGATTTCGGAATATTATTCCATCATCAGGCCAGCTGAAAGTATACAAATATAAAAACATGTATTTATCTAGGCGAGAGTAGAGTATGCAACTTACTGTCTTGAATTAAAATGAACAGAAACGTGTTTAAAAACATTAAAAATATTAAAAATGGTTCTCTCGGTCAGAATTGTTAAATTTGAATTTTAGTCAACCTTTATATTGATGTATCTTCTTGTGGGAATGTCAACTGAATCTGGAACTATAGGATATGTGCGAAATGTGATATCTAATATGTTGTTATTATCGGTGGTCTATTGGTGGCGGGAATTTTTGAATTTTATTTATTGTTGTTTTTCAAGAATCTATGAGTTTAAAAATACTTCTTCTGTCGAATTCTATATTATCATTAAGTAAAAAATTGGTTGTCTTTATTTTTTAAAATTTCTAGTTGTTCAAGTAATATTATTTTATGGTAGTTATTTTCTTTATGAAGTATTTTCAGATTATTTAATGTGATATGATGTCCGGTATCGTTTAAATGTGTGCCTAAAGCGGAATGGGGTTGATTTCTTTTATGTTCTTTGAATCTTTTTTCTAACATTACGAGTTGTCATTCCTATGTAAAATGAAGGGCAGTTTGTGCATGTTATCTCATAGACTCCGCTGGATTGTTCGAGTTTAGTTTTCATTTATTATTAATCAGTATATCTGCTATTGTTCTGTGTCGTTTACTTGTTAGTGTGTAATTGTATTTCTCTAAAGTATGTTTTAATTTTTCATGTAGATCTTTGTAGTATGGTGTTGATATGAAATATTTCCTGATTGGTGTGTGGGGGTAGATCTTATCTAGAATTATTTTTCTTTTCATGATGTTAGAATTTCGTCGATATATGATCTAGAATATTCATTTTCTCTGCCTATTTGGTATATTATATCTAGTTCTTTCTTATAATTTTCTGGTGTAGAGGGGGTGTTAAAAAGTCTATGAAATAAAAATCTAAATGCGGCTCTCTTCATTGTGGGTGCGTGGTATGAGCTAAAAGGAATGATGGTATTAGTTTGTGTTGGTTTCCTGTAGATTCGAAAAGAAAAACATTATCGTCTTTTAGTGTTATGCTCAGATCTAGGAAATTCAGTGAATTTGCTATGGCGTGTTCTATGGTGAATTTAATTTTATATTTGGAGTTGATTTCTTGGTAGAATTCTTCAAGTTCAGCGTTTGTTCCTGACCATAAGCAAAAGATGTCGTCCACGTATCTTTTCCAGATTATTATGTTTTTACTATGTGGTAGGAGCATTATTTGTTTTTCTACGTGATCTACATAGTTATCCGCTATGAGTCCGCTAGATGGTAGGCCCATGGGTAATCCGTCTTTCATAGTATATAATTTTTCGTCAAATATGAAAAAGTTTTGTTCGGTTATTAACTGACTAAGTTTCATTATATTTTCTATATCCTCAGTTTCCAAATTTAAGCTGTTATCGTTGCTTTGATGAGTTGTTAATTGTTCTCTGAGTAAATTGAGGGATTCATTAATTGGGACGTTGGTATAGAGGTTAACTATGTCAAAGGATAAAATCATATATGTTTTATCGGATTTTAATTCGAGGGATTGAATTTCCTTTATTAGTTCTAGAGAATTTTTTATGGAACAATTCGATCTGTATTTTAGTTTTCTATTGAAGAAGTCATTAATAAATTTTGAAATTTTGTGACATGGGGATGATATTGCCGAAATTATTGGTCTTATGCTCTTATCTGTTTTATGAAGTTTAATTGTGCTGTACATTTTTGGTAATTGTGGGTTCTTTTCTTTCAAAGTATGAATTGTTTCGCTGAATTTTTTCAATGTTGGAAGGGTTGTTTTCAATGTATTGTTTACTTTGGTTGAATATTTTTGTAACGGGTTATTTTTACATTGTATTATATTATTTTCGGTGAAAAATTTGAGTGTTTTCTCGATGTACATATTCTTTTCTAACAATACTAGTCCTGCGTTTTTGTCAGCTTTAGTTAATATTAGGTTGTTGTCATTTATTTTCTCTCGTATTGTTTTTATAGTTGTTGCTATTTGTTTATTGTTAATGACTTGTTTTTTGTTGCATACTCTTACCTTTTCATTTTTATAAAGGATAAGGTCCTCCGTTAAAGCATCAGTCACTTTTTGGTAATCTGGGTTTTTCCTTATTTGAACTTCCAGGTCAACTGCAGTCTTGTGAACATTCATATTTTTAGGAACCGGTGCGAATTTATGTCCCAGGTTCATTATTCTCATTTCTTCCTCGTTCAGAGTTATATTTGAGAGGTTCGTGAATTTGTTGTAAAATTCATGGGGCTTTGGTGTATCAGGATTTACCAGGTGGTTCTCTATTTGTCTCTGTCTGGGTGTGTGTTCTTTTCTTTTTCCTCGATTAGTTTTCTGAGTTTAATTTCCTCTTTCTATCTGCTTCCCAGTTTGAATAGAATACATCTTCTTCTATTGTATCGACTAAAATCTGGTATTCTAAGGTATGTAGATATTTTTGTAGGTGATGGTGAAAGAATTTAAGCTTACTGTCGATGATTCCTGATTGTTATATTGTTCTTATTATCTTTCTTAAGTAGTGTTGACTGTATTTGGTTCTTATTGTAGTTAGATGGTATTTTGATGTTTAGAAATTTTGGTGTGACATTATTCCTTTTGCATTGTTGGAGAAAATGTATATGGTTGTTGATGCGATGTCTTTTGTTCATTGTATACTTCAGGTGTTGGAAGACTTTGGATAGCTCCAATTTTTCAATTTTACAAATGAATTCTTCCATAGTATGTTCTCTCGAAATCAAGAAATGTAAAATAAAAAATAAAACACACTATTGTTGTTTATTAAAATCTTTGGCTATCGATTTCGGAATATTATTCCATCATCAGGCCAGCTGAAAGTATACAAATATAAAAACATGTATTTATCTAGGCGAGAGTATGCAACTTACTGTCTTGAATTAAAATGAACAGAAACTGTTTAAAAACATTAAAAATATTAAAAATGGTTCTCCTCGGTCAGAATTGTTAAAATTTGAATTTTAGTCAACCTTTATTATTGATGTATCTTTCTTGTGGGAATGTCAACTGAATCTGGAACTATAGGATATGTGCGAAATGTGATATCTAATATGTTATTATCGGTGGTCTATTGGTGGCGGGAATTTTTGAATTTTATTTATTGTTGTTTTTCAAGAATCTATGAGTTTAAAAATACTTCTTCTGTCGAATTCTATATTATCATTAAGTAAAAATTGGTTGTCTTTATTTTTTAAAATTTCTAGTTGTTCAAGTAATATTATTTTATGGTAGTTATTTTCTTTATGAAGTATTTTCAGATTATTTAATGTGATATGATGTCCGGTATCGTTTAAATGTGTGCCTAAAGCGGAATGGGGTTGATTTCTTTTATGTTCTTTGAATCTTTTTTCTACATTACGAGTTGTCATTCCTATGTAAAATGAAGGGCAGTTTGTGCATGTTATCTCATAGACTCCGCTGGATTGTTCGAGTTTAGTTTTCATTTTATTATTAATCAGTATATCTGCTATTGTTCTGTGTCGTTTACTTGTTAGTGTGTAATTGTATTTCTCTAAAGTATGTTTTAATTTTTCATGTAGATCTTTGTAGTATGGTGTTGATATGAAATATTTCCTGATTGGTGTGTGGGGGTAGATCTTATCTAGAATTATTTTTCTTTTCATTGATGTTAGAATTTCGTCGATATATGATCTAGAATATTCATTTTCTCTGCCTATTTGGTATATTATATCTAGTTCTTTCTTATAATTTTCTGGTGTTAGAGGGGTGTTAAAAAGTCTATGAAATAAAAATCTAAATGCGGCTCTCTTCATTGTGGGTGCGTGGTATGAGCTAAAAGGAATGATGGTATTAGTTTGTGTTGGTTTCCTGTAGATTTCGAAAAGAAAAACATTATCGTCTTTTAGTGTTATGCTCAGATCTAGGAAATTCAGTGAATTTGCTATGGCGTGTTCTATGGTGAATTTAATTTTATATTTGGAGTTGATTTCTTGGTAGAATTCTTCAAGTTCAGCGTTTGTTCCTGACCATAAGCAAAAGATGTCGTCCACGTATCTTTTCCAGATTATTATGTTTTTACTATGTGGTAGGAGCATTATTTGTTTTTCTACGTGATCTACATAGTTATCCGCTATGAGTCCGCTAGATGGTAGGCCCATGGGTAATCCGTCTTTCATAGTATATAATTTTTCGTCAAATATGAAAAAGTTTTGTTCGGTTATTAACTGACTAAGTTTCATTATATTTTCTATATCCTCAGTTTCCAAATTTAAGCTGTTATCGTTGCTTTGATGAGTTGTTAATTGTTCTCTGAGTAAATTGAGGGATTCATTAATTGGGACGTTGGTATAGAGGTTAACTATGTCAAAGGATAAAATCATATATGTTTTATCGGATTTTAATTCGAGGGATTGAATTTCCTTTATTAGTTCTAGAGAATTTTTTATGGAACAATTCGATCTGTATTTTAGTTTTCTATTGAAGAAGTCATTAATAAATTTTGAAATTTTGTGACATGGGGATGATATTGCCGAAATTATTGGTCTTATGCTCTTATCTGTTTTATGAAGTTTAATTGTGCTGTACATTTTTGGTAATTGTGGGTTCTTTTCTTTCAAAGTATGAATTGTTTCGCTGAATTTTTTCAATGTTGGAAGGGTTGTTTTCAATGTATTGTTTACTTTGGTTGAATATTTTTGTAACGGGTTATTTTTACATTGTATTATATTATTTTCGGTGAAAAATTTGAGTGTTTTCTCGATGTACATATTCTTTTCTAACAATACTAGTCCTGCGTTTTTGTCAGCTTTAGTTAATATTAGGTTGTTGTCATTTATTTTCTCTCGTATTGTTTTTATAGTTGTTGCTATTTGTTTATTGTTAATGACTTGTTTTTTGTTGCATACTCTTACCTTTTCATTTTTATAAAGGATAAGGTCCTCCGTTAAAGCATCAGTCACTTTTTGGTAATCTGGGTTTTTCCTTATTTGAACTTCCAGGTCAACTGCAGTCTTGTGAACATTCATATTTTTAGGAACCGGTGCGAATTTATGTCCCAGGTTCATTATTCTCATTTCTTCCTCGTTCAGAGTTATATTTGAGAGGTTCGTGAATTTGTTGTAAAATTCATGGGGCTTTGGTGTATCAGGATTTACCAGGTGGTTCTCTATTTGTCTCTGTCTGGGTGTGTTCTTTTCTTTTTCCTCGATTAGTTTTCTGAGTTTAATTTTCCTCTTTCTATCTGCTTCCCAGTTTGAATAGAATACATCTTCTTCTATTGTATCGACTAAAATCTGGTATTCTAAGGTATGTAGATATTTTTGTAGGTGATGGTGAAAGAATTTAAGCTTACTGTCGATGATTCCTGATTGTTTATATTGTCTTCTTATTTCTTTCTTAAGTAGTGTTGACTGTATTTGGTTCTTATTGTAGTTAGATGGTATTTTGATGTTTAGAAATTTTGGTGTGACATTATTCCTTTTGCATTGTTGGAGAAAATGTATATGGTTGTTGATGCGATGTCTTTTGTTCATTGTATACTTCAGGTGTTGGAAGACTTTGGATAGCTCCAATTTTTCAATTTTACAAATGAATTCTTCCATAGTATGTTCTCTCGAAATCAAGAAATGTAAAATAAAATAAAACACACTATTGTTGTTTATTAAAATCTTTGGCTATCGATTTCGGAATATTATTCCATCATCAGGCCAGCTGAAAGTATACAAATATAAAAACATGTATTTATCTAGGCGAGAGTATGCAACTTACTGTCTTGAATTAAAATGAACAGAAACTGTTTAAAAACATTAAAAATATTAAAAATGGTTCTCCTCGGTCAGAATTGTTAAAATTTGAATTTTAGTCAACCTTTATTATTGATGTATCTTTCTTGTGGGAATGTCAACTGAATCTGGAACTATAGGATATGTGCGAAATGTGATATCTAATATGTTATTATCGGTGGTCTATTGGTGGCGGGAATTTTTGAATTTTATTTATTGTTGTTTTTCAAGAATCTATGAGTTTAAAAATACTTCTTCTGTCGAATTCTATATTATCATTAAGTAAAAATTGGTTGTCTTTATTTTTTAAAATTTCTAGTTGTTCAAGTAATATTATTTTATGGTAGTTATTTTCTTTATGAAGTATTTTCAGATTATTTAATGTGATATGATGTCCGGTATCGTTTAAATGTGTGCCTAAAGCGGAATGGGGTTGATTTCTTTTATGTTCTTTGAATCTTTTTTCTACATTACGAGTTGTCATTCCTATGTAAAATGAAGGGCAGTTTGTGCATGTTATCTCATAGACTCCGCTGGATTGTTCGAGTTTAGTTTTCATTTTATTATTAATCAGTATATCTGCTATTGTTCTGTGTCGTTTACTTGTTAGTGTGTAATTGTATTTCTCTAAAGTATGTTTTAATTTTTCATGTAGATCTTTGTAGTATGGTGTTGATATGAAATATTTCCTGATTGGTGTGTGGGGGTAGATCTTATCTAGAATTATTTTTCTTTTCATTGATGTTAGAATTTCGTCGATATATGATCTAGAATATTCATTTTCTCTGCCTATTTGGTATATTATATCTAGTTCTTTCTTATAATTTTCTGGTGTTAGAGGGGTGTTAAAAAGTCTATGAAATAAAAATCTAAATGCGGCTCTCTTCATTGTGGGTGCGTGGTATGAGCTAAAAGGAATGATGGTATTAGTTTGTGTTGGTTTCCTGTAGATTTCGAAAAGAAAAACATTATCGTCTTTTAGTGTTATGCTCAGATCTAGGAAATTCAGTGAATTTGCTATGGCGTGTTCTATGGTGAATTTAATTTTATATTTGGAGTTGATTTCTTGGTAGAATTCTTCAAGTTCAGCGTTTGTTCCTGACCATAAGCAAAAGATGTCGTCCACGTATCTTTTCCAGATTATTATGTTTTTACTATGTGGTAGGAGCATTATTTGTTTTTCTACGTGATCTACATAGTTATCCGCTATGAGTCCGCTAGATGGTAGGCCCATGGGTAATCCGTCTTTCATAGTATATAATTTTTCGTCAAATATGAAAAGTTTTGTTCGGTTATTAACTGACTAAGTTTCATTATATTTTCTATATCCTCAGTTTCCAAATTTAAGCTGTTATCGTTGCTTTGATGAGTTGTTAATTGTTCTCTGAGTAAATTGAGGGATTCATTAATTGGGACGTTGGTATAGAGGTTAACTATGTCAAAGGATAAAATCATATATGTTTTATCGGATTTTAATTCGAGGGATTGAATTTCCTTTATTAGTTCTAGAGAATTTTTTATGGAACAATTCGATCTGTATTTTAGTTTTCTATTGAAGAAGTCATTAATAAATTTTGAAATTTTGTGACATGGGGATGATATTGCCGAAATATTGGTCTTATGCTCTTATTGTTTTATGAAGTTTAATTGTGCTGTACATTTTTGGTAATTGTGGGTTCTTTTCTTTCAAAGTATGAATTGTTTCGCTGAATTTTTTCAATGTTGGAAGGGTTGTTTTCAATGTATTGTTTACTTTGGTTGAATATTTTTGTAACGGGTTATTTTTACATTGTATTATATTATTTTCGGTGAAAAATTTGAGTGTTTTCTCGATGTACATATTCTTTTCTAACAATACTAGTCCTGCGTTTTTGTCTTAGTTAATATATTAATCAGGAATCATCGACAATAAGCTTAAATTCTTTCACCATCACCTACAAAATATCTACATACCTTAGAATACCAGATTTTAGTCGATACAATAGAAGAAGATGTATTTATTCAAACTGGGAGCAGATAGAAAGAGGAAAATTAAACTCAGAACTAATCGAGAAAAAGAAAAGAACACACCAGACAGAGACAAATAGAGAACCACCTGGTAAATCCTGATACACCAAAGCCCCATGAATTTTACAACAAATTCACGAACCTCTCAAATATAACTCTGAACGAGGAAGAAATGAGAATAATGAACCTGGGACATAAATTCGCACCGGTTCCTAAAAATATGAATGTTCACAGACTGCAGTTGACCTGGAAGTTCAAATAAGGAAAAACCCAGATTACCAAAAAGTGACTGATGCTTTAACGGAGGACCTTATCCTTTATAAAAATGAAAAGGTAAGAGTATGCAACAAAAAACAAGTCATTAACAATAAACAAATAGCAACAACTATAAAAACAATACGAGAGAAAATAAATGACAACAACCTAATATTAACTAAAGCTGACAAAAACGCAGGACTAGTATTGTTAGAAAAGAATATGTACATCGAGAAAACACTCAAATTTTTCACCGAAAATAATATAATACAATGTAAAAATAACCCGTTACAAAAATATTCAACCAAAGTAAACAATACATTGAAAACAACCCTTCCAACATTGAAAAAATTCAGCGAAACAATTCATACTTTGAAAGAAAAGAACCCACAATTACCAAAAATGTACAGCACAATTAACTTCATAAAACAGATAAGAGCATAAGACCAATAATTTCGGCAATATCATCCCCATGTCACAAAATTTCAAAATTTATTAATGACTTCTTCAATAGAAAACTAAAATACAGATCGAATTGTTCCATAAAAAATTCTCTAGAACTAATAAAGGAAATTCAATCCCTCGAATTAAAATCCGATAAACATATATGATTTTATCCTTTGACATAGTTAACCTCTATACCAACGTCCCAATTAATGAATCCCTCAATTTACTCAGAGAACAATTAACAACTCATCAAAGCAACGATAACAGCTTAAATTTGGAAACTGAGGATATAGAAAATATAATGAAACTTAGTCAGTTAATAACCGAACAAAACTTTTTCATATTTGACGAAAAATTATAACTATGAAAGACGGATTACCCATGGGCCTACCATCTAGCGGACTCATAGCGGATAACTATGTAGATCACGTAGAAAAACAAATAATGCTCCTACCACATAGTAAAACATAATAATCTGGAAAAGATACGTGGACGACATCTTTTGCTTATGGTCAGGAACAAACGCTGAACTTGAAGAATTCTACCAAGAAATCAACTCCAAATATAAAATTAAATTCACCATAGAACACGCCATAGCAAATTCACTGAATTTCCTAGATCTGAGCATAACACTAAAAGACGATAATGTTTTTCTTTTCGAAATCTACAGGAAACCAACACAAACTAATACCATCATTCCTTTTAGCTCATACCACGCACCCACAATGAAGAGAGCCGCATTTAGATTTTTATTTCATAGACTTTTTAACACCCCTCTAACACCAGAAAATTATAAGAAAGAACTAGATATAATATACCAAATAGGCAGAGAAAATGAATATTCTAGATCATATATCGACGAAATTCTAACATCAATGAAAAGAAAAATAATTCTAGATAAGATCTACCCCCACACACCAATCAGGAAATATTTCATATCAACACCATACTACAAAGATCTACATGAAAAATTAAAACATACTTTAGAGAAATACAATTACACACTAACAAGTAAACGACACAGAACAATAGCAGATATACTGATTAATAATAAAATGAAAACTAAACTCGAACAATCCAGCGGAGTCTATGAGATAACATGCACAAACTGCCCTTCATTTTACATAGGAATGACAACTCGTAATGTAGAAAAAAGATTCAAAGAACATAAAAGAAATCAACCCCATTCCGCTTTAGGCACACATTTAAACGATACCGGACATCATATCACATTAAATAATCTGAAAATACTTCATAAAGAAAATAACTACCATAAAATAATATTACTTGAACAACTAGAAATTTTAAAAAATAAAGACAACCAATTTTACTTAATGATAATATAGAATTCGACAGAAGAAGTATTTTTAAACTCATAGATTCTTGAAAAAACAACAATAAATAAAATTCAAAAATTCCCGCCACCAATAGACCACCGATAATAACATATTAGATATCACATTTCGCACATATCCTATAGTTCCAGATTCAGTTGACATTCCCACAAGAAAGATACATCAATAATAAAGGTTGACTAAATTCAAATTTTAACAATTCTGACCGAGGAGAACCATTTTTAATATTTTTAATGTTTTTAAACAGTTTCTGTTCATTTTAATTCAAGACAGTAAGTTGCATACTCTCGCCTAGATAAATACATGTTTTTATATTTGTATACTTTCAGCTGGCCTGATGATGGAATAATATTCCGAAATCGATAGCCAAAGATTTAATAAACAACAATAGTGTGTTTCATTTTATTTTATTTACATTTCTTGATTTCGAGAGAACATACTATGGAAGAATTCATTTGTAAAAAAGGGGTGAGATTGATCTACCGGACACCGGAGTTAAATTGCTCACCTGTCATTGAATCGCATATATGCACATAAAACCGGCGACATATGAGTTCGTTGCTACATGTGGCAGTTCAAGTTTCTTTAGGGTTGCCTTATATCAAAGCACGATCTTGTTTAGTTAATTATTTGGTAAAATTTCTGTTGCAGCCAATAAACTAATGGTTCGCATGATTATGTTTATACATCCGGTGTTAAAGTTATGTAATTCACATTTGACAATTGCTGTTTAAAATGCGTCGTAATGTTCAGATATACAGGTTTAGAAACATATCGAAATCATACGATAAACAATGCATCATTCAGAGAATTTTTCCGTCTAGTTAAACAGTTGTTTACCTGAGAGATTTACTTCCAGCGTAACCGACTGAATAAATGTTAGATTGCAATAATGTAGTGCTGTATGTCTCTTATCGTTGGGAGTGGCTCAATTCAAATAGTATGATCGGCAAACCGAAGTACTTGAATCGAAGCTGACACATTAAATAATTCGATGCGAGTACTAAAGGTTTCCTACCCTACTGCTTAAATTGAGCACTTCCAAAGATAAGAGAGAGACAACTCTACATTATTGCAATCGAACATTTCTTCAGTCGGTTACGCTGTACGTCAATTCCTCAGATATACAACTGTTAATATCCAATATTGTTCTGGGAACATGGAAATTCAATCTTGATATTTTCAGGGTCAGCATCTGAACGATCGAGTCTTCGAAAATGGAGGAAGTGAAACATGAAAACATTGATATTTTTGAACAATTCATAGATGAGAATGGTATTCATGACAGAAAGAAGTTAAAAATTTTAACTGAAATTGGCACATTGTAGTCCATCGAAGGAATTTCATGAAACTGAATACTGTTCTAAGTTCGAAAATGAAAACCCGCATTCTCAAGATCAAACATGTTTCCGTATATGTGAATCCATTCCGGAACAAGAGAGTGTAACAAACGCAATTCAGGAACATGGTAATATGAAGCAGAAACCTCCTACTTATGTTGTAAATCAAGGAGCTGACTTCAAACGAAATATTGATGCAACTGTTTCGACGCAACTTAAATATGAACAGCTTGCTAGCCGAAAAAGCCATCTAAAATTACATATAGATTCAAATCGTTTGAATTTGAAACATAGATGTGAACAGTGCGATTATACTACAAGTCAAAAAAGCCACCTCAAAGTACATATAAATTCAGTTCATTTGAATTTAAAGCAACATAAATGCGAACAGTGTGAATATGCTGCAAGTCAAAAAAAACCATCTCAAACAACATATAGATTCAGTTCATTTAAAATTGAAGCAACATAAATGTGAATTTTGTGATTATACTGCGAGTCAAAAACGCCGTATTAAAATACATATGGATTCAGTTCATTTTAATTTGAAGCAACATAAATGTGAACAGTGTGAATATGCTGCAAGTCAAAAAAACCATCTCAAACAACATATAGATTCAGTTCATTTGAATTTGAAACAACATGAATGTGAACATTGTGAATATGCAACAAGTCGAAAAGCGATCTCAAACAACATATAGATTCAGTTCATTTGAATTTGAAGCAACATAAATGTGAACATTGTGAATATGCAGCAAGTCGAAGAAGCGATCTCAAATTTCATATAGATTCAATTCACTTCAGTTTGAAGCTACATAAATGTGAACAGTGCGATTATGCTTCAAGTCGAAAAAGCCATCTCCAACGACATATAGATTCGGTTCATTTGAATTTGAAGGAACACAAATGTGAACAGTGTGAATATGCAGCAAGTCGAAAAAGCGATCTCAACTTACATATATATTCGGTTCATTCGATTACAAAGCAACATAAATGTGAACAGTGTGAATATGCTGCAAGTCGAAAAAACGATCTCAAGTTTCATATGGATTCAGTTCATTTGCATATGAATCAACATAAATGTGAACAGTGCTATTATACTGCAAGTCAAAAGAGCCATCTCCAAATACATATTGATTCAGTACATTTGAATTTGAAGCAACATAAATGCGAACAGTGTGGATATGCTACAAGTCGAATAGGCCATCTCAAACGACATATAGATTCAGTTCATTTAGATTTGAAACATCATAAATGTGCATTTTGTGATTATACTGCAAGTCGAAAAGACTATCTCAAAATACATTTAGATTCAATTCATTCTAATTTGAAACAACATGAATGTGAACAGTGTGAATTTGCGACAAATCGAAAAAGCCATCTAAAATTACATATAGATTCGGTTCATTCGAATTCGAAGCAACTTAAATGTGAATAGTGTGCATATGCTGCAATTCGTAAAAGCCATCTCAAACGACATAATAGATTCAGTTAATTTTGATTTGAAACAACATAAATGTGCATTTTGTTATTAAACTGCAAGTCGAGAAAGCCATCTCTAGGTACATATCTATTCGGTTCATTTGAATTTGAAGGCATACAAATGTGAACTATGTGGATATGCGGCAAGTCGAAAAAGCGATCTCAAATTAAATATAGATTCAGTTCATGCGAATTTGCAGCTAGATTAATGTGAACTGTGTGAATATGCTTCAACTAAAATAGTACTTCTCAAGCGATATGGAGATTCGGTTCGTTCGAATTCGAAGCAGTATAAAATGTGAACATTGTAATTACGCTTCAACTCAGAAAAACCTCAAGCGACAATTTGACACACTCATTGAACATCCGTCAAAGTGTGGGTAGCTCATCTGGATCGGCTCCTTACTCACTGGTTTAAATTTCACATAATTCAGTATGTTTCCTAATTGAAACATTCACCTTCATTAAAATTTGCTGAAACAATGAATCGGACCATGGGTGCTAAAGTACAAAAAAGTGATCTCGTTGAGCTGAATTCCCCTGTTGACAGGATGGTGTGAACTCTACAGGCTGGTTTGGGTGAACTTAGGACTGAAGTTGCGAGGTTACTGGATAAGTCAAACACAGGTAATCACAACATATTTCCAGATTATATTAACGATATCATAATCAAATTATATAGTTTCGAGGAAATTATAAAGGTTAGTTTGTTCTCATTAAAAACTCACATGGTATAATGATAATAATAATAATAATTTATTTACACTTCTAGAGTTATTAGTACATAATCGGTGCAATTATGTTCGCACATTGCTATGAATCTTGTTATCCAAGCAATATGGCTATCTCCCAAATTCATAGCAATATGACTACGGTATTCCGTGTTCTGTTTCGACTGTTATAGTCATGTTGGTTGTGAATTTCGCCTTAGCAATATGGCTTTGAGAATCGGCAATCCAAGAGCCGGCAACACTGTAATATATGATATTTGAACTACTATTTTGAGGTTTTGTTATGACATTTCTGTGTTTTCAAACATTTGTAATGAGACTTTGAAAAATGTTGCGGAATAGGAAAATCAAGAAAATTCAAATGGAAGTATCGATAAACTTCCTTAAATATAATAGAATTAATTATAACCCATTAGAAATATACAAGAGGTGAAAACCAATTGGGTTGAACTAGAAAATTTTTTGAATGCAGTGTAAAATGGAACAAGAAAAGATTAAATGCTTCCTCTGAATGAAATATTTCGTTTCAACTAGCTGAAGCATTCTGACAAATAGCTTGTGATGTTATTTGAGACTGAGAAATTTTTACAATTAGTTTACAGAATGAAGTTAATTTAATATTTTGTAATGAATAAACAATTTCATATGAATGTTTCCTCCGAATGAGATATTTTCACATATTATACAATTATTGATTAATGAGAACACATTCTCAGCATGGAGTCCCTGATGTGTCGGTTTGGCAATCTAAGAATTCTCCTAAAATTAAATGTTCTGTAGTACGTCAGTTCCATTTTCATTACAACATACTCACCCATTTTCAAACCTTTTGAAGAATTTAAACGAAATAAATGTTTTTCTATCGTATTTCTAACAGTTTTGGTCCTAGGCAAGATTGTTATCCGTGTAGGCAAGTACTCTTTCGACCTTGCTAATATAGCAATGCGGATAGCAAGGTTATGACTAAACTGACAGATCATATTGCCACAGAATGGTCGAACAGAATACAGAATATTGCGCATCTTGCTATGATAGTCATATCTTTATCTTAGCAATATGGCTATGCGCAAACAGAATCGCACCGAATAGAGTAGAAGTATGTCGAACGAAATCAATATATCAAATTCTTCTTCCCTTTTGGTAGTATTTTTTCATTGTATATGGTTCGCAGAACAATATATACTTGTAGACTTCTTTTTGAATAGCTTCAGTTCCTTTATATTGCGTAGGTTTTCTGGTGAATAGTTGTATATTTTCATGCACATGTATTCAGCGTTGTTTTGTGCTAAGTTCAGGGTGTATCCAGGTTACAGAAAGGGTATTTTTCTTCTGGCATTATTCCTGTTGAGATGTTTTTCAGAGTATTCTGGGTGTTGTCTAACAAACTTAGCACATCTGTAAGCATAGATTCCAATGACTGTGAGCATGTTTTTATATCTGAATACGTTCCTACAAGATTCCCGATATTTCATTTGGTAGAAAGTAGCGATAGCTAGTTTCTGTGTCTTAAAGAGATTGTCCAAATGTGTTCCATTTACCCAAATTACTATACCATAAGTAAACTGTGATTGGAGGTTAGAATAGTACACAACCTTCAGCGTATCTTGGTTCACGTAAAATCTAAGAACAGTAAATGTGTAGATTGTTCTGTTGAGCTTTTTGTTTAGTTCTTGAATATGGGTATGCCATTTCAGGTTGGTGTGAAGCTATAATACCCAGGAACCTGACTGAATCAGTCATAGCAATCTCGACGTTCTGAAGTGTTTGTGAATTGCATTGGGATAATTTATATTGAATCTCTGCGTGTGAAACTTAGCACATTCGGTCTTAGGAATATTCAGCACTAATTGATTGCTCCTGCACCATCGATTCATATTTGGCAACACCACATCTGCGCGCCTGAGAGTTTCTTGATGATTTTGTCCAAAGGTGACTATATTCGTGTCATATCTGCAGAGATAACAACATCTGTAGTTTCATTCTTGGGTTGTTGGCTACTATTGGGTTCGTCACCATTGTTGAGATCATCATTGTCTAGTTCTTCTGGTAGATCATTTATGTAAACCTAGAAGAATACGGGTCCCAAGATACTACCCTGTATTACTCCCATCTCTGTCATTGCCTCTTCTGACTCGTACGTGCAGTCTTCTGTTGTGATGATTGTAACGATAATGAAAAGGCTGAGGCCATTGTTATACAGATGTGGAAGAAACGGATGGAAACACAGGAGTTTCAGTGTTAAATTCACGCTGGTTCGGAGTCCAGGGGAGCAGTGGAAGAATCGAAACCTCGGAGCGATGCGATGTTGAATAAGCGGCTGGTCTGTTTGAATGGCAGTCTGTAGTGAGTGGGGAAGCGCACAAGCAACGATCACAGTATAGACACCAACCTGTAGTTGCACTCCGTGTATTTTTAAATCCAATTTCGCCTCGCGCACCATCTCCGTAACTATAACCTCAAATTTTGTTGAACTCTTAGATTTTATGGATTTTAATGGTTTTTATTGTTTGATTGTATAAATATTATAGAAATCCTCGATTCTCTGCTGTATTGTATTGATATTAGATTTAGATTGGGAATAGTAGCAATATTATAGTAAAACTATTTTTTCTTTACCCAAGCTTTCGGGATTTTATTTTCTCTTCGCCACAAGAACTGTAATCAAGTAATGGAAACATAAACTCTTGTTTCTTTATATATTTATATAGTTCATTTATATTTTCATATTATTTTCACAGTTTCCCTGACGAAGGGATCATCTCAAAAGCTTGAGCGAAGAAAAGAGAGTTTCACTTTAAAATATGGCTGCTATTCCCAATATCTAATACCTATTGAATATATGGTCATATTGTAACTGTTTTATATGATATTTTCTATTTTGCATTATTATTTGATCAGTATTGAATGCTTACCTCATAACATAAATAGACAAAGAAAAATTATTAGGGCAGTCAAAGTATAGTGTTTCCATTAGTTCTCACTTTAATTATAATGGAAAACTAACATTAATTGTGTTTCACGAAAATTAGAGACAACACCTGCTATACTTCCCTTAATTTCTAAGCTGTACATCAACAATAATTTTCACAAATTTCCCATTCTCAATGGTTATTTGTTCATTATGAACCTAAAAAAAAATATTTTTTCTGATGAATTAAAAAGTAACACAAAATTTTCAACTCCCGTAGATATTTATTTGTTGGGAAATGCTCTTGAGGGTCGATTTTGAATTTAAGGACATCAAAAAGATTAAATGTTCATTACCTCAATAAATTCATTCAATTAAGAAAATTTTACAGTTCATGTTCCTTTTTTATATCTACGGTCATCGCCTAGAGCGAATCTCTAAAGATTTCATTCCTATATACTCACAATTTGTTATTCTGAATGAATTATTTTTATGGCAAAACGACAAACATTCCTCCGAAGAGTGCCAGTAAGATTCTTGTAAAACTATAAAAATTGTGAATATATTCATTGAACTTTGTAAGAAAAAATATATGACTTCCTATCTTTGTCTCCTATTTATTATGTTCGAAAAATTGATATTTTGAAAATAATAATAATGATATCCGAATTCAATATTTTCCTTCACAAATGAAAATTCAAATAAACCCAAAATTTCCGCTCAAATAACTTCATTTCCGCCTGCGCACGGAGATGGTGCGCGAGTTCTCGATAGAGTAAAGAATTCAGTTCAATTTTTCAAGAGTGCAACTACTGGTTGGTGTCTATACTGTGCAACGATCTAGGATCGAATATCGAATCAGTAACACTCCAAACGGGAGATGGATAACATCGCATGACTATTGAAAATGAATACGACAAATTTTCTCCACTCTTATGGGCGCCATGGGCGCCAGTTATGACGAAAAAGAACCTGAATATAATTTTCACAGGAAATTATTCGTTTCATTCATTGAGGCAAATAACTTCCGCCCATGGCGCCCATAAGAGTGGAGAAAATTTGTCGTATTCATTTTCAATAGTCATGCGATGTTATCCATCTCCCGTTTGGAGTGTTACTGATTCGATATTCGATCCTAGATCGTTGCTGCGCGGTTCCCCACTCACTACAGACTGCCATTCCAACAGACCAGCCGCTTATTCAACATCGCATCGCTCCGAGGTTTCGATTCTTCCACTGCTCCACTGGACTCCGAACCAGCGTGAATTTAACACTGAAACTCCTGTGTTTCCATCCGTTTCTTCCACATCTGTATGTCAATATGTAGGCAACACATATTTCATTGTTCTGTGTCTATGTGACTGGTCGATGATCAGAGAGATCCGGCCAGACAGTCCGAATGTATGGTTAATAAAATAAAGTGTAATACGAAGATCTCCGAGTTTCATTCTGATATTTCTAATTATAATAATAATAATAATAATAAAGTTTATTCTTGATATATGCTACATAAATACAGATATTAAATTATCCTAGCTGAGAACAAACATAAATGGAGGTATTATAACGAATATGTATAATACCTGTTTTAATTAACTTGAACACAACAACTAAACAAAATACACATGTATAAGATCTTTGGTTTCAAAAACAAGAACATAATGAATAGGTATATATATACACAACATAAAATAGACAAAGAGCGAAATAGTACAGTCACAAAAGGAGAAGAATGTCATTTGAGGCACTCTCGATGACCAGAATTTTACGGGAAATCACACTTGATTCGAATTCATGATGGCGTGGAAAAATTCGCTACCCCTTTGCAGTATCCAACCAGCTATTTGCGCCTTGAAACGTTTGAGATTCCAGATAGTCTTGAATTCGCTGGGAACAGAATTATACAACCTGGGGGACAAATACGTATAGTGTCTCTGTCCTATTGCCTTTCTTGCACGGGGAACGATAACATTTTGGCGAGATCTTGTGCCATAAGTATGCTGACAAGTTTGTGTACTGTTATTTTTATGAGCATCGATAATGTTTTGCATTACATAGAGCTGAGTCACAGTCATGACTCCGGATTCCTGATATATTCTTGAGGTGGAATAGGTTTTCTTTCTGCCCATAATAATTTTCAAGACCCATTTCTGAATAATCTCCACCTTTCTCAGGTGACAACTGCGAGCTCCGCCCCAACCAAGTATACCATAAGTTAACTGACTCTGAACTAACGAAAAATATAAGGTTCTTAGCTGCGAAAAATTCAGATATCTCCTCAGAATGGCGAACCGGCCCAATAGAAACCTTATCTTGTTGACCATATATCCCACATGATGATCCCAACGCATATGTTGGTCCAAAATGATTCCAAGATATTTAACAGTCTTCTGTTCGCGTATTTTCACATCAGGAGAAACCATCAAGCTACCAAGATCTGGTGATCGGCCAGAGTAAGAATTAAATGTCATATAGCTAGTCTTTTCGGCGTTTAAAGTTAGTGTGTGGAATCTAAACCACTTACATACCTCAGTTAACTCTTCCTCCACTTTTATCTTCAGGGATTGCCAAGTATCATCGTCAAATAGGAGTACTGTATCATCTGCGAAGCTGATTACACGACCCTTCAGTTTTTTTTTCAATAACGAGTTCACGTATATGGTGAACATAATCGGTCCCAGTACTGTACCTTGAGGGATACCATATGAGATGTTCTTCATAGAGCTTTTGAATCCATTCACCTCAACAAACTGCTGTCTATCATTCAAGTAACTTTCAAACAAATCGTAGCATACTCCTCTAAATCCACACCGATACAGCTTCTCGAGTAGTTTTTTATGGCACACAGTATCAAAAGCTTTTGACAAATCGACAAATACTCCAATAGTCGGTGTTTTACTATCAAGTCTGTCATATATAAACGATGTTATCTCCTTGATTGCATCCTGAGTGGATCGATTTGGTCGGAATCCATACTGATTCGGCGATATTATATTGAATTTTTCGAGAAATCCATTCATTCGCTTGGCAATAAGTTTCTCAACTACCTTAGCAATATTAGATATTACCGTGATGGGTCTATAATTGATAACATCCATTTTTGATCCGCCCTTGTGAATCGGTTTGACAGCTCCCACCTTCAAAACATCCGGAAATATTCCAGTTTCGAAATACAAATTCGACAAGTGTGACAATGGCTTACATATACAACTCTTTATTTCCTTCAGAGTTTTGGCACCGATTCCATCAAACCCTGCAGCTTTTTTCGTTTTCAATTCGTCTATTATAGACCCCACTTCCGCTGCATCTGTCGGATACATGAACATGGTCCTCTCAATGAACTCACTATCGTCGCTGTAGTCTTCGGGTGGTATTATCTTGTCAGCATAATCTTTTCCCAACTTTGTGTAGTGGCTATTGAAAATTTCAGCTATCTCCTTCGGATTCTCCACCATCTGTCTCTCATCGGTTCTAATTTTAGGTATCCTTATTTCTTCTTTTTTTTTCCACAAATCTCGTTGACGAATTTCCAAAGAGTCTCACTCGTTTTCCCATCTTTTCCTAGAATCTTATCTATATATTCCTTTCTTGAGATATCGATGGCTTTACGGAGTTTTTTCTTTTTCAGTCCATATGCCCTCTTGAGTTCTTCATTTTTTTCATTCTTCAAAACCTTCCTATATAATTTATTCTTTTCAGCTATCTCTTTGAGGAGTGTTGGTGTTATCCATTTTTTCCGTGGTATTTTAGATTCATGTTTAATAATCTCAGTGGTGTTTTTTCTATTTTTTCCTTAAGAGTTTCAACGAATACGTTTGTTGCAGAGTTTGCATCCTTCAACTGATATAGATTTGTCCACACATCTTCACCCAAATCATCTCTAAGTCTTGGATAATCTATATACCTCTTGATCTCTTGTTTTACTTTGGCTTTCGTATTTATCAATTTCTCATCAGTTAATATCAGAGCAATCGGGAAATGGTCAGTAATACCTGAATTGATGATAAAGGGTAGAATCTTCACATCTTGGGATTCCACACTAGTTCTCATAAGAAAGTGGTCTAAACAAGTTCCACTAGCTGGTCGGGTGATATTGTTGATATACGATATAAACCCATACGTTGTGAAGACATTCTTATAATGTTCAGAATATTCGCAGTCAGAAAGCAGATCTATATTAACATCACCAGTCATTACATGATAAGAGCAGCTGTGTGCACTCCTCAAATATTTCTCAAGTCCAATATTGAATTCATCGGGACTTTCTGTGGGGGATCTATATATTGATGTTATTTTCACCGTAATATTGCCAATTTTTAGATCAAGTTCAATAGCTCTGATATTAGAAATCATCCGGATACAAAAATCATGCTGAATATAATCCCTGATATAGACTACAATTCCATCGTTTTTATTTACATTTCCTTCATTATATACTAGTTTGTATCCTGGTTTATTATATAATTTCAAGTCGTGCAAACGGAATGTTTCCGTTAAGACAATAACATCAAATTCCTCCCCAATTTGACCGAGATATAGGCAAAGTTCATCATTGTTCTTCGAAAGGCTACGTATATTTGTATGGAAGATCTTTAAAAACGAAGTTGGATTCGCCATATGTGACTCCAAGGCATCGACATTCTCAACCATATGCGACAATGGAGGTCTCGGGTTAAAATCTCTCAAAAAAGAGTCCATAGCTCCAAATCACTTCAACAACAAACAAAAAATTCAACAAGTTTACAAGATCTATTTCCTCTGGAATTTAGAGCGAGTAATCAACTGTGATCGTCCTGGCTGTCTTTCTCTAAGCGTTCTCACTGCTCCAAATGATGGATTAATTTGTTGCTCTTTTTTTAGTGAGGGTGTCTGTTGTACCACTTTATCCACTACAATAGGTGTGGTAGGTGTTGAGGGGGCGCTTCTATTTTCTCTACGTTCCACAGATTCTAAACTTTGTAGCTGTGAAATCGTGAAGCTGGTTTTTCCAACGAGCAATCTATTTCCCCTTATATGACATTCGTCCGAAGTTGTTTCTTTAAAGTGCCTCATGTATGTTCTCAGCGTGTTCTGCTCTTCCTTTGTTTGCTTGTGAGATCTTGTCGTATGAACAAATCTGTTCCAATGAGCTTTTTTTATTTTCCAATATAAGCTTCTTTTTCTGAAAAGATAAAAATTCAATCTTGATCGGGCGATTTTCGGATTTACCCAATTCATAAGCATCACCTATGTCCGACTCGGCTATATGTATTCAAAGCAAGGTGAGTATTTATCACGTCGCAAACCGAAGCAGTTAGGGGTTTTTCTTGATCTACCTTCGCACCGAAAACTATCAGATTATTTTTGTTGTTCTTTCTCTCTAATCGTTCAATACTTTCTTTCAGTGTTGAATTTTCCTCCGTTAATTCACGATTTCTTCGATCCAGAGCCTCCAGCCTCAGAGCTATTTTAGCATCAATTGCTGCAAGGGAGTTTTTCAACTCGCTTTTCAAATTCAATATTTCCTCTAAAACATTCTCCAATGTAATTTCCTTTTCCGAATTTGACATACTTGATTCAAATCTGAACACGTACGGCACCCTTTAGATAAGAATCGAACAGCTGGAATCCCAGGTGATCCACCGAATGAATAATTTGGGAATGTTTTGTTTACAAATGATATAAATAATTTCGGAACATCAACAAAGAAAACTCACTGCGAAAATCAGAAATATTAAGCAGAATCGGCCAGGCAAGCAGTGTAACAGGTACACAGAACTATTTTCCAATTAAAGCAATTCAATTTCACAGATATTCCGATCGTTTTATTCAGAGAAACTTGAAACGGTCCGATCATACACATGAAACATATATATAAATATATATATAATATTATCATTGGAATAATTCAATATCAAAATACACGATTGATAAATCGTTACAATGATAACTTTCTGTCTTCGTCCCTCCAAGTAGCTCCGGATTAGGTCCAACTGGTTATCCCTGATGACGTATTTCTCTAACTTTTACAGTAGTCTTTGATGTTTGACGCAGTCGAAGGCCTTAGTTAGGTCCAGGAACAACCCACAGGGAACAAAACCACATCGACAGCATTTACGATGCTCGATATCAATTGGAACATCGCAGTTTCTGTGTTTTTGTTTTGGATAAAGCCATGTTGACATTTTGTGGAATAATCCAAACTTAGTGAAAAAGAGATTAGTCGTTGAGCCAAGATCTTCTCGAAAATGTCAGAAAAGGTTGTTAACAGACTGATTGGTCGATAGTTGCCCATTTCCGTAGTGGTACCCTTCTTGCAGAAAGGTCCTATGATCGCTAGTTTCAGAGCGTCTGGAAATATCCCCGCAGTATATGCCAAATTCATAATATATGCTAAAGGCTCAGCGATAAGATGTATAGATAGCTTCACTATACAGGTTTGGAAATTCACATCTGAAACATACGATATAGAATGCATCAGACAGAGAATTAGTCGAGATAATCACGTGCTGTAACTGAATGAATTCCTTTGACTTATTGCAATACCTAGTCTTGTCTCTCTCTTATCGCAGTATGGTAGGGAACCTGCAATACGTATAGAATTATTTAATTCGTCAGATGCCCCAAAATACTCGATTCAAGTATTAACTGTTGCCTACCATACTGAATGAACTACGCTGCCCTCAACGATAAGGCAAGGCGCAAAATGGCTCGCAGTTTCGTGAGGTGACGCAGCGTGAGTCACGGCGGAATTTTGATGAGGTGAGCTGCGAACGCGGGAACCGCGCAAATACGATCGCAGTACTCGCTAGTGATTGCTATAACGCAGTTGGGTACAGGCTCAAAATTAAAATATCTACTGCTCTTTTGTTTGACTTAAATTCTGAATCTGATTTGGGAGATGAGTTCGTGTCCGAAACGATATTTTTTACCTCTCAACTGACTAAAAGCAAGGCCTCGAGAAGTTTATACTTAAAAAGAGGAAAAAGTCACGGAGAATTTGCTTTAATCAGAGAATTCAACGACGGACAATTTGAAAATGTTTTCGGCTAAAACGTAACCAATTCAGTTTTTAGTTTTGTCCTCATATAGTCTACATGGCTTGTATCGTACGAAACTTGCCGAATTCGCACTGCTTCAATTAATTTTTCTTCTATTTCTATTACGACTCACCGTGAATACATACAAGAAACTGCGGGATCGTTTCGCAGGGTCACGTTAAGCAAAACCTGCGTCACGTCACACTTCGATTGTGTATGCGCGGACGTATTTATTTATTAGATTCACAAAATCTCGCCGTGACTCACGCTGCGTCACCCCACGAAGCTGCGGGTCATTTTAGGCCTTGCCTAACGTGTTGAACAGCCGATATCAAATAAAAACTTCGATAACTTCAATCTACATTCATTTGAAAGCTTTCTTCTGTTGTGTTTAAATTGTCCTTAAGCTACTGTTTCAATATTCGGTTTCAATTTAATCAATAAATGGAAATTTTTATCCACGATTACTATACAATTTAGGCATTTCACGTCTGTGGGCTCGGCCAAAATAATATCCATTAATCACAAGTGATAATATGAGATATAACTCACTGCTGTCAGATGCTTCCTAGATTAAGCTTTGATAAAATATTCTTTAAATTGGTATTTCTTCAGTATTCTAAAGTAGCAACTAACAAATAATATGGGTATAACTTGTCAATCCAGGGCCAAATCTACTGTTATTATATCAATTAAAGAATGTTTTGTTACTAGATATACAATGAACACTTCTTCAAAAATTTCTCATGAGTCAACTCGACTTTTTTCACGCTTGTCATAGAAGGGTCTTGTCGCGGTCGCCAAATGTTGAAACCTTCAAAAAATCTATTCAGTAGTCGTGGATAAAGTATAGTATGCTACTTGCTTATTAATGGCTATTATTCGCTCGTTGCATAATATACTATTATCCGTTGCTTATTTTTATCTCAAAAGATATTAACGTTTTATTTAATTCCAGAACAATTTTCGAACTCCAAGCCCTGTGGTTAAGGTAGCTCCATTGGCGAATTCGACGTTAGTTTCACCAACTTCTTCAACATCACTACCCTCAATATCGCCAACCCAGTTGCATCAATATCACCACAGAAGTATAATTTTCATCCATATCTCAATGGCCAGGTAAGATTTCCTTTCATTTAAAATCTTTTGCTGAAGTGTTTAAATTGCCTTTATGCTTTATGCGCTCGTTCTACTAAATAAATGTATGCTATATAGTTTTGCCCAAATGTCTGTAATCTTCGAATATTGGTCCCAAATGGAAGGGTTCGACTTCCTGATGACAAATTCGTGTTCAAATTTAATTTTAACGGCCGTTAGTACGTAAACTTTGAAGATATTGTCCCAGAGACTTGAGATTTTCAGAGTAAGTTCGGTTTCCAAATGCCGCGGTTAAGTTCGTTAACCAGCAAAATCGTACAGGGTGTTCCAAAATATGGCCATCCAAAATGTTTGTTCCTCAAAATCTCAGACAAAACGAAATCAACAAAATGAGATTTTGCGTCCACATGCGAGATGTTTCTACTAAGCCTCTTGCAAAATTTTGTGGTCAAAGTGTGAAACAAACCATAAATTTTTTATTGGAATATGGAAAACAAGAACCTTCATATTTCCATTACATGATATCCGATTCGGATTCGGATTCGCTGCCGTGTTACGTCCGTAGCAAATGATCCAAATCAGTCAATTCCACGGCGTTCTCAAGAGTTGGTTATCGCCCAGACAACTTTTTGACGAATTTTGCGTAAGGATCTTGTTTACACCCATACCAGATCAAGTTGACTCAAGAATTGAAGCCGATGGACCATTTGAAGCGACGTACGTTCTCCGATTGGGCTGTGGAAAAGATGCGTCAAGATGATCAATTTCATCGAAAAATCATCCTCAGTGAGGAAGCTCATTTTTGGCTCAATGGGTTCGTCAATAATCAAAATATGCATTATTGGTCGGGTGAAATCCACATGTGCTTCATGAAACAACACTTCATCCACAAAAAATAACTCTTTGGTGTGGTTTCAACAGGACGGGTGCAACAAACCACACAGCACACGTTACAATCGATTTATTGAAGAGTAAGTTCAATGAGCGTGTTATCTCCAGAAATGGACAAGTCGATTGGCATTGTGCGATTTAACGCCTCTAGACTTCTTTCTTTGGGGCACGTGAAGTCATTGGTCTATGCAACAAGCCGACGACGTTGGTAGAGCTCAGAGCCAACATTGAACGCGAAATAGCTGCCGTTTCGGCCGGAAATGTGTGCCCGAGTCATCGAAAATTGGGTCCAACGAATCGACCGCTGCAAACGTGCCCGCGGTGGCCACATGAAGGAAGTCGAGTTCCATTCATAAATGTTTGATTGTACTTCAAACCCGATAATAAAGTTTTTGATATATCTCAAATGGTTGGCTTTTTATTTCGAAAAAAGTTGTCAAGTCCTTATTGGAAAACCCCTTATAATACTGATCGAGATTTTACATCATATACTTAGCATGAATCTCAAGTCCAATACTAAATATTGAGGTAATTACATTGTTTTCCGCCAATGAACGAGCGCTCAAAAGCACCTGCTCAAGGCTTTGCTTGTATATATTTCATCCCAATTAGATATTATAATATATTTCTTTTCAGAACGTTAATTTCCAAACCACAAAACCTGTAGTGGAATATGCAAGGCTCTTCAACGATGAATTCACCATCAGTTTCAACAACTTCTACGTCAGAAACAACATCGCCAACATCTGCCAGCTATCTGCAAAGAACGAGAAGAATTTTGTTATCCCAGCGACTAAATCTTTCCGAAAAAGCACCAACTCCAGAGTCCAAATTGGCTTCGAAGAAAAGGTCAAGAACATCCTTCTCCAATGACCAATGATTGGCCTGGAGACTGAATTTCTCAAAGCCAGCTATCTGCAAAGAACGAGAAGAATTTTGTTATCACAGCGATTAAATCTTCCGAAAAGCAGATAAAAGTATGGTTCCAAAACCGTAGGATGAAAATGAAGAAAATGCAGAAAACTGATATGCCAAAATGTTGCTCCTGCTACAAGAACAATGCATCTGAGGTGCAAAGTGTTGGTGAACCTAAAATAAGTTGCAATCAGTTCCAGCCAGTGGAACATGGGAAACACAAAACTATTCCATGTACGACAAAAATTTGCTTGAACATATGAATAACGTTTTGAATGCACCCTTTGGTGAATTATGTCAATGGTTGAATAATTTAAGATCCACTTATAACATGTTAAATATCTAACAGTCTCAATTTTCAAAATTGTGTCGAAGCCAGTTTTAAAATGTAGGTACATCGAAGTCATAAATATTATATGCATATAATATTTATGATTGAATACCTTATCAAAACCAAAGACTTAAATGCTTCAAGTTCATTGTTTTTTCAGTTCAATGTGCCATCATATTATGTTCTGTTTATATTTCGAATCAATTATTCAATTTCATTTTCTGCATGTTATTGGTTATTATTCATATATTCTATAATACAATATGTCTAAATGAGCATTTAATGATATTTAGATTATTGAATTTTATTGTTTAAACATTCGTACTGATTTTTCTGAAAAATAAAGAAAGTAATAACAAATCCTTCTTTGATTTTTTCACAACTGAGTGTATATCCACCACTTATCATAAAAATATCATAATATTCACCATGAATTCACTCATAAACTCTAATCGTCTAATCGAGGTCAATATTTTTCAAAATTCTGTATTTTAACTCATGATTCTGTAAAAAGAAGCATAGAAATATAATTTTTCGAGATCTTCTGAAACTTGGATACAAGGGTAATTATAAAAACTTCAAGATTCACAAAAAATTATACAGGGTGGCTTATTCTTGAATTCTCATGCAGGTTCACGGTAAGTATATACTTCTTTTATGAAAAAACTGCCCACTTTCTTGGGGGCGGATCTAAAATCTTCTCTGTACGGCAACCTCAAGCATCAAATTGGATAAACATAAGTTAAAATGTATAAATATTTCAATACAATCCTCACATTTCTTATACACAAGTATTAATTAGAAGTCTTTCATGAAAAATGGGGGCAATATATATAATTACATAGTATTTCAATGATTTCTTCGGTATAGCTGGAGGGCAGAGCTGTGTGAAGCCTTGTGCTTAGTGCTCGTGCAAGCACTAGAAGCATTTTGTGCTCGTGAGCAGTGTGCTCGCGAGCGCTTGATTGAACCAGTGCTTAGTGCTTGGTGCTTCGCGAATTTTTCGAAAGGGCTTAGTGCTTAGTAATTCGAATTCCTAAGCACTAGAGTGCTCCCAAGCACTTTCAGGAATTACCAAGCACTAATCTCTTCATGGACTTGTTGGAACATGGAAATGACAGACCGTCGCGTGATTCGAATAGACAAAGAAGTAAATTTTTTTTTTCGTTTCACTTCTATAGATATGAAATTTGTTCTTTTTTTCTTGCATTACAAACACTGGTGTGTGTTAAAAAAACAATCTCGCTGTATTTTATGGACTTTCTGGATCTAGTTTTACGTTTTCATTATTTTGACAAGAAGAACAGATTGTTATGATGTTATGGCGGAATTTTTTTAGGAAAATTCTATGGAGCAATGCGACCTTTTTTAACATACGATTCAGATATCTATTATCATGATTTCAAGTAATTTATAGGCGAATATTTTAGTTACAGTTTGTTACTGAATGAATGCCATATAGATCTCAGAAAACCATGAGAAACATTTCCATCTAATTTGTTTACAAAATGTCACTGTTTATCTACAACTTTTTTTGGTATGTCGTCATAGTAGGTAACCTGTCAGTATATTCGGATTTATCAAAAATAATTATTTCGTCGACCTGAAAGGTGATTTTTTGATAGTTGTTGTATTCAAACACAATTGAATAAGAAAGCAGTATGCTGTCACCAGGGCAGCCTTTTGAAGTAGCTCCTGAACTTGTAGATATGAGGATGATTGTTGATGAAATTGATGAAGTTAGGTGGATTCAGGAGATAAATCAAGGGTTGATCCAATTAATCCAATAAAGAAAACAATATCACTTGAATTATTAGGTGTTCACTAGAATTATAATTATTTCACTTAGGTTGGGAATCACTGGTTTAAATGTGAACACAATATGAGAAAGCACTTGTTTATTATGAGAATACACACGTTACATTTATTACGATAACGGACTTTGAAATATTACGAAAGAGAGATATAAACTCGACGGAAGATAGAGATGAACTGATTATTAGCGTTGCGTTGCTTCTTTATATAGTATTTTGGAAATAGCTGAAGTCAGCAAGAATATGTGAACAATAGGCTCATGTTGAGGGGTTGCCAACATCTCCCCCTAAGAAGATTTGATATTATTTTTAAGAAAGAGCAAAAATCTAGAAGCAACATATCGCTTTACAAAAATATATAAAGTTTTAAGGACTATGGAATTGGAACGTTAAGAAAATATCACAAAATTTTAAAAATTCAAAAGTGAGGACATGATGCAGTTAACATTGAGAATATGATTGAAATTGATAATTAAGTAAAAATTGAAAATATGATGCAAGTTGAAATCGAATTAATAAACATTGAAAATATGATATCAATTAAGAAAGTATCAAATATGAAAGTATTGAAAAAAGTATAAATTGAATCAGAACAAGTAAGATTGGATTTTTAATAAGGGTTGATCTTGATTCCTTGGTTTCTCTTAGATCTTCTTAATGAATGGGAGCCAGTGCTGTTTGGTTTCTTCCTGGTTGGAATGTCGAGAATTGGAAGTGCCAGTGACATTGGTACGCTGTAGTTCTGCATCATAGAAGACTGGAATGGGTGTTCCACAGGGGTGGTAGTACAACATGGTTGAAGATTTGGAAAACATGGGTTGCCCTCAATAGCTTTTGGTTCTATTGGTACAACATAGGAATCTTCTCAAGAGTCTGATGAAACCACACCATTTGAGGATGTGTAGATAATGACCAGAAGGATTAAGCCAATTAGTATTGAGATTGCAGTTTGAAGCCATGACGAGTGTTGAATGATGAACGGTTTGTTCAATTGTTGTTGAAGTTGTTCGTCAAATTCACTTAATTTATGTTGAGCATATTTTAACTCATGGAGTTGATTTGGGTGAATTTGAGTGTGGTTTCCAAATGGATTGATTCAGAGTGATGTTTTTCTTGAGTTTCTCACAACAGTCGTCGTCGGTAATACTGGTATAGAAGGAATTTCATTAGCTTGAATTTACAGTCATCAGGTTGAAGTGGTTTCGAGGTTGACTTGGTCCGTGAAGGCTTTGCAGTTGGGTTTAATTCCAGAGTTCCCATTTGTTGATGATTTCATTTTGAAGAGGGTCTTCATCACAGGTAATTGTCAGTTGTATGGGTGCAGAACAGAAAAGAAATACCATTGGTTGACATCGATTTCATGCCAGATTTCAGCGTCGGCAATTAAGTTTCTTGTTTTACAAGATTTGGAATATTAGAAATAACATTGGATATTAACTGGACTTCACAAACAGCATCGGCTTTGCGAAGAGTAGGCATCTTCTTGCATATCCATTCTTTGGATGGTATTCTTTACAATTGTCCAAATTATCGACCATCAAATACTGGTTCTCATATGGGATATGAGGAGATATGGTTTAGATGGTTCAATATAGGAAAATAAGGTGTATCATTGGATGAGGAGTAGGTAAAGATAAAATATGATAAAGATCAAGAATTTCGAAAGAGCCAAAGGTATTTCAAGGCAATTATTAAAATGTTGTTTTTAATGAAGATTTTAAATCCATAAACTTGTATAAAGATAGATATTATCAATTGTTGGAACTATAGGAAGAGTGAATTCCGTAGATATTATTCGTAATCATGAAGCAATTGTTCTGGAAACATTGTCCTATACTGATAATGCCATGTGCAATAAAATAAATTGATTTACATAATTTTCAAGAGTGTTTAATATTTCATCGGTCATTTCGATGAGTAAAGAATAAATGATTCGTAATACTGTTTTCACATTCTAAAGATTCTTTCATGTTTTTCATTTCCTTCGAATAGACATAAAAAGCTTTTAAGTATTATTAAGAATTTCAATATTTTCATTCATTTTACGAAAACAATTATTAAAATTGGAAATTGTAGATGATAAGATAGTAACTTGTTGTTGCATCAAAACTTTAGTTTGTTTATTATTATTGATAATTCGTTAATTGAATGATGAAATCTGCATCATTGCATCAGGAGTACCGATAAACCATTTAATTGCTGTTCCAACTCCATCTAAAAGTCCCGCGTTTCCTTCTTTGAGGATTTTATTTGATGACTAAGGCCCGATATAATTGATTGATGAGATTCATTTTAGTTTTAACATAACTATTGATTTTTACAGTCACTGGCAATGTGTTCTGTATAGAGAATATTACAATATTAATAGATGCCGTGTATATTTCGAATTTGATCAATTGATATTTGATATGAGTTAGATTATGATATGTTAATATCGTATATTTATTATTGGATACATGTGCTTTCCCTAGATTATGAAATAAA
>CM024243.1:60864567-60902632 GCA_013421045.1 Propylea japonica | reverse complement strand
GGAAGACTCAATGAATACAATGACACCAAAATCTAGTCGATATCTGCTGGTCACTAGTAACTTAATATTTACCAAATAGTCAGTTAGCAATTCTTGTCAATATAGAATAGACATAATACAGTAAAATTTACCTAATAAATTCAAAAGCAATCCGTAAAGGTTGAAAAAATTCACTGATTACACTTACCATTCTAACAAAACCGATTTGTCAAATTGATGCGTCAAAATCAAACGTCAAAACATCCATTCCATTTAGAGTGAGACAACAAACATCTCTTCCATTTCCATCTCCCTCAATCTTGAGTGGCCACCATAGAGTATTTTGTTCCAACCTAGCACTAGCAGTTTCACCCCCTGCTGGGAGATAGAAAAAAAATTGTAATCACAGAATGGAGTTTTACTTCGAGCCATAGAACATAAAAACATTTAGCGCGTTTGGCCAAATACAGCATGCTGGATCGCTTGAACTGTTCGTTCAGTACATCCATGGATTAAGTTAATTAATTAATCGTTGGTTATACATTGTTTCATTTCAGGATCCTCAAACAATGATTTAATAAGATGTAGTGGATTGAAAACAGTTAAACAAAACAATGTTTACTGCGACATCTATTGGCAGGGGGTGAATTCAAAATATGCCTCATCAAAAGTGTGATCAAAAGCATTGTCCTCAATAAGGGTGTTGGATACGTGTATGAAGTACAGTGACAAGGACTTGTTAGAGCACTGTAATCTGAAGGAATAAAAATAAGAAAAAGCCCATACAACTACCCACACAATATATCCCGTCGGTATTTATGACCTCTAATAAAACCATTGTTTATATAACATTACATAAACAATGATAAAACTCAACTTCGAAGCAACGAGCTTCGAAATATACTATAACAGACTCGGTTTCGAGTTTTGCTATCTGGGGTTTTTGATACATGATATTTTTGGAATTTTGAAATTGTAATACTTTTGTAGAAAAATTGCTTTCCACTTACAGAAATATTTTTTGTAAAAATTAGAGACTAGTGAAATATTTTATGGCAAAATATATTTTGCCAATTTGTGTCCAGCACGATTGTTTCTTGAGGAACAGCGTGCTATGGTTTCTCCGAAATGTCGGTAATTCCCATATGTTAGGATAGGAATGGTCTCAAATGACTCAGTTTAATCATGATGAAAAATTCTATGTCAAAATGATTCTCTACGCCCATGAAAACGATAACTGTTGACCGAAAATTTTGAGAATCCCTGAACACCGTTTGTAGTATCTATTTATTATTTATTTATTTACGGACAAGCCATTTTTCAAATTTATATACAGGGTGAATCCTGTTGAACTGTACATACTTCACACAGGGATAGAGGATACTTTGCTGGTTTCAAAAAGACCCCACATGAAAGGTCTCAAACGATTAGTTTGAATTATACAGGGTGATTTCCAGTTTTGGGTGATATTTTCAAATGCTCTATTGGACGAACGAATAATCACAAATTCATCAAATTTGGTACGTAGGAGGATTGTATCAATCTCCATACAGCTGAGTTAACAGATTATCAGTTTCCAGGACCGGACTCTATTTTTTTGATATTATCGGAATTATGAAAAAAAAAACCCTGTAGATGAAAAAGTCAATAAACCTGTCATAACAGTTCAAACCACTGAAAACCCTTCAACGAAGAGTAATAAATCACGTGGCACACCTACAATTTAGAGAAAAAAAATATTGAATATGCGTACTCGGAGATAAATTTGTTGGACGGCCTAATTCACATCGAAAACCATACCCAAATGTATCAAAAGTTGAAGACAGGAGAATATTATTAGTTTAAATCCTTAGATATTCAAATATTCCAATATTCAGGTAATTTTCGTCAGTTTCCAGAACCGGACTCTATTTTTCTGATATTATTGGATTTTATAAAGAAAATCACCCTGTATATGAAAAAGTCAATAAACCGGTGTGGCAGTTCAAACTACACTAAATACTCTTCAATAAAGAATAATAAAATCACATGGCACACCTAAAGATTCAGAGAAAAAAAATATTGAATAGTACTCGGAGATAAATTTTTTGGACGACCTAATTCACATGGAAAACCATACTCAAATGTATCAAAAGTTGAAGACAGGAGAATATTATCAGTTTAAATCCAAAGATATTCAAATATTCCAATATTCAGGTAATTTTCGTCAGTTTCCAGAACCGGGCTCTATTTTTCTGAATATTGGATTTTATAAAGAAAATCACCCTGTAAGATGAAAAAGTCAGTAAACCTGTCATGGCAGTTCAAACTACACTAATACTCTCCAATAAAGAGTAATAAAATCACGTGGCACACCTAAAGATTCAGAAAAAAAAATTGAATAGGGTACCCGGAAATATTTTTTTGTACGTATTCCATAATACAGATTATGGAATTATTTCATGGGGAGTGGATATAACCTGATAATATTCAACTTTCATGCATTTCGGTATAGTTTTCTACTTAACTTCAGCCGCCCAAAAAAAATATCTCTGGGTATGATTATTCAATTTTTTTTAAATCTATTTGTGTGCCTCGCGATTTCATGAAAATTCTTGTAGGTTATTTAATGTTGTTCGGTCTCCCGTAACAGTTTTTAGGGGTGTTCTATATTCAGGGCAAATCTTTCTACCTATCATCTATTGAAAAACCCAATCTGAAATGGGAGTCCGTCCTGAATATTGGAAAACTTGAATGCGTAGAGATCTCAACTAATATTCAACTTTTGATACATTTGGTATGGTTTATTTGTGAATAAGGCCGTACAAAAAAAATTTATCCGAGTACCCATATTCAAATTTTTTCTCTGAATCTGTAGGGGTGCCACATGATTTAATTTCTCTTTATTGAAGAGTATTTAGTGTAGTTTGAACTGCCATGAAAGGTTTATTGACTTTTCATCTTACAGGGTGATTTTTCTTGATAAATTCCGATAATATCAGAAAAATAGAGTTCGGTCCAGGAAACTGACGAAAATTACCTGAAATATTGGAATATTTGAATATCGATAATTTTTAGTGACTTTTTAGTAACTAGAAATAAAGCCCCGACTGGACGTTCATGGATGCTTCGATGTCAATAATTCTTAAAACAGACTATAGACCTAAAATGGTCACAAGAAAGAGGCTGGGTGCATGTCTAAGGACGAGCCCAAATAAAGAGATACGTTTGAAAAGCTCTCGATGATATGTTATTTATGTGCTCCTTGAAACTCAAACCAGCATCCAGCAATGCTCCAAGATCCCTCACCGTGCTGACCGATTTCAACAAGCACGAGTCTACTGAATAATCGAACAAGATAGTCGAATTGTCCGAAAAATCGCATAATATGGCATTTAAACATTTATTTCTAACTGATTCTGTACACACCACTGAACAACGTTCTCGATATCTTTATGAAGTAACAAACAATCAGTCAGGGATCTTATAAGTCGAAACAGCTTCATATCATCGGCAAAAAGAAGAAAGTAACAAAATCTTAATACAGTTTTCATGTCATTGATGAAGCACAAAAATAAAATGTGGAATTCCTGAACCTGCTTTAATACCCTCGGACAAAGTATCAGAAATCTTAATGAATGTGTCAATCTAACCAAACGGTCCGAGATCCACTCGAGTAAAGGTGACCTAAAGCCTAATACTTTGAGTTTAGCGATTAGTATCCAATGAGGCAACCTATCAAAAGCTTTAGCAAAGTCTGTATACAGGGTGTTTCCTAAACATGCGGCAAAAATTCAGGGGTTGTTCCTTGGACTATTCTAAGAATATTTGTCCTTTGATGATTTTTGAAAAACCTCTTTGTTTCGAAGATACAGGGGAAACAAAATTTTAGATAATAACATTTTATTATGAAAAATTACATGAAAATTTAACTTAACCTACAAAAACTGTTGAAAATGACCACCTCTAGCCAAAAAAACGAATTCAAATGAAAACCGTGTTTAATCTGTATTCCTTTACCATCTGAACTTATCAATTTTAAGTCAAAAAACTGGCTGTTTTCAGTAATTGGAATGTTGTTAAACAAATTTGAAAATAAATGGTACCTACTTAGTGAACACAGTGCGGTACGCATTTTTATTTAAACTATTATTAATTTTAAAAATATGAAAAATGTTGTTCGCCCTGTATCTTCGAAACAAGGAGGTTTTTCAAAAATCATCAAAGGACAAAACATGCTTAAAATAGTCCAAGGAACAACCCCCTGAATTTTCCTTAACAATGCCATTACTATTACTACTGACGCAGTGACGCCCTGTTGTATGAACTGGTTAATAAATTGTTAATACATGCTTATTTATTCATTATTGGATCCAAACAACCGGCGCCTCTGGTCGAAAACGCACAATATACAGTTGATGAACTATCGATAAAACAATTATTATGGATATTTGTAAATTTTTATTAACTATTATATTATATTTTATCATTTTTTCTTAACCTATCCACTATTTATTCAGTATCAATTTATTTAACAACATACCTGCCCATCTAATTGCAGAATTGTTAATGAAAATATAGGAATTTCTATTTTAATTTTAACCTTATTGATAGTAATCACTTCTTACATGATGAAAAAAAACGAATAAATTATGAATTTATCTTTTTGTTGGAAAATATCCTTCAATACAATCATTTTTATTGAAAGTAAAGAATGTATTATATATATATTTATTAATAATAAAGGGTACAAAAACTACAATTTATAATTTTAATCATCTTGTTCCTCTTCATCGTCGTCTTCTGGCTGCTGGTAAATTTGTCTCAAGTTCTTCCATGATTTCAGGGTCAAAGGATTCATCTTCGTCAATGTTGCTCTGATATGGTAGACTGGTAGAGCATCGAGACAAGCTTGCCCAGAGATTATTAGAGAGTGGAACTCAAACCTTATTGGCAGTCTATAATACTCCGAAATCTGTGAAAAGTCTCGATCATCTTCACTATATGCATTACGTCAAGTCTACAAAATATTATATCTTAATAAACCTGTGCAGCTTTCCAATATTACACCAACAAGTGCAGCTGCTCATCAACATTTCAAACGTGTCTATTATCAAGTTCAAAATTGATTAGGACATGGTTTGGAACCCCAAGTATGGGGTTGGGCAATGCGAAACGATTTTCTGGAGCTTATCAGGACAATTTACCACCTGCTCCAGAAGATTTGATGAATACAATTTTTTGCAACTGCAAGAGTGGTTGTGGTTCGCGTTGCAGATGCAGGAAAGCGGTCTTGCAATGCTCTTTAGCTTGTGGACAATGTAATGGGCAAGCTTGCCTCAATCAGAGCGAAATTGGCGAAGATGGAACCTTTGACCCCGAAATAATGGAAGAACTTGAGACAAATGTCATTGAAGACGATAATGAAGACCATTTTGAAATTTACCAGCAGCCAGAAGACGACGATGATGAAGAGGAGAAGACGATTAAAATTATGAATTGTAACCTGGCAACTTCAGTCCTAAGTTCAACCTAACCAGCCTGTAGAGTTTCCTCCATCCTGTCAACAGGGGAATTCAGCCCAAGGGAAACAATTTTTGTACTAAAGCACCCATTGTCGTTTGGCTTCCAGATTTATTGTTGTTGTAGTGTTAATGGAGATGAATGTTTCAACTATAAAATGTACTGATTTATGTGAAATTGAACCAGTGAGTACGGAGCCGAACAAGATGATCTACGCACAATTGACGGATGTTCAATGAGTACGTGAAATTGTCGCTCGAAGTTTTTCTGAGTTGAAGCGTAATAACAATGTTATAATTATGTTGCTTCGAATTCGAACAAACCAAATCTCCATGTCGCTCGAGAAGCAGTATTTGAGTTGAAGCATATTCACACTGTTCACATTAATGTAGCTTCAAATCCAAATGAACTGAATTTATATGTCGTTTGAGACGGCTTTTTTTACTTGCTGCATAATCACATAATGCACATTTATGTTGTTTCAAATTCAAATGAACTGAATTTATATGTCGTTTGAGCTCGCTTTTTCGACTTGCAGCATATTCACACTGTTCACATTTATGTTGCTTCAAATTCAAATGAACTGAATCTATATGTATTTTGAGATCGTTTTTCGACTTGCTGCATATTCACACTGTTCACATTTGTGTTCCTTCAAATTCCTATGAACCGAATCTATATGTACTTTAAGAAAGCCTTTTGACTTGCAGTATAATCACAAAATGCACATTCATGTTGTTTCAAATCCAAATGAACTGAGTCTATATGTGTTTGAGATCGCCTTTTCGTCTTGCAACAATTCACACTGTCCACATTTATGTTGCTTTGTTTTCGAATGAACCGAATCTATATGTAATTGGAGATAGCTTTCTCGACTTGTAGCATAGTCGCACTGTTCACATTCATGTTGTTTCAAATTCAAATGAACTGAATCTATATGTGATTTGAGATGGCTTTTTCGACTTGCAGTATAACCACAAAATGCACATTTATGTTGTTTCAAATCCAAATGAACTGAATCCTTATGTCGTTTGAGATGGCTTTTTCGGCTTGAAGCATATTCACACTGTTCACATTTATGTTGCTTCAAATTCAAATGACTGACTCTATATGTACTTGAGATGGCTCTTTGACTTGTAGTATAGTCGCACTGTTCACACTTATGTTGATTCAAATTCAAATGAACTGAATCTGTATGTAATTTGAGAAGATTTTTTCGACTTGTCGCATATTCACACTGTTCACATTCATGTGTTTCAAATTCAAATGAACTGAATCTATGTGTAGCTTGAGATTTCTTTTTCGACTTGCAGTATAACAAAATGCACATTTATGTTGTTTCAAATTCAATGAACTGAATCCATATGTCGTTTGAGATGGCTTTTTCGGCTTGAAGCATATTCACACTGTTCACATTTATGTTGCTTCAAATTCAAATGAACTGACTCTATATGTACTTTGAGATGGCTCTTTTGACTTGTAGTATAGTCGCACTGTTCACACTTATGTTGATTCAAATTCAAATGAACTGAATCTGTATGTAATTTGAGAAGATTTTTCGACTTGTCGCATATTCACACTGTTCACATTCATGTTGTTTCAAATTCAAATGAACTGAATCTATGTGTAGCTTGAGATTTCTTTTTCGACTTGCAGTATAATCACAAAATGCACATTTATGTTGTTTCAAATTCAAATGAACTGAATCCATATGTCGTTTGAGATCGCTTTTTCGACTTGTTGCATATTCACACTGTTCACATTTATGTGGCTTCGAATTCAAATGAACTGAATCTATATGTACTTTGATTTGGCCTTTTTGACTGGCAGTATATCGCACTGTTCGCATTTATGTTGTTCCAAATTGTTCAGATGGCCTTTTAGACTTGCAACATATTCAAGCTGTTCACATTCAAGTTGGTTCGAAACAGCTGCATCAATATGTCGTTTGAAGTCAGCTCCTTGATTTGCAACATAAGTAGAAGGATTCTGTTTCAAATTACCATGTTCCTGAATTGTATTTGTTACGTTCGCTTGTTCCGCGAAGGATTCACACATACGGAAACATGTTTCATCTTGATAATCGAGGTTTTCACTTTTGAACTTAGGGCAGTATTCAGCTTCATGGAATTCTATCGATTGGCTGCCTGTGCCCATTTCAGTTAAAATTTTTAACTTCTTCCTGTCTTGAATACCATTATCATCTATAAATTGTTCAAAAATATCAATGTTTTCAAGTTTCACCTCCTCCATTTTCGAAGACTCGATCGTTCAGATGCTGACCCTGAAAATAGATTGAATTTCTTTGTTCCCAGAACCATATCGGATGTACAGGTTTGGAAATGCACATCGAAAACATGCGATTTTAAATGCATCAAAGAGATTTTTTTCCTATAGTTGAACAGTTGTATATCTGAGAGATTTACGTACAGCGAATCCGACTGAATAAATGTTCGATTGCAATAATGTAGAGTTGTCTCTCTTTCATTTCTGGGAGTGCTTAATTCCAGCAGTAGCAGTAGCATGGTAGGAAACCTGCAGTACTCGCATCGAATTATTTAATGTGTCAGGATCGATTCAAGTACTTCGGTTTGCCTATCATACTATTTCAATTGAGCCACTTCCAACGAAAAGAGACAGAGAACACTACTATATTGCAATCTTACATTCATTCAGTCCGTTACGCTGTAAGTAAATTGTTTATCGTAGATTTTGGATATGGGTTTCCAAACCTGTATATATGAAAATTACGAAACACTGTTAAGGCATTTTAGACAGCAATTCTCAAATGTAAATTACTCAATTTAACACCGGATGTATAGACATAAACCATGCGAAAAGTTAGTTTTCTGGGTGTAACAGCAAAATTTTACCCAAAATTTTTCACATACATATCTGTGAATAATAATCCAAACCGCAATTGACACAACTGCTGATTATTTACAAATATGTATGAAATTGATGGATGTATGGAATATTTTAGGTAAAAATTTCACCAAATATTGTAAAGGCTGTGCATGATTTTTTTGGTGAGAATGAGCATCTACCGCTAAACGAAGTGGAATTGATCACCAAATGTTTCGAAGCAATTGTTGATTCAGGTAGTCTTATTAGCCTTGTAAGGGGCAGAATTAAAGATTCGATAGACAGTTTTCTTGATGGCTCTCAGAGTTTTGTGGGATTGAATGATTCTAGATTAAATATTTTAGGAATTTTTAAGCATATTTTGAAATTTGATAATTGTGAAGTTGAAGGTTCATTTCATGTTGAGCCTGACGATACAATTAGTTTCCAGATTTTGTTAGGTTTCTTTCAAATAATAGCATTGATTTAACTTTTGGTCCATCATACGTAACCGTAGAGAAGATATCAAACTCAGCAATGCATGATATTTGTTTCTCATAAAATATTTATATGAAGATGAATGCGCTGCTGGGATAGATATTCGATATACATCGATGCATTGAATCTACTCGATGTTTTTCATAAAATATAGATTCGATTTAGTTCTCTGCTCTTGATGGGAGCGTAGATGGGGGAATCTACGAATTTACGTTACCAAATTGGCTTCTGCTGACCAGCGATACGCACTCTGGTAGTGGAAATCGAAATAGAGCTAAGATAGTAGTAAACAAAGCGTTGAACGTATTTCAGTGTAATAATTTCGTAATTGTTCATAAACTTTTGTTTAGAAGAAGTATTCAAGGGAAAATTGAAATGGTCATCCTTTTGAATATGTTTTCGATCAGAAATGACTACTGTTGTGTGCCTCGATGCAATTTATGGGCGAAAAAATTGCAAACTTTAGGTTATAGTTATCACTTCTTCCTTAGATTATTCACAACAAGATAGAGCATAGTGAGAGAGAAAACGTGGCCGAAATAAGATAGCAATATGTTTATTATTTTCGTCAAAATCAAAACACCTTCCCGCAGCTCCCTATTGGTGGCTTTCTACCACGTGACCTGGCCGCCTTCTTTGACAGCTGATGCTTAGGTGGAACAAGTTCAAACTTATCGTTTTGAGTTAACCAAGTGATTTTTGTAGTGAAAACGAGGTTGTACAATAATTATTTGCTGTATTAAGCTGAAAAATTGTTAATTCCTGTGTGATATGTAAAAAAAGCACCAGTAAAGACTGCGGGCGATCCATACATCGGTAAGTAAACACAACAAATAATAATTTACCACAGGCGTAGCTAAGAGTACCTAGCTCTCAATATAAGCATATTGTAAACTTAATTTAAAAGCATTTTCTTTTTATAGAATGCCTAGTGATAATGCCAGACGGAAATTATGGATGGATCAATTAAATTTGGGAAATACAAAATTAGCGAAGGAGGTATATGTTTGTTCTGACCATTTTTCTGATGAAGACTTCCTATATAAATCAGCAAAAAGATTTTTGAAAACTGAAGCTATTCCGTCCAGGATTTCGTCATCGATTCATTGGTAAGTCTATTGAATATTATTAGGGTGTGTTATTCAAATTTGATTGGATAATATGAACATCTAATATAATATTTCTAATTTCAGTTCCAGTAGCACATCTCCAGATAAAAGGCCTGTGACTCCAGAACCATTAGATACTAATAAGCTAGGTTGTGTCAGGGAATCCTCAAAACTGAGTAATTCTGAACTATCCAGAACTTCAACAGCTAGTGATTTGTCTGCTACACTGACTACTTCAGATTTATCTGCTACATTGACTGCTTCAGATTTATCTGATACATTAACCGCTTCAGATTTATCTGCTTTTTTGACCGATACAGAATCCTCTGGTGCTTTGACAGTTTCAGAATTGTCCGGTACTATAACAGCTTCAGAATCGTCAAGCAACTTGGTATCCTCGGAAGTATTAACAGTAGCACATCCAACTACGTAAGTTTTACTTAATTTTATATTTATAATACTTATTGCAAAATATATTCTGGTTCATTATATAAAACCTTCATTATCTTATTTCAGTTCTGAAGCTAAAAGTTCTGTACCAAGACCAAGAAAAAGAAAATGTTTTGTTGGTGATGTAACAGATGAAGATTTCAGGACACCAAAACAAGGAAAATTTGCCTTCTCCCTTGCTAAACGAAAAATTGCAGAACAGAAAAAGACACTGAAAGCATTGAGGATGAAGAACAGAAGACTGCAACAGAAATTTTCAGATATTTCAGGACTACTGAATAATTTGAGGGAAATGAACCTTATATCCGATAATGCTCAAGATTATATAGAGGTAAGTAAGATTCAGCTTTGCATATATGTGTGGAATGTAATTATTTTCAATATTTCAGGCATCGTTATCAGGTCCTAGTAGAGATATGGTAAATACACTCATAAGGGGATCAAAAAATCAGAAATTTACACCTTCTCTACGCGCATTTGCCCTATCATTACATTTTAACTCGCCTAGGGCCTATAATTATGTTAGGGAAAAATTCAATAATTCACTTCCACACCCAAAGACTATTTCTAAGTGGTATCAGACCATTGATGGAACTCCTGGCTTCACAACTGAAGCCCTCAGTGCATTGAAGAACAAAGTGCAGCAGTCTGCGGGAGAACAAATTTATTGCAATCTGGTGATTGACGAGATGGCAATTAGAAAAAAAATCGAATTCATTGCTGGTAAATTTTATGGATCAATAAGTTTTGGAGAAAAACCTGAAGTGGATACTTTACCAGAAGCTAAGGAAGCACTTGTGTTTTTAGTTACCTGCATCAATGGTCACTGGAAAATTCAGTAGGCAATTTTTTGATAGATGGATTATCAAGCAGAGAAAGAGCCAATTTGGTAATTAACTGTCTGGAGTTTTTGAATGAAGTAAATTTGAGAATAACTTCTGTTACTTTTGATGGAGCAGCTTCGAATTTGAATATGGCGAGTCATTTGGGTGCTGATTTTTCGAATACTCAATCATTGAAGACTCACTTTGAACATCCAGTCACCAAAGAGAAGGTATTATTTTTCTTGACCCTTGTCACATGCTCAAACTCTTGAGAAATTGTTTAGGAGACAGTAAGATTTTGAAAACAAAAAATGATAAATTAATCAAATGGACCTATCTTGAAGAACTTGTGAATCTTCAAGACACAGAAGGATTGAATGCAGCAAGATAAGAAAACGTCATTTACATTTTGTGAAAGAAAAAATGATAGTGAAGATTGCTGCGCAGACATTCAGCAGGAGTGTGTCGGATGCTCTTAAATTCCTTGAGTTTGATTTGAAATTGACAAATTTTAAAGGTGCTGAAGAGACTGCAAATTTCTGTCTTAGTTAATGATTTATTTGACATCTTGAACTCAAGAAATAAATTCTCTCCATATACATATAAGAGGCCATTATCTTTCGAGAACATTGATTTTACGTGGAAAGCTCATGGAACTGATTCTGAATGGAACACCAGTATTATCTTCAAGAAGGAAAACAGGGTTTCTACGGTTTTTAATATGTATGGAGAGTCTTGAGGAAATATTTAGAATGTATGTGGTGTCAAAAAAATTAGACTTTTTATTGACCTATAAGTTCTCTCAAGACCATCTGGAGGTATTTTTTGGTGCTATCAGGAGTCTGAATGGATACAACAACAATCCCACAGCCAGACAATTTCAGTCAGCATATAAAAAGTTGTTGATAGCAAGGGAAGTGAGAGGTGCTGATTCTGGAAATGTTGTTAATTTGGACAATACATCAATTCTTCATGTTTCGTCATATAAAAAAATAACAATAAATGATCATAAGGAGGACTTGGAGGAGACTGAAGAGTATAAAAATTTGTGTGCAGCGTTAAATGATCATGATTACTTTGGCTCTTCAGGATGGCAATTATCTTCATATATACAGGATGTTTTTAATTTATATAGCAGGATTCGTTGTCAAGTCATTGAAAAAATGTATCACTTGCTCAAAATGTCTTGATATGTTGGAGACTTGTGAAACATATTCATTTCTACAGAAAAGAAAAACGTATGGCAATTTATTCAAGGCATCCAAATTTGTCATTAAGATATGCACACAAGCAGAAAAAACATTAAGATATATGATTTCTAACAACCCTAATATTTTGAGTACAAAATCTGAAAATTTAATCAATAAGTGATTCATAATTGTATTGTCTGTTTACCAGATGATGTTTTAAATGCATTTGGCAATCATGTATTTGATGAAGGGTTTCTAGAAAGTCATGAATTGCCTTTGATAAAACTGATATTGAAAAGATATTTCACTATAAGAATTCACCAAGAGACAAGAAAAATGAGCGATCAAGTGGTGAATCGAGTAAGAAGCATGCTCACACATCTGATTTTGTATCAGAATCAATAAGTTTTTTTTTATCTTTACAATTGTTAGTTTTAAGTTTTAGGGTGATCAGGGTGTATAAAACACTCTTTTTCGATCGTGTACTTTTCGATCCTGTTTGGATTCAATAATCAAGGACTATAGCAGTAGTAGATATGGATTCTTAGTTATTTTATTATAAACATTTCTGAAGAGTCGATTATCAGTATATTTTAGTTACCTATCGTATTTCTTCAAATCATTATTGTAAAAATCATTTATTTTATGTTACATGTTATTTTTTATGGAAGTTATTAATACATCCTTGCTTGGTAATCAATCCTGATTATGCAGGCTTCAAGTTTCAATTGCTATTCCACTATAAATACTGATGCCCCGTCCATTCCATTGCAAAACTCACAAAATTCCAATCATCTATCTTATATAGTGGAACAAAACTATACATTCTATCATTTGCCTTCAAAGGTGCAGGTAATGGATGGACAAGGTTTCAGTAAGTAAGTAAGGCCTATTACAGCATTAATGAGAACTGATATGATTATACTTCACACTTGATGTAAAACTGACCTATCTAATACATTTCATGTCGAACTGGATAAATTTATTGTTATTTTTGTTATTCAATTTAACATAGTATTCAGGTGTAATATCCTTAAATTTCAAACCTTTGCAGTCAAATGAGCTCCATTTGTAATAACATGGTGGTCCCCAATAAAAATCTGGACTCAACTCAGAACAAGATATCAAGCTGTGTTAAAATCCAAATTTAGATACAGCATCATCTTGTATGGTAATAACGTACCATGCAGCCTTACTGAAAAGTGACCTGAATAGATGTATTCGATATAATAGGATTGTTAATAAGATCATTGATAATAATGATAACATTCAATTGTATAGGTATTTGTAATTATTAAAACCAGAACAACAATATTTGAATATCATATTTGCTCTTTTTCATATTGAATTTTTTTTCGAATCGAAAATATGCCCGCACTATAAAAATTCTGCGTATAACAATGATTTAGAATAGATGAAAACATCGGGAAGGTTAACAAAATTCATAAAAATAATGACATTAATTATGCATCCAATGAAATAATAAGTAAAGATTCGATAACCTTTGAAGGATTTATTTCTATTCTCAACAAATTTTTAGATCCACGCCACTGACTTCTATTTACGACAACATACTTTGTTTGTAAACAAACAGTGTTTATTATGGGAACAAAACATTCAGTTCATCTAGTAAGGGATTGCTCCATCTGTTGTGAATATCTAAGAAATGTTTCCAGTGACGTCACTCTCGATGCGCGTCGGCATACCGGTGTTGTTTGTGTATCGTGCTCTGATCTAAAGTCGCATCCACACTATGCCGAACGACATCATTCGACACGTTCGGGGCGACACGTTCGATTCGACAATCGGTGTGGACGTGTCGAACGATAAACGGTTCGACTCAGTTGTGAGCGAGCATTGAAAGTGAAAGGAAGTTCAATTTAGAGAGAGACGGCATGTGAATACGCCAGCGCTTTTGGATGCAACTGAACCCCATTCGGCCCATTCGACAGTCGACACGTCCAGACTGAATGATTCGATTCGACTTCCTCTTTCTCGTGACCGCGCTCAGTCGGAAACAAGCGACATGATTCGATTGGACTTCTACAACGTCCACACACTTATTCGATTCTGCTTAACTAACAGAAGTACAGACACAGTGATGTCGTTCGACATAGGGGATGCGACTTAAGTCCTCAGTCTTCTTTTTCGTGCGTTAAACGGAACATCGCTCGACTCATCAATTTATCAATCGATTTATAATCGCTAAAAATGCCTAAACACGCAGTAACCGAGACCGTCTCGTTCTCGCTCGCGCTCAAAGAAGAGTAAAAAGAGACAGCGTCAAGGAAACTCGCCTAAACGTTCAGACTTCGAAAAGGAATTTCTGGAACTGAAAAAACGAATTAAATTACTAGAGGAAAAGACAATTGTGGAAACTGAGGGTCCTGAGGACTCACCTGTAAATAATAGTTATATGGGAACTGCTACAGGCGAATCTAACATCGATAACTTATCACCGGCCCCTCAAGAAAATGACCGTAAGTACTAATCAAAATAAAGAAACACATACACCTACCTATACAACTTTCTTTAGAACAATAGAGAAATTAGGTGCTAGTAATGCCTAATAACTACATTAATGTGTTATAAGTATTAAGTAGTATCAATTGGGGCAGCTGGCAAAAACTTGTTACAATAACCATTTCATTATTCACAAAACAACACAGAATGTTATAAGATTTGTTATTGTTATGAGTGAAAAATTGTTGAATAGGTGTGTCGTGTGTCTGACAACACAGAAAATTTGTTTTTGGTAACACATCCTGAATACCTATTAAGTTGTGTTTTTGGTAACACATGAGATTTGTTTTTGGTAACATTCTCAAATAAATACCCTGATTAATATTCTTATTAACAGAGACAACCAGGGTAGTTCTCTCTGCTATTAAGTCGTATCTTGGTGACAGGACATGAGAATTGTTTTTGGCAACAAATTCTCAAACAAGAATATGTTGTGTGTTTGGTAACACATTAATACTTGTAATTTGATAACAGATTTTCAATTTAATATTAAGTTATGTTTTTGGTAACAAATTCTTAAATTAATATGTTGCGGCATTTGGTACACATGAGAGGTAACAAATGCTCGGAAAATATCTTTGTGGGTATCAAAAAGATACTTTAGAAAGTTAATTCTTCATTTTAGATGAAGAACTACACAGTATTCTAGAGGACCCGCTGCAAGAAAACTGCAATAATGACATTATTAACCTTCTTGGTGAGACAGTGGACTCAAATATAACTGTGGGTGCACCTCTTCATAAGGACATACCACCGAGATGGAACCTCATCTTAAAAAATGGACTTAATGAAGAAAAACTCAATGAAATCCTTTTGAAATATCCCCCACCAGATAACTTTAAAGAATTAGATACTCCAAAACTAAATGAAGAGATCAAAAATGCAATTAACCGGCAAGTACTGAAAAGAGACCAAAAATTGGGGTCAATACAACATTAAGTTAGTGCTAGTCTTACAGCATTTGGACATGTTATCTCAGATTTGTTAAAAAGAGAAGGGGGTGGGGGTGAAAATCGAAATATTATAGAAAACCTAAGCAATGCCTGTGAAATACTTGCGAATATACACCATGCAAAATCTATCACTAGGAGAGAATTACTGCTACTGAATATTAGCCCAGGACTGCGAGAAACCTTAAAGGATGCTCCAATAACTGATAATATTTTTGGGGAGAAACTGGATGACAGGGTTAACAATGCCAAGAATATGAAGTCAAGACCTGCGCATACCCGTACGGAAAACAGTTTCTTCATATACCAGCAAAAAGCCGAATCCAGGCCAAAACTTTTTAAAGCGTCCACCCCGAACAGCCCCAAACCCTCATGTTCCGGGTGGAACACTGAGACGAGGTCAACGACCAGCGACCCAACCTCGCCAGTACAACAAGGGAAACAACAGGGGAAGAGGAGCAAATCCACTGTTGCTGCCGGAGAGGAGAGAGCGGTACTACCAACGCCAACCATAAACCAGGTAAATAACATAGGGGGAAGGCTTACCCATTACCTGACAACATGGCGCCGGTATACAAAAGACAGAAAAGTATTATCTTATGTGAAAGGGCTTAAATTGCCCATTATTAAAAAACCTAAACAATTTATTGTACCTAAAAACAAAGGTTTTTCCACATGTGAACAGAGAGAAATTTTGGTTTCGATAAATAAACTGTTAAAAATGGGTGCTATAAGTATAGTTCAACCATGTGAAGGCCAGTTTTTATCTCGCATATTTTTAAGATCAAAACCCGATGGGTCAAAGAGGTTAATTCTGAATTTAAAGCAGTTTAATAAGTTCATATCTACCACTCACTTCAAACTGGAGGACCATAAAACTGCAACACGAATTATTGAAAAAAATTACTTTATGGCCTCAATAGATCTTAAGGATGCTTACCTTCTCATCTCTATCTGTAAACCACATAGGAAATATTTGAGATTTTGTTTCAATAACATAATATACCAGTTTAATGTCATGCCTTTTGGGCAAGCTTGTGCACCACTCAAATTTACAAAACTGATGAAACCTGTTCTATCCACGTTAAGAGAACAGGGGTTTTTGTCTGTACTTTATATTGATGATTTTTTGCTGTTAGGCCGTTCATATCAAGACTGTATCCAAAATATCAATAGCACTATTACATTACTTCAAAAATTGGGCTTTATAATTAATTTTAATAAGAGTTGTCTTACACCAGTCAGAAAGATTAGATATTTAGGATTTATGTTTAATTCACATGACATGACAATATCACTACCCCTCGATAAACAGCTTAAAATAAAAACGCTCTAGAAAATTTTCTTGTTATGAGAAAATGCAAAATAAGGGATTTTGCTAAATTTATAGGAAACCTAATTTCTGTATGCACAGCTGTCAAGTATGGATACCTTTACACTAAATTGTTTGAACGGAAAAAATACTTAGCTTTGAAAAAAGTAAAAGGAAATTATAATTGTTCTATGGAAATTTCTAAAATATTAACTTCGGATCTCCTGTGGTGGAAAAAGAACATTCTATTGACACACAACTCAATTAAAACCACGCACCACGATATGGAAATATTCTCTGATGCTTCAACCACAGGTTGGGGCATATACTGTAATGGCATTAGGTCACGTGGAATGTGGAGTAATTCAGAAAAACAATATCACATAAACTATCTGGAACTTCTAGCGGCGTTCTTTGCCATTAAATGTTTTGCTCATAATAAGAAAAACTATAATATATTACTTAGGATAGACAACACAACAGCTATTTCCTACATCAATAGAATGGGGAGTATTCAATTCCCAGATCTGAATGGCTTATTAAGGAAAATTTGGACTTGGTGTGAAGAAAGAAATATAACATTATTTGCATCCTACATAAAATCATCAGAAAACACTATAACGGATGAACAATCTCGGAAACTTGATATTCATAAAGAGTGGGAATTGAATGCTTCAGCCTTTCAAGAAATTCAGAAATGTTTTGGAACCCCACAAATCGATCTGTTTGCTACCAGACTCAATACAAAATGCGAAACTTTTGTATCCTGGCTAAAGGATCCAGACTGTTATCAGGTTGATGCATTTACAATAGACTGGAGCAAATTCTTTTTCTACGCTTTTCCACCTTTTTCTCAGATTCTTAAGGTATTACACAAAATTATCAATGATAATACTAGAGGCATTTTGGTGGTACCAGTCTGGAACTCTCTACCATGGTATCCAATTTTCATATCTTTATTAGAAAAAGAACCCATTATTTTCAAACCTGAAACTGACTTATTACTATTCGACAGAACACCACATCCACTTTCCAGACATATTTCCCTGGCAGCAGGACTATTATCCTACAAGCCTTGCAGAAGGGAAAAATTCCTGAAGAAGCCCTCGAAATTTGCCTTGCCTCAGTTACAGACAGCACTTTAAGGCAATATAATTGTGGACTGAAATTTTGGTGGAATTTTTGTAAAAGTAAAAATGTTAGTATTTTTGTCCTATGGTAGAGTTAGTTTTGGAATTCTTAACAGTACATTTTAATAAAGGGGCGTCATACAGCTCATCCATATCACAAATACCAGAACCCGGAATCTGTGATGATTTCAGAATAAAAAGATTTTTCAAGGGAGTTTTTCATATACGCCCAAGTCAGGCGAAATATGATGAAACCTGGGATCCTAGTGCTGTACTTACTTATATTAAGTCAATACCTAAGGAAAATTTTTCTTTAGAAAATCTTACGTATAAAGCCGTTATCCTAATTCTTTTGGCTACAGGCCAAAGGGTACAAACCCTCTCTGTCATAAAGTGTTCAGACATAATGAGATTTGAAAACAGGATCGAAGTCAAAATTTCTCAAAGAATAAAAACAACGGGAAAAAACCGAATACAACCTACTCTTATTTTATTTCTTCAATAAAGATCCTACGGTCTGTGTGAAAAAATCTTTAGTCAACTACCTGGAAAAAACAAAAAACTTACGAGGTTCTATAACTAATTTATTCATAACAATTAGTAAACCACATAAAGCAGCTTCTGCACAAACAATAGCTAGATGGATAAAATGCATACTAAAAAAGAGTGGAGTAGATACCAATAAGTTTTCTGCACACAGCACTAGACATGCCTCCACCTCAGCTGCATCTAGAAAAGGAGTCAATGTTAATACAATTTGTAAAGCAGCTGGGTGGACCCAGGGCTCTTCAACCTTTGCACAATTTTACAATAGACCTGTTATGCCTGACCCTAGCAATTTCGCAAATGCGATCTTAAATCCACAGAAAATTTATATAACAGAACCCAAAATGTCATGTACAAAATTAGCTATAAGTTATTAATAAAAATTTAAGAAAGTTATTATTATATGGGTTAGTCGATTATAATAGAAGAATCTTCTATTATCACTTGTTTGTTTAGGTAGTTTTTTTTTGCCACCATTAAACTAGTTTGTTCTCATACTGTACTTTTATTATTCCATTATTTATTGCATTTAGCTTTAAACATCTACACTGACTTCTATTTACGAGACGAGGCTGAAGTATAATCATAAGATTAAACGAACTTACCTGAGTGAAGTTTAATCTTGATTATATGAAGCCTCGTCGAAGTAAATAGAACCCACGCATATACATATAATGTTGGCATAATAATACGTTCCCAAACCCTGAAAAGATGCAATAAATAAGCTTTAAAAAGACTGAGGACTTATATCAGAGCGGGAAGCAGAAGTGTGACGGCGTTTTTTGCTACTTTGAAACATGTGGCCGTTTAGCACGATAAAGGAGGTACTACACTGACTTCTATTTACTTCGACGAGGCTTCATATAATCAAGATTAAACTTCACTCAGGTAAGTTCGTTTAATCTTATGATTATATATGGAATAATTTTTGGGCCAGAAGTAGCGAAGCTGACCGAGTATTTAAATTACAAAAGAGAAGTTTGGGAATGGTATTCAAAATGAAACCTCTAGAAAGCTGCAAAAAAATTTTTTTGCAGAGAACTTTTTAACTTTTTACAGCCAATATACTATCTATTATCTACGGTAAAAATAATTATACTAAATTTCAACATTATGAGTTGAAACATAATCATCAAACAAGAAATTAAAAAAAATGTATTCATGACAAAACAAACTTAACATACATACAAAAACATGTGACCTATAGTATATTTGCAATATGAAATAAATTACCAAATAGTTTCAAGTCCAAAATTAATTGTAAAGGTAACAATAAGTATAAGAAGATATTAAAAAATTCATATGTGAAAAATGTTATTTTTATCCTGTAGGAGAGTACTATCTTGAAGAAGATTTTGAAGGGTTGTAGAGAAAAATTATTTGAATTGATTTAATTTTATTGCTAGTTTAAGTACCTAATGTTTGTGAAGCGATCTACACCTTTTGTTGGTATATGTAAGAGAGGATCAATAAAGTGTACCCACGATACACTCACACCGGTGTGCCGACGCGCATCGAGATGTGACGTCACTGCGGAGCTTTTCCATTGTATTTGCGAGATGGAAGTGTTAGAAATCGAGGAAATTATTGGAATAATGTAATTAATCTCAAGTTTCATTGAAAATGCAATTAACTAACAATTACAATTGTAATTTCTTCGATTGCTTTCTTTGTTGATCCTAAAATATATCAATGGAATTATATAAATATGGATATTAGTGTTTATATGTTCATACAGAATAGATTATTGAAGTTTCATTCAAAAACTTCGAATAAATGAAAATATTTTCATCATATATAGGGAAATTTCTATGAATTTCACTAATAATTCGTCAATTTGGAGAATTTATTGTCCATTTTTTCTTCATATTTTGAAAACTGATCTTTTTATTCAGATCCCTGTCTCCAATTGGTATGGATTCTGCTCAAGCAAAGAATAACATCGAATGGAATCTGAATATCATTTTTCCGGTTTGCAACCGTGTTATCTGCTAATACTTTGAAAATATTTTCTTTCTTAGATAATGAAGTACTGAAGGGATACTTCCGAAAGTAAAAATACGATAATTTGGTTCCCTTTGTAGCTCTACTGTAATTCTTACAGCCAAAAACTGCGCAATTAGGCATTATTTCAGTAATTATAACAATAATAATATAACTCCACTTTTATTTCGCCAAATAATTCGTCTTTTACGTATTCATTTACAATGAGCGCAATCCAATATACGGCAAACGCTATAACAATATTCAAACTTCTACTTCTACTCAGCTCCTCAATGACGTAGATGAGCGCGTCGGACGAGTTTAGACCCCGAATCTGACACACCGGTGTGAGTGTATCGTGAGTGTATCTATCTATCAATAAATGCGTCAAATTGTCGCTTGAGGTTTTTCTGAGTTGAAGAATGATTCCAATGTTCACATTTATGTTGCTTTGAATTCGATTGAACCGAATATCCATGTCGCTCGAGAAGCAGTATTTGAGTTGAAGCATATTCACACTGTTCACATTAATGTAGCTACAAATTCCAATTTGAGGTCACTTTTTAGACTTGAAGCATATTCCCACTGTTCACATTTATGTTGCTTCAAATTCGAATGAACCGAATCTATATGCAAGTTGAGATTGCTTTCTCGACTTGCAGCATATTCACTGTTCACATTTATGTTGCTTCAATTTCAATGAACTGAATCTACATGTACTTTGAGATGGCATTTTTGTGTTGCAGTATAGTCACACAATGCGCATTTATGTTTCGAATCCAAATGAACTGAATCTATATGTCGCTTGAGACGGCTTTTTTGACTTGCAGCATACTCACACTGTTCACATTTGTGTTCCTTCAAATTCAAATGAACCGAATCTATATGTACTTTGAGATTCCCTTTTTGTGTTGCAGTATAGTCACACAATGCGCATTTATGTTGTTTCAAATTCGAATGAACTGAATCTACATGTGTTTTCAGATTTCTTTTTCGATTTGCAGCATATTCACACTGTACACATTTGTGTTCCTTCAAATTCATATGGACCGAATCTATATGTACTTTGAGACTGCTTTTTTCTGTTGCAGTATAGTCACAAAATGCGCATTTATGTTGTTTCAAATCCAAATGAACTGAATCTATATGTCGATTGAGACTGCTTTTTTGATTTGTAGTATAATCGCACTGTTCACATTTATGTCGCTTAAAATTCAAATGAACTGAATCTATATGTAATTTGAGATCGCCTTTTCGATTTGAAGCATATTCACACTGTTCACATTTATGTTGTTTCAAATCCAAATGAACTGAATCTATATGTTGTTTGAGATGGTTTTTTCGACTTGCAGCATATTCACACTGTTCACATTTATGTTGTTTCAAATTCGAATGAACTGAATCTACATGTGTTTTCAGATTCCTTTTTCGATTTGCAGCATATTCACACTGTACACATTTGTGTTCCTTCAAATTCATATGGACCGAATCTATATGTACTTTGAGACTGCTTTTTTCTGTTGCAGTATAGTCACAAAATGCGCATTTATGTTGTTTCAAATTCAAATGAACTGAATCTATATGTCGATTGAGACTGCTTTTTTGATTTGTAGTATAATCGCACTGTTCACATTTATGTCGCTTAAAATTCAAATGAACTGAATCTATATGTAATTTGAGATCGCCTTTTCGATTTGAAGCATATTCACACTGTTCACATTTATGTTGTTTCAAATCCAAATGAACTGAATCTAGATGTTGTTTGAGATGGTTTTTTCGACTTGCAGCATATTCACACTGTTCACATTTATGTTGCTTCAAATTCGAATGAACCGAATCTATATGCAAGTTGAGATCGCTTTTTCGGCTTGCTGCATATTCACACAGTTCACATTTATGTTGCTTCAAATTCAAATGAACTGAATCTATATGTACTTTGAGATGGCTCTTTCGACTTGTAGTATAATCGCACTGTTCACATTTATGTTGCTTCAAATTCAAATTAACTGAATCTATATGTCGTTTGAGGAAACATTGTCGTTTCGAAACATATTCACAATAATCACATTTAAGTTGCTCCGAAACAGTTGCATCAATATTTCGTTTTAAGTCAGCTCCTTGATTTGCAACATAAGTAGAAGGTTTCTGCTTCGAATTATCATGTTCCTGAACTGCATTTGTTACGCTGTCTTGTTCCGGAATGGATTCACATATACGGAAACATGTTTCGTCTTGAGAATAAGGGTTTTCACTTTTGAACTTAGAGCAGTATTCAGCTTCATGAAATTCTTGCGATGGACTACCTGTGCCAATTTCAGGTAAAATTTCTAACTTTTTTCTGTCATGAATACCATTATCATCTATGAATTGTTCAAAAATATCAATGTTTTCAAGTTTCACCTCCTCCATTTTCGAAGACTCTCGATCGTTCAAATGCTGACCCTGAAAATATAAAGATTGAATTTCTTTGTTCCCAGAACCATATCGGATGTACAGGTTTAGAAATTCACAACGGAAACATGAGTTATTTAAATGCATCAGACAGATAATTTTTCCATACAGTTGAACATTTGTATATCTGAGAGATTTACATACAGCGTAACCAACTGAATAATTGTTCGTTTGCAGTAATGTAGAGTTGTCTCTCTATTATTTCTGGGAGTGGTTAATTCAAGCGGTATGGTAGGAAATCTGCAGTATTCGCATCGAATTATTTAATGTGTCAGGATCGATTCAAGTACTTCGGTTTGCCTATTATACTATTTGAATTGAACCACACCCAACGGTAAACGACATACAGCACTACATTGTTGCAATCTAATATTCATTCAGTCGGTTACGCTTGGTAGTAAATCTCTCAGGTACACGACTATTTAACTGGATGGAAAATTCTCAGAATGATGCAATTTTTATCGTATGATTTTAATATCGTCCGGTCTATTTAGATATTCGAAGTTACATAAAGTCCCAACAAGCTGAATTTCTGTGAAGTTGTTCAAAACATAATTATAAACAATGTCTAGAAGTTCCCCATCATTCCCTTGTAAGGAAAAAATGTAATTCAAGGTTGTGATGTATCGAGGGTGTTTGCAATAAAGGGGATTATTCAGTAAGGAACGAACCACCTACTTTGCTCTTTATTTACTTATCTATGGTACAGTTGGACTGGGAATGGAATGAAATCAATTGTCTTCCATCGAAGTAGCGGTGTGTTATGATAACATGTTTTGATATTATGATTAATAATTAAAACAATGTGAGCAATACACCACATCTCCTACGGGAGACTGAAAGAATTTTCATTTCTGTAGAAAGAATAATTCTTTCATTCTATACAAAATACATATCCATTCCCATAAATAGTTAAACCTTTCCAGATAACAAACTTATTCTACTTAGAGCACTCATCAAATTCATAACTAATTATAGGTACATACATAATATTAGGATCCTAATAGAATTACACTTTTTTTTCAGTTAATTAAGGGGGGTAAAAAGGTTTTGTCCTGTTTTTGTGTACTACACTTTCCTTTCCGTTTTTTAAAATTCTCACATTCGGAGTCTCTTCACTAATCACTAAATAAGGTCCTTCATATATGTTGTCTAACTTCGTATTCACTTCACTTTTAACGAGCAAATAGTCATTTTTATTGTAAGTTACAGGATTAATGTTCCTATCATAAATACATTTTCGTTTTGTTTTACCTTTCAAAAGATTATTTCTAGCATCTTCGTGAGCTCTTTGCAACCTATACTTCATTTCTAATGGATAACTTTCAAAATTATAAAGAGGATCTACATTATTTATCAAATTACTGGGTAAATTACAAATTCTCCCAAATACTAGCTCAAAAGGTGTATATTGGGTTTCTGTGTGAACTGTTGTATTGTACGTGAAACACCAATAGGGAACCCAAAAACTCCAAGATTTGTGATGATTTTGTGTTTGGGTTCTCAAATATGAGCCTAGTACTTTGTGAGAATTTTCTAATGCACCAATACTCTCATGATGATATGCCGTTGACTGCAAATGATTAATTTTCAACAATTTACAAACTTCAGCTATTGTAGAGGATATGAATTCCGAGCCTCTATCTGTGGCTATCTCCTTAGGGACACCATATCTCAATATGAAATTGTCAACAAAAGTTCGTGCTATGGTGATAGTATCCTTGGATCTAATAGGATATGCTTCTACAAATTTTGAGAGTTCACATTGCAAGGTCAAAATGTATGAAAATTCATTTTCATCTTTTTCGATAGGTCCAACTATATCTAAGAAAATTTTCTCAAAAGGTGAAGTAGATGTGGATGTTATCACCATTGGTTCTTTAGTATGTTACTGTACTTGTGTTTTTGACAACTAACGCATCTCTTTACAAATTCAGATACATCTTTCGAAATTCCTGGCCAGAAATAATACTTTTTGACATTATTCAACATTCTGCGTATACCTGCATGTCCGCCTGTTGGTAATAGATGAAAGTCATTCAATATCAGTTTTTTCGTATCGCTATTTTCGATTCTTTTAACTCCATTAATAATACATATTCGGGGACCGGTCCAATTGGAGTTTTCTTTTATTCCTCTTATAAAATTTTCAATCGATTTTACATTATTTTCATTTTTCATAATACATATTTCTTCAATATTCTCCATTTCACTAAATAATTCCAAATCTCTCAACAGTACGTCTAGCGTGAATGTCGATCGAGAAATTGGTTCACATAAAATAGTCGACTTACTTGGAACATAATATAGCGAATCTGATATTGAATAAATTTCTTTTTCTTTGTATGAATCCTTATGAACATTTGACACAAAATTAAGCTCAACACATTCTTTCGGTTTTTTAAGAAGTTCTACAACTTTCGGTTGATCAGGCCGTTTTGTCGTATCACTTGCTTGCAAACCGTTCTCATTCACTCTATCATTCAGTCTTTGCGCTCGTGTCATGACTGCAATTAAACTTGACTCATTCCTTTCAATTCTTTCGATGTAACAATTATTCGAGACAATGCATCTGCTGTAACATTTTCACTTCCTTTTATATATTCAATATGAAAATCATACTCTTCCAAACACAAACGAAATTTTGTCAAACGACTAGATGGATTTGAATGATTGAAAAGGAAAATTAAAGGACGATGGTCTGTTTTTATTTTGAAATGTCTACCGAAAAGATATGGATGAAAGTGACTAATACACCATTTTATGGCAAGAAGTTCTTTTTCAATAGTGGAATAGTTTAGTTCCGCTTTATTCAAACTTCTACTTGCATATGCCACGGGTTTATTATTTTTATTTGATAATACTCCACCGATAGCAAAACCTGAAGCGTCGGTTTGAAGAATAAACTCATTTTCTTCTGAAAAATTCGGAAAATCAAGAATGGGTGGATTTGACAATGCAAATTTTAAACATTCGAATGAATGTTGACATTCTGGAGTCCAAATAAATTCAACTCTCTTACGACACAACCTATTCAATGGAAACGTTATTTCAGCAAATTTCGGTATGTATTTCCTATAATAATTCGCGAATGCAACGAATCTTTTTACGTCGTCAGCATTTTTCGGCGTATGATATTGTTGTAAAACTATACACTTTTCTGGGTCAGGTGAAATACCTTCTGCTGATATAAGATGACCTAAATAAATTAATTCTTTCTGTAAAAATTGACACTTAGCCGGATTTAATTTTAAATTTACTTCACGGAGTCGGCTGAAAATTTTGATTAAATTTTTGTTATGGTCTTGTAGATTTCTACCAAATACAATTATGTCGTCTAGATATATAAAACATTGTTCATAATTGAGACCTGACATTGCAACTGATATTAAACGTGAAAATATTCTCGGAGATGATTTTAATCCCATTGGAAGACGTTTCATTTGATACTGACCTTTATTCGTTGTGAATGCTGTATATTGCCTACTTTCGGGCGTGAGCTCAACTTGAAAATAGCCTTGACTAAGATCCAAATGAGAAAAATATACGGCACCAGATAATGAATCTAAAATTTCAGATATATTGGGTAATGGAAATTTATCATCGCAAATTTGTTGATTTAGCTGTCTATAATCTACGACAAGTCTCCATTTCTTTTCTCCATTTATATCAGACTTCTTAGGAACAAGTAAAATAGGAGATGACCATTCACTTTTCGCTTCTTCAATTATATCATTTTTAAGTAAATTTTTTATTTGATTTTCTAACTCGGATTTTTGTGCATGTGGTATTCTGTAAGGTTTTTTATAAACAGGAGTGGCATTATCCTTGAGTTGAATTGTTGGTTTGTATACATTGGTAGTTGCTAGTTTATCTTCTGGTAAATGGAAAACATCATTAAATTTTGCACATATATTTTCTATTGAAATTTGTTCCTCTTTATTTAGAAATTGTAAATTCAGTATTTTAAATAGCTCCTTTACTCGTGATGGTGTAATTGCTTCATTTTTGAAATTGCATTGTTCATAGTCGCTGAGTTTATGAATTTCAGGCATACAATTTTTCAAACACACTTCGCAATCTCTCGTATTCAAAATTCTCACAGGAATTTTACCCTTGTTCGGTCTACATATACTATTTGCTAAATAAACTCCTTCGCATAGTTCTTGAGAGATAACTAGACAATCTTCGTCGGTATTTGCGTCAAAGAATTTGATTATTTCACATCTAGGAGGTATAATTGTTAAATTGTTCCATTCGGAATGAAGTGGTAAAATTGATTCTACATCGGAAATTAGTAGCGATAGGGTATTTTTCTCAAAATCTAAAATAGCACCAAATTTTTTAAAAAAATTTTGACCTAATATCCCATCAGTAAAACACGTTAAATTTTTGAATACATGAAATTTCTGTTCAACGATAGTTTTACCTATTTCTAGTTTTAATTTCACAAAACCTTCGGTGGTAAGTTGTCCTCCAATGCCATTTATAGTTATTTTCTCTTCATGAATTTTTACATTTGAACCTAAACATTCATATTTTATTGCGCATAATGTAGCACCTGTATCGCAAAGAAATTTGTGATTTTCATCATTCACTCTAATGTCAACCCAATTCATACCAGAACATTCATACATTTGCGGATTCTTATTGCTCTCGAAAAAACTGATTCGGTTCGTTTTCACTGGAATGTGAAGCAGTTGTACCATCGGCGTAGAATATATGATTATTATTAGAACGTCTTTGACCGGAATTTTGCATTCTTGGCGGATTTTTGCGTGAATCTACCTGCTGAGTGTTGTTTTGTCGGTAACCATTGTTGTGGTACCTTCGACCTCTAGATGTATTATATCTATTATTACCGTTTCCTCGATTATAATTCGATCTAAATTGATTCCTTTCGAAATTTCTATTCCTAAATTCGTTTCGATTTCCGAACGAAGTATTATTACGTCCTCGACCTCTCGTATAGGAAGCTGAAAAAATTTGGGGACTTTCATTTTGAAAAGCATTCTCATCCTGAGCTGCACGAATAGCATCTTTCAATGACGTGTAATTTCGAGCGGCAATAATTGTACTCAATCTTTCATTTTTCAACCCGTCCGCGAATTGTTTAATGGCATTTCTTTCATTTACTGGTTTTAATACCTCGTAAGCTCTCGTATCGCCTTTTGCCTGGGAAATAGTTAAATCCACGAAAAGTTCTTCTAAAGACTTACCAAAATTTTCTATTGACCTATTACCTTGCTTCGCATGAATTAATTTTGATTGTAAAGTTGTATCTGATTTGATGGTTAAAAGTCGAGACCTCATATCTTCTATCAAATGATTTGTAGAAACATACTCGCTATTCAACCTCAACTTAGCACTAGAAGAAAGGCGCGTTTTTAAAATGAATTTTATGAGATATTGTTTTTGATCGGCATTCAGCATGGAGTCGTAAAATTCTATGGCATCAATCAATTTCTCTGTTGTTTTTTCATTATCATCAAGTACAGGTAATAAGCTAGTAGCAGTTTTCAAGTCAAAATTTTCCATGTTTCTTGAAGTATTGATTCTTCCTTTATCTAATTCAATGATTTTTTGAAATGTGGATTCAATTTTGATACTGAGTTTTTGAAAAGATTCTAAACTGTCAGAGGGTATATCAGAAAATTTTAACGAGTTTGCTATTGATTTGAAATTACTGTAAGCGGACTGTGCTTCAGATAATTTTTATGAAAAATTTCTCCCTTTCGCCTTTCAGGGCCAATCTTTCTTAAATAAATTTGGATTGAATTTAAAGATTCTAAAATTCCTTCTAAACTATTAATTTCCATAAAATTTAATATTATATAACTAATAACTATCTATTCTAATTTCAATGTTCGTAACTTAATTCACCATAATGTCACTGCACGGAAACCTGGTATAGCTGGAGACATACATTATAGGGTAGTTTACCTGCATTTATTGGCTGATGTTGTTCATGTTTATCTGGCTTCGTGTGATTTCTCTCCGGATTTTTCGCTCCATTTTCTTTTTGCAGTATTGGTAGAAGTATACCATGATAGCCATAATTAATATAAGGAATACGATTATCTCGCAGACTTCTCTAATGGAAATAGCACCCCACTGGTTGGTACTTTGGCCACCACTGTTGCCTGCTTGTGCTATGATTACCTCTTCTTTAACTTCTTTTGACTTCGACGAACCCATTTTTGTACATTTAACACGTACCTTCAGGTAAGGGCAAGGGTGTTTGCAATAAAGGGGATTATTCAGTAAGGAACGAACCACCTACTTTGCTCTTTATTTACTTATCTATGGTACAGTTGGACTGGGAATGGAATGAAATCAATTGTCTTCCATCGAAGTAGCGGTGTGTTATGATAACATGTTTTGATATTATGATTAATAATTAAAACAATGTGAGCAATACACCACAAGGTCAAAGGTAAAAAAAATGAGTTTTTCGCGATTTTCAGCAAAACGGTAAGTTTTATCATGAAAGTACCTGAGACAAAAATTGTAGATCATAAAATTATCTATAAAAAATGTATCAATACTTTTTTCTCACGAGCCACCGTTTCTGAGATATAACGATTCAAAAAGTTATAAAAGTCGTTATCGTCATAATATGCACACGTTTCCACGCCATCTATGAGGTAGTGTACTTAGCGCATTTTTTTAACGTGGTTTTCCCAGTACGCCTATTCCACGGATCAGTTGTGATCCTGTTTAATGTAAAACTATTGCAAAATAACGGAAATTTTCAAAGATTGGGAAAGATAAAAGCGAAGTAAATGAAGAAAAAGTGTTGAAGTTTATTCGTCTTATTCGTAAGTTTCAAATTCTTGTTCTTCTTCTTGTTATACTTCTCCTGCTTCTTCTTCTACTTCTCCTGCTTCTTCTTCCTCTTCATTTTGAATGCAAGTAAATTGCGTCAAAAGCGATGTATCGCATGATACTTCGTCGGAGTCAAACGAATCCTCCATTGTTTATGATTAAATATTAGAGCACGACCGGCCTTGACACTTTATGCAAGCCAAAGAACAAGACAAACCGACTTTTTTGCAACCACATTTAGCACTGCATCCCTTTTTGCAGTTGCAAAATAGTGTTCAGCAGTTTTTCCGGCGCAGGTGGAAGTAAAGTTTGAACTGGCTCTAATAAATAATATATTGTTGACCAACTTCCAACCCCAGTCTGTAGGGTCTAGCTGATAACCAAGCCACACTTGAACGTGGTAATATACTCGAAAAAGATGTTGGTGAGCAGCAACTGAGTTGGAGAAGACAAGCTAATTGAACTTGTTTTTTTTTTAGTATTTTTAACGAAACTTCATATCGATGCTTATCTAAACAGGTAAGTTTTTAGGAGCTCCGTACATAGAAAGTAGAAAGCGGATGCCGTTGGTAATAACTTCTTGTTGAGTTAATTACGTTTTTTAAAAACTTCAGCACCTTGAAATTAATCTTGTTGTTTTTTCAAACTTTTGAAAACTGCTGTTTACATATATATTGTTAGCTGTATAGTGAATTTAGCTATTTTATTTCTGAAGACGGAATAAAACACTTTTATGATATTTTAAATAAAATCGATTTAATTAATAGCAAGTGATAGGTACATTAGCGTCTAGCCAGTTCTCGATTTCATTCTGAACACATGCTGCCCGGCGATATCGCCCGGACCGCAGATAATCTCACAGGCACATAAGGTGAAAATAATATAATAAACATTCTCAATATACGCAGTGGCTCAAACATTACCACCCACTTCATTTTATGTAATAAAATGATAAATTCCAAAAAAAACACTAGCATAATAAGAAATGCAACATACAGAAATACAAATTTTCAAATATATCTCAGGAAGCATCTTTACAAAGCAGTACAAGCTTAGTTATAGGTCTCACTAGTTCATTGGTAGCAGTACGAATTTTGACAACCCTAACAAGTTTATCGGACCCAGGATAAGTATCAATTACCTGGCAAGAGGCCACTTAGCGGGAGGGCAATTTTCATTGGTTAAAAGAACGATATCACCAACCTGAATTACTGACTGTTCAGTTTGCCATTTATACCGCAGCTGTAGGGTTTGCAAGTACTCCTTCGACCATTTACTCCACCAATCTTGAAGCATCTGCTGAATTTGCTTCCAACGCTGCATTGGAGAAATTTTTTCATCCAGGAGACGAGGTTCAGGTACGATGTATGAAGCAGACTGTATAAGAAAATGAGCAGGAGTCAGCGACTGGATATCTGACAAGTCATCATAAAGCGGTAAGAGTGGGCGAGAATTCAAGCAGGCCTCGACCTGCGTTAAAAGAGTGTAGAATTCTTCGAACGTAAGTCTATGACTCCCCACAACACGACGTAAGTGATGCTTCGTAGACTTAACGGCAGCTTCCCAGATTCCACCAAATGGGGCGCAGCAGGTGGATTAAAATGCCATTGCGTGGATTCATTACGGAGTTGCTGGGTGATGTCTTTATGAAGGACGAAGATCTTCTATACAAATCCTTGAGCTCTTTGTCCGCGCCAATGAACGTAGTTCCTTGGTCACTGTAGAGATCTGAGCAATGACCTCGCCTTGAAGTGAACCGACGAAAAGCAGCAACGAAATCGGCACTACTATAACCTGACACTAGTTCAAGGTGCACGGCTTTCGTGCACAAACAAATGAACACTGCAATATACCCCTTTGACGCAGTTTTACCTCTACCCTTTGAGGACCTTATAAGATATGGTCCGGCATAGTCAACACCAGACTTTGAAAATGGCCGGGAAGGTTTGGCTCGGAAGGAAGGTAATGTACCAAGCTTCTGGTAGCTAGTTGAGCCACGATATCGGACGCAAGTTGTACATCTTTTATCACTCTCTTAACTAATTGTCTGCAGCGGATAATCCAATATTCCTGCCTCAAACTACTGATGGTTAGTTTCAATCCACCGTGCAAAGATCTAGCATGGGCATTTCTTATCAGAAGCGTCGTAAAGTAACTACCAGATGGTATTATTAGCGGGTGTTTTTCCTCAAAGTTCAAGTTAGCATTATGTAAGCGGCCATTCACTCTCAATAATCCTTCGAAAATGAATGGGTCAAGTTTAGTAAGGGGGTTGGACTTTGAGAGTATTTGGTTTTTCGAAAGAAAATTCAATTCTTGATCGAAAAAAGTGCGTTGAACGAGGTAAACACAAGTGAGTCGGGATCTAGTGAGTTCATCAGCGGTTAACTCAGCAGAAGAGTAAACAGCATTGTTTATAGCAAACCATTTGTATGTGGTTAAGGTCAATCGAGATTTTAATGATGATATCCTGTTCAGAGTAGTGGATATAAAACGCAGCACATAAGCCATAATGCGAAGTAACTTTTGCAACGAAGAGTATTTTTCAAGTAAATCCAAGCTTGAGGAACATCACTGCGACAAGATAAAACACAAACATCAGCACCATCTCCCCCAGAACTGCTGTTAGGTTCAATACTAAATGAAGATAATGAATTGTGTAGCCAAGGTGGACCTGTCCACCAGAGCTCATGCTCTTTCAAAGCTTGAGCACTGATTCCTCGAGAAGCACAGTCTGCAGGGTTTTCATGAGACTTAACATGTCTCCATGTGGCATTGGGACACTGTGAATGGATCTTGGAGCAACGATTGGCGACAAATACGGGCCAATTGGAAGGATGCTTTTTCAACCAGCAGAGCACGTCTGTAGAATCGGTCCACAGATGTACACTACATTTTTCTATAGAAAGTGCAATGTGAACTTTTTTCACAAGCTTTGCAAGTAGTGTTGCTGCACATAATTCCAACTTTGGTATAGTGTGTAGAGGCTTTACTGGAGAAACCTTTGTTTTAGCCTGTAGAATATGAACCTTGACTTGATTCTCAAAAACTACACGTAAGTACGTGACAGCCGAGTAAGCAGTTTTACTGGCGTCCGCGAACCCATGAACTTCAACTACTTCAGCATTAGGATGAAAACCCAACCACCGTCCAACTCGAATATTTCTGAGATGAACTAACTCTTTGTACCAAATCATCCACTTGGTTGCCAATTCGGAAGGTATTCGATTGTCCCAGTCCATTTTATGAAGCCATAGCTGCTGCAGAAACGCTTTTGTAGATATTATTACTGGAGCCAACCAGCCTAGTGGGTCGAATAGTTTTGATGCCTTAGAGAGTACAGTTCTTTTGGTTAATAAGAAATCATCCTTAAGGTCATCAATATTCATTTCAATGCAGAAAAAATCTCCAACAGTATTCCACGAAAGACCCAGTACATTAAAACAGAGATCGGAACACTCATTGTTAAGCGAAGCAGCTCGATCCTCGACTGGTATTTGATTTACCAATCTTGAATCGTTAGAAAGCCACTTATGTAGCTCGAAACCACCCACTTTGCAAATTTTGATTAATTCATTTTGCTTTTTCAAAGCATCTTCTAGTTCATAGCCTCCAGACATGGCATCATCCATATAGGTCTCGTCTGCTAATATTTCGGAGCCCAATGGATAAGTTGCACGCTCATCTTCAGCAAGTTGCTTTCGTACTCTGTTGGCCAAAAATGGACTACTTATCATACCATATGTAACCGTTTGTAATAAAAATATTTTTATAGGTTCATCGGATTGAAATCGCCATAAGATAGCTTGAAAAGATTGATCTTCTTCAGCAACTCGAATTTGACGAAACATTTGTCGAATATCGGTTGCAAAAACAAACGGGTATTTCATCCACCGCAGGATTAAGTTGGACAAATCTGGCAAGAGATTTGCACCTTGAAAAAGCACATCATTAATTGAAAGATCATCCGCAGCTTTTGCCGAACCATTGAAGACCGTCCTCAGTTTAACGACATTATCCTTTTGTTTCAATATTCCATGATGAGGTAAAAAATAGCGGCAATCAGAAAGCTTGGAGTATTCTACCTCTCTCATATGCCCCATCTCGAGATATTCGGACATGAAATCTTTGTATAATAATTCAAATTGGGAATCCCGTTGAAAACGTTCCTCCATTTTGAGTAGCATGTTCCTTGCTGTATTGTATATGTTGGGAAAAGTTAAACTCTTTGCATAATTTTTGAATGGCAAATGGACTGTATAGCGACCTGTTGCAGCATCTCTGAAATGAGTCCCAACAAAATGGTTCTCACTAGTCAATTCATCGGGAGTTGGATGTTTTATTTCATCAAAAAATTCCTCCTGAATTACAAACCTAGAGAACATGTCATTCAATGAAGCTTCTGAATCATTGAGATGCAAGACAGTCGGAGAAACAAATTCACCAGGCATTGCAGTGTTACCGGACACTATCCAACCTAAGCTAGTGTTCATAGCAATTGGCTCATCAGCCTTTCCACGGATTAATTCTCCTCTCATAATTTCTGCATGGACTGTGGCACCTAATAACACCTCCACGCATCCTTTTTTAAGAAAATTTGGGTCAGCTAGCATAAGAGAATCAAGATTACTCCATTGTGAATTGGTCCAATTTGGGGAATATGAAGAAATTTCTGGCAGTACAAACGCTTCTTCTTTAGATGAGAATTCAGAGGCATAATGTGGTTTCAATTCGAAATTCACAACTTTGCGGCAAGTAAAATTTGTTTTTTCCCCTACACCGGAAATGGGTAAAACTACAGGTTTGTACCTCATTCTTGACCTCTGGCATAGGGATTCGGAAATGAATGAAGATTGAGAGCATTGGTCGATCAATGCCCGAGCATAAGTTACAGTACCATTGTCGCAGCAAATTCTCACAAGAGCTGTAGCCAACAGTACTGTTGCAGGTGATCTACAGAAATTTACTGTAGACCTAGTCGAAGGACCAGCAGAATTAATAGATGATCAGCCCCGCTGGTGGATGTCGGATTTGTGCTCTCTTGAATGCTAAAGTGGAGTGAAGAATGATGCTTTCCTTGACAATATTGGCAACGTTTACGGGATTTGCAATCCCTCAGAGTATGTTGAGATAAACAGTTAAAACAACGCTTCTTGCTCATAACAAATCCCTTCTTTGAGCTGGGGTCTTATTTTTATACGAACTGCAAAATAGAAAAAAATGGTCCTTCGAACAAATGAGGCAATTGTTTACACGATTTTCGGTGTGGTATGTTTTAGACGATGCTAATGTTAAGTTCGCATGCTTGGGATTAAAGCTCTTTTGCACGGAATCCGAATTTACCTTTGGACTGTTTTTATGCGAAGTATCTTCCAAAGCTTCCAAAATTGAAATTTGGTTTTCGAGGAAACCAGACAAGAATTTGAAACTGGGGGGTTCAAGTGAGTCCATGTTGTTCCCAATGTGATTTTCCCAATGCTTTCTAGTCTCAGCCTCCAATAAAGTCACCCCAAGTGTACCAAAACATCATCCCAGCTATCGACCGGGCGCTTGAGGGCTCTAAGAGAAGCTAAAGGTAGTTATTCCAGATAGAATTCTCTTAATTTCAGAAGAAGCTTCCTTCTTCATTGGTTTGACCGCAAAACAGCATTGAGGTGAGAAGATACTAGCCTACGCTTGTTCTCGTATCTTTCCTTAAGAGCATTCCAAGCTAACTCAAAGTTATCCTCAGTTATAGCAAAACTGTCTATCAAACGCTTGGCATCTCCACGCAGGCTTGTTTTCAAATGGTGGAGCTTGGTAACATTGGAAATATTGTGTTTCTTAAGTACTAAGGTACTGAACAAGTCTCTAAAGGACTCCCACTCGCAAAAGTCACCACTGAATGTAGGCAAAGAAATTCTAGGAAGCCTTTCCATTTCCTCAGCATGCATAGAATTTGAATTGATTGCAACTTGAGAGCTACCCGAATTCAAAGTATCTGGTTGCGAATCCAAAAAGGTTTGAAATTCAGTTTTTCTTTGCAAATAGAGCTCTTCAGTAATATCGAAAAGATTAGCCGTAAAATACTTATCCTTTTTTTTCAGTTCCGCAATAGATTCCAACCGAAGTAAGGCATAATGATTTGATTCAAAGGTAGTCCACAATTTTTCCAAATTCTGAATTCTCGCCTTGCAACCGCTCACATTCATTTTTGCCGCTCCCTCCTTCTTAAAGTTACTATAAGTTCGATCAATTCTGCCATGTAAGATGGCCTGCTCAGTCAGCAATTCAGTCATCTCGAAGCAAAATTTGGAAAAAAATTATATGCAAAAGTTCCGACAAACCACTATGTATAAAGCGCGATTCCGATAAAAAAGTAGTGCCTTCAACAAGCAAGCAATAAATAATATGAACGATTTAAGAAGAATTTGAAATGGACAATATGAAAGAAATTGAAATTTAGAAATCGAACAAGCTACCAATGATCCAGCAATTTGACAAAAAAAAAAAATTATCAAATGCAAAACCTCAAAAAAATATCTCCCAAAAAAAAAGCACTTAATATAATATATCAGCAGATCAAATTTAATTTCAATTTTAAATGATCATGAAAGCACTATAATATAAATTATTCTCTGATTGGGTTGATTCAATCGACTACTGAGAAATTTCATTCATACAACAATTCTTTGTGAGTGAGAAAATAAATTCAAAGTTGAAAATATAAGCAAGCAATTATTGTGAAGACATTCACCAAAACAATTCTTCAATGTGAATAGAAATGGTAATCAAACTCAGCAAGTTGAGTAATTTTTCGAAGTGAATAGAAATTTTGACAAAGCAATAATTATTAATCTCCCAAAACATACGAATTATAAAATAACCCAAAATTTCAAGCAATCAAATTCATAACATTCGTTACAAATAGAAATAGGTTGTAGATAATCACAAAATTCAATGGGATGTTTTCTTCAATAGCTGAACGAAAAATATGTCAAATTAGCAATACAATAATTCAATAATGCAAGCAAATAAATTTCTATAATTTCCTTCAGCAAAGCAACCAATAATAACTGCGAAGTAAAGGCAAAATGCACTCAAGTAGTATATTTGTTCAAGCCAACTAGCTAATTCAAGGCAGAAATTTTGAATAAACAGCAATTGTTTATCACAATAGCAAATAAATTTCTAGCGGAGTTAAAGCAAAACTCATTTCAAAGGCGATTATAACAATCTGTATAACCAATAATTTTAAGAAACTTGAAATAATTGTTCATCACGAAGCAAAGCATAAGTTTTATCTTTTTAATGAAGTCTCAACAAAAAAAAACAGCACATAAGTTCACAAGGTCACCATTCAAAGGAGTTAATTCATAAAAAATCACTGATTTTTCACTCGCCCTAAAGACAGGATGCAAAAAAACTGCGTGATTTTCAGCAACAATGATGATTCCTCATGTATATGAAATGTCCATAATTCGATTCAGATATTCGGACTTCCAAGTAAATATCAGAAAAAACTGTTTTGTCCTACCTGATTGCAGTTGTGAACGAGTTTTTCTACCTTATGATCAGCGGACTCGATTTCTCGCAACCACTTCGTTCCAAAGGAATTATTCCATTTTTCTTCAGAATGCAACAAATTTCCCTAATTCTTCTTTTTATAATTTGGAAGAATTATAGCTTCAACATCCGTTCGCTCGGACCACTTAATGTTAGCTGTATAGTGAATTTAGCTATTTTATTTCTGAAGACGGAATAAAACACTTTTTGATATTTTAAATAAACTCGATTTAATTAATTAGCAAGTGATAGGTACATTAGCGTCTAGCCAGTTCTCGATTTCATTCTGAACACATGCTGCCCGGCGATATCGCCCGGACCGCAGATAATCTCACAGGCACATAAGGTGAAAATAATATAATAAACATTCTCAATATACGCAGTGGCTCAAACATATATTA